>CM070615.1:18653149-18804723 GCA_036346395.1 Hsuehochloa calcarea | reverse complement strand
GAGAAAAACTAAAAGGATTTGAATTGTGGGAATATTTTAGTTGGATTCTATATTCTACGATATGCTTGTTTGGATTTTTGGAACTTTTGGTGGTTATTGGTTCCCTATTTATTTTGTTTGGTCAATTTTTAAATGGAATTTAACATGCAAGCTTGATAGTTAAATAAAACGAATGGAATTAAAAATTTATAATTAAAATTCTAACTCGACATAATTATTTTAAATATAAATTGAGGCATTAAAGCTTGTTTTGTAATTTCCTCTCATCAAGTAATAATAATCGATATTATATCGAAGGTCTCAAAGACTGTAATTAAAATTATTTATTTTCATTTATTATTTCTCATGCATCATACAAATCATGGCATCATGCATGCATCAGTATCTTCACTTTCCTTTCGGCTCGGCCAGACCGCAGTAATACGCTGTGTGTTCCGTCTTTTCCAGTCATCTTTTTCGTCTGCCGTCCCTACTAACTACTTTCGCTTCTCTCCTTCAAATCTTATCCAAAAACTAAAAACCAAGCCATGCATATCATCCCACTGCGATCAGCATCTCACAACCAATCCGATTCTGCAATTTGTTTTCGCATGCATGGCTGTTTGAGCAATTTTCACGAGAGGAGAAAATAAGCAGCACATGAAATACCTGTTTGTCCATTCTTTTCCCTAACTTCTCTTCTCGCAATTTAAGAAATTAAGGAAGAAATCCACTGTTATTTAATCATATCATTTCATTTTCCATCAGAGCAGTACACAACAATTTTTCTTTCACTCCCTGTCATTTCCTACCCCAGCCGAACCCACCTCCCATCCATTCATTTCTTTAATCTTCCACTGCCATTCCCATTTCTTGAATACCCCAGCCGAACCATCCCTCCCCACACCATTTCACTTCCCAACAAAGCCCTCCACGCCATCTTGCTTGCTCCCAGCCAAGCATTTGTACTCAAGACAAGAACCTTGTGCATATTCATCTCCCTTACATTCTCTCCTTCCAATCACCCTCAAAAATCTGAAAACTCTCAATGCATGTCACACCTCTGTGTTCCTGATCTCATTAGCTTTCCGTCCATGTAATCGGTTTTCGCATGCGAGTTGGTTTGGATATTTTTCATGAGGAGAGAAGGAGAAACACACTATAGCTGTGCATGTGTTTGGTTATTGCTAACAGCGGCAGATTGCTGGGGCAGCACGCAGTGCTCTAGCTTGGTTCGGCAGAGGCAGCGGCGCCTGGGAAGCTAGCAGCGCTCCAAGCAGCAGTTTGGCCGGGAGCAACTGCAGCAAGCAAAGCTAGTAGCAGCGGCACTGCAGTGCATTCGGCTGGGCAGCTAATGGCTGGTCGGCATGCAGCTCCCAGTAGCCGGGCGGACAAGACAGCAGCGCCTGGGAGCTAGCAGGCAGCGGCCAAAGCTTCAGGCAGCACACAATCTGTTCGGAGCTGAGAGCTTGGCCCGTCGGCAGTCCATGCAGCGGTAGCAACTACGCAGCGCCATGCGTCGACGGTAGCAGTCGAGCCGTAGGAGCAGTGCAGCCTGGCGCGAAGGCGAGGGCGCCAACGTGCTGTCCAGCGGCAATGTGGCGCGACGTCAACCGGAGCTGAGCGTGGCGTCGAGGTGACGACGCAAGGCGGCCTGGTGTGACGGCGGTCAAAGCGGCTCGGCGGGCGGCGTGGTACCTAGGCGGCGTGGCGGCCCGAGCACGACAAGCGCGGCCAGTGCAAGGTGTGGCTGGCGGCGTCAAAGGCAGTGGCGGCACATGCGAGTGGCGAGGCGGTGTCGACGCGACAGCATGGCGTATGCGGCGGCTTATCGTCGACGACTACGGCGGACGAGCACCGAGAATACGACGTCCGGTGGTAGTCGCACGCCTGGCGCGTGCGGTGGTAAAATCTTTAGTTAAGTTGCGTTACCACATTCGATATTACTTATGTATGTGCATAATCTTGTTAAGCATGTTATTTTATTAAGTCATGCATGTTTAAATGTATTTGACAAATTGAATAATTTTTGTTTTTCAATTCATATTAAGTCATAATCTACCTTATTTATTAATTTCATAATTTTTGGAGTCTTTAGAATTTTAGTGTTTATTCGGTGTTTTCTCTTTATCGATACTTATCGTTAGATGACAATGATTCGGGAGTGCATAGGAGATGATCGTGTGAATATCCAGAGTACCAGCAAATAAAGGCAAGCAGTTCTTCCTTTGATGCATGTTGATCCTATTAGATTCAAAAACTACTATCTTATTTGCAGCTGTATGTATGCATGCTTTATTTGTCAAATTATGTTTGCGATTAGAGGTAGTTAATACTATTGCATGAATTCCCTATAAATGTTCATCCCCTGCCACTAGCCTAAGTTAATAATTCCGCTGGTGAATTAGAGCCCGGTGGATGTTATATGGTCTAATTATGCTTATGCGATGTCATGCTTAGCAATGCTTAGTTTTCGGAAGATTGGGCGGTTGTCGACTTTGTCGATAACCTTGATCACATGAATCATTTTTATTATGTTATATCTAGCACCCTGTGCTAGTGTATTTGGAAAACTAAAAATGAAAACAAAAATATTTGGACTTGGGCACATTGGTTGAATAGTGTGATTGTCGGGTGTGTATGGATGGTGCCCGAGTCAACAAGGACCGAACATCTTGGACAATGACCCAAGTGTTTTTGCGTGCTAACCACATGAGAGGGATATGGGACCTCTCTTGACTTAGTACTTTGGCGTGTGTTAGCTCCGGGTTGCAGGAGGTGGTTTGTGTGTTGTGTGAAAAAAGAACTGTGTGTTGTTGTTGGGTGTGCGGTGGTGGAGTTCCGGGTAGGTTCTCCACCTCGAGGGGCATCGTAGTTGTCCAAAGCTTTACCCGTGAGGGGTAGTTGACCGAGGCTTTACGATGACTCCGACACAACGTATGGGTTTCTATCCATACGGGCGACTCGTAGTTAATACATAATATTAGAAATGTCTCGTAGGACTTAGTCTTGCCGGCAAACCTTAGGAAGTGTGCTTATTCCGGAGGCAAAAGAGACGGTCTGACGTGTGGGTACATTGGTACACCCCTGCAGGGTATAATCTATTCGAATTGCCAAGTCCTTGGTTATGGATATGCTTGGTTAGGTCTCTACAAGAGTCAAACTCAACAGTTTTCGATAAAACTTGAATTCGGGTGGTACGAATGGGTAATTCGTGCTATGTTGTGGTGGCTGTTGGGAAGTCACCTCGAGGATGTTAATTATGTTTATAAATATTGTCTCGCTGTTATTTAAACAAATAAAAATAGATTTGTTAAATTGCCTTCAATCTATTACAATATTGCAAATGAATTATTGATTTATGCGTCAAATGAACCCTATAACCTTCTCATTTGATTTAGCTTGCATGTAGCTATGTATAGGTTTGTTATTCGTAAGTCTTGTGGAGTACATTCGTGTACCCACTGTTTGCTTTTATTTACTAATCTGGACAGCAGGTATTGAGATCGAATTGGGTAAGGAAATATGCGCAGGAACGTCGATTTGCTTTGATTTCAACCTAGTCGGTTGCCCTGCGGGTTATGGTAAGCCATTGGGACTTTATTAATGGTTAATTTATGATTTTATTTCAGTTTATTTACTTTTTTTCACTGCGTACTTGATATTTATCTTGTTATTTGGCCGGTCGGCCCCTTTGTACGAAACTGAACCTCGGTTGTTCATATGTTGTAAACTATGATGTTTGTGGTGTTGTAATAACTTGTGTATGGATTGATATTGATGTTTGTGATGGTGTATGTGTACGCTTCTGGGAGGTACATAATACACCGAGGCGCGAGATATTTGGTTCCTGATGCTAGAGTCAAGTGGATGGCTAAGCATTACGAGCTAAATACCCCGGGGTCTCATAGGCAGTTCCCTGGAACCATGTATGATCTTACAAAAATAACCCTATAAGCTGTCTGGTAGGTAGTAGATAGTGGCTAGCTGAGTGTACAAGTGTTGTCTAGAATCAGTAGCAGTACCATTAGGTAAAATTCAAATTTTGTATTAAAAAAACAAGTTAAGTCGGCAGGCTAACAATTGGGAATAACGGTGGCATGAGGTTCTGTGTGCATGTTCTCTGTGATACATATAAATGAAGCTATCAACATGCATGGTTCATTTCAAATCAAATAGGAATATATAATTAGATAAATGTTAGCTCATCAATCGAAGATTGGATTAGCAAAGACCTGAATAGTTCCTTTGCAACATGTATGATCTTAAAAAGTTGAACCTTGTAAGTTGCTTGTTAGGTAGTAGACAATCAAGGCTAGCTGAGGTGGATAAAGGATCGAACCAGGATACCAAAAACTACCTGAAAAGCATATAAGTGGTATCTTTTTAGTGACATGTAGGGGTAGGTCCGTGAAGGTGAATGACCAAACTCATCTACCAGCAAAATGTATCAAGGACATCTGTAGGAAGCTTGGCTAAAAACCCAGCAGTTAAGAGTGCATGTATCCACCAGAGTGCCACCGCAATAACCTCTCCACAGTGTATAATGTGATACAACAACTAATAGGATGTATAATGTGATACAACAACTAATAGGAAATTAAAGGTAGTACATAATAAAGCATCTCGTCGAAACATTACATATGCAAAAACATGGCTTTAACTTAGAAGGAAATGCTCGGCGTAAAAAAAATCTGCATATGCAAAATCATGTCTTCAACTCAACAGGAAATGAGTCTATTGGGATGTGAATAAGTATTATATGAGGTAGGCTTTATCTATTGATTTCTGTACTCAAAATATCTAGTATGACAAGCTACATGTCGTCGTAAGGAAAAGAAACTATGAAATCCAGCTGCACAATATATTAGCTTTGCTATAATATGTTATCCCTAACAAGAGGTTCTGAAACTTAGTAAGAACTGACTATAAATCACAGTAGTTAATGCACCACCTTAGGGTAGAATAATTCATGATGATAAATTTCAGTTGACATCACCAGTTCAAATGCAAGATCTATTTGCATAATCTCTTTTAGGGGAAAATGTCAAATAAAATAGAGAGGTAAAAATGGGATGCCCATATATCGAAGAACTGGAGATAAAAAATTTAGCAAAGAATCTATATACTTACTAATCATTTGAAGGTTTTTACGTAGCTCTTTGGCAACCTGAAGGAACTAAAAAGCACTCAACTCTTCCATGTGCACCAATGGTAAAACGAAATCAACATCTTGTGCCTGATTATCAAGACAATGGACCTTTCCACTGATTGACAATAGAAACTGTTAATCTACAACCTCAAAAATTATATATATGTTTTAGAAAGATATATAATCGAACTAATTCTAAAGGAAAACTGCTGCAAGAAAAAACCAATATGACTATAAACACCGTTGACACTACTACAAGAACACCCATACACCGATGGATAGCTAGTAACGGAGGTAACAATCATTGGGCTGTGTTAAGAATGCTTAGTAGATATGCCACCTCTCCCACGTCTGAGCCACAAGGAAAAGGCAATCAACCCACCATCCCACCCCAACCACCCCCTTAACTTCCTCCCCAATATTCCATTTAACCCAGCCCTAAAGAGTCCATTGCTCAAGTGGCGGCAGCGGCCCTTGGCTTCCAATTCTCTAATGTTGTCTGCCCACAATCCACAATCCAAACTATAGCACTCCCGTCTCCACTCGTTGTCTCGTTCCCCACCTCCACCTCCACCTCCCGCGCGGGAGACCTATCTATCACCCATTCCTGTCTCGTCCATGGCGCCGTCGCGCCGCGCCATGTGGGATCCACCGCCGCCGACGTCTTCCCCATGCGCGCGGCGCGCATCTCGCCGTCGACATCGCACTCTTGTGGTCGCTCGTCGCTCTCGCCTTACTCCTCGCTCTCATCGCCTTGGTGTCATCTCACTCGTATCCGCCCCACCGCCACCATCGGCGGAGGCCGAATCCACCGACTCGCCCGCTTGCCCTCGTGGCCACTGCGACCTTAGGTGAGTGAGAGGTTGTACTTGTCGATTTGGTTCGATCCGGCCGATCTCGTCGATTGTTTCTCTTTGTTGGGCGGCGAAGGGTTGGGAGAGCGGCACACAGTGACTGAGGTGATCTTGTCTGAGCCCAAGGCATTCGTGTACCACAACTTCACGGTAACAAATCTGCGCTCTCGGCCTTCACTTGTAATTATTGCTATGATTCATTGGTTTCTGCATGTATGTTGCTCTGTGTAAAGATTACCCCTTTTTGGGGATCCACAAAGAACAAGGTTATTTGCTTTGCACAATAGGCAGCAACAACTGCTTTTTATTAAATGTGACGCGTTGGGTCCTTGGGGATATAGAAGATGCGAATTTTACTAGAATCTTTACTGTTTAGCTGAATTATGGAGCGTGAGGGTGTAATGCTATAATGGATCCCATATTGCCGTAACGTTTGGGTAAATTATGTGATTTGAGAGCTATAAAGATAAGCTCTTTAAGAATTGTTGGCTATGTGAGGCGTATTTTATTGCTTGTTAGTTCAGCATCCAATATTATGTGTGGTTTAACTATGTTGGATTGCTGATAATTTGCTCCTTTCATTAGTCCAAGGAAGAGTGTGAGTACTTAATTGGATTGGCCAAGCCTCACATGGTGAAATCAACGGTTGTTGATAGCACTACCAGAAAAGCAAGGACAACAGGTTCGCACTAGTTCAGGCATGTTTCTTCAAAGAGGATGAGACAAGGTTATTCGGGTCATTGAAAAGAGGATAGCTGATTACACCTTATACCTATAGGTATGTAATTTTTGAAATGTCTATGTTTGGCTATATTCTTTTCATGAACTAACCAAATTCGTAGTGTTATCTCTCAGTTGATATACTAAGTTAATGTATGCAGAGAAACTTTCACCCACACAACACTTAGGGCAGTTTGACGGTTATATGTCTTCTTAGTTCCTAGTTATCGATAGCTACATAGGTGCTTATGTAACACCCCAGACCAACCTGAGCCTGGAATGCTACCACACTAGCATAACTACAAATTAAACAAAGACATTTCTTTTTAATTTTCGGCAGATTTTCCTTTGAATTACTAACCATCCTGAAGTCCACGCAACGCACAACAATAATAAGCAATTATCCAAACGCACAGGTTAAAATATAATCATAAAAGTAACATCCATAATACGCTATCCAACTCCAACAGAAGTTATCCAAGACGTAAAGCGCAGTGAAACAAATCTCAAGTAATTTATTCAAAATCTGAGTTATCGCTCAAATAGTTTATTCAGCGGAAAGTTTGTTTGTGCCAATGTGCGACCAAGCTTAATTCTACCCCCTCCCATGCATGCCGTCCACAAACGAAGTACCTAAAAACACAGCATCAGCAAGTGTGAGTCCAAAACTCAGTAAAATACAATTAGTAAGACAATAACATATGCAACTGTAACCATCAACATCCATCTACAATTCTCAATAATAGACATGTCACATGCTTATGCGATGCAACCTGTTCAAATGCATTTTTTTCTCGCTTTTACATATACCGGTATTGCGGAGTATGCATCCGTCGATGCATACCCATGCCTGTGCTTTCTAGCACAGGGACCACAGCACATACCCCACAAGTATGGAGACCAAAAGCCCATCATATTTATGACAGGGACCTCAATTAATGCTTGGTCACCACGTGACCAAGCCTCCAATATGATGCCATGATGCACGTGTGCAGAACTTTAAATCATCATACAGAAATAAGAATTACTTGTACCTCTAGCATTCATAATCATTGACATTCATAGCATTCTAGCTCCTATGAACAATGCAAAATTCTCATAATGTAACAACATGAACATTCGCTCATAAATAGTCTACAAATGCTGATTCCATTGACGAACAATCCTGACGAATCACAAAAAAGAAGATAGGAACAATCTGTTGGAAAAGAAACCTTGGATCGAGAAATTGTGAAGAAACAGACAAACCTGTCGAACTATGAAGGTTATGTCGAACTCTAAAGGTGTTGTTGAACTCTGATGTTGTTGGAATTTAAGAACTTCGAAATCACAAGAGTAGACACACAGAGATATATTTTTGGCTGCATCAACATAATACAACTTTTCGGTTTTACCTCTTCTTTTATCTACGACTCAAGTGGTTTAATCGGAATCCGATTATGTTTGTTCAGCTGTTCAGACAAAACAGAGTCGAAAACTACATGAACTGCCACAGTAAACTGAAGCAAAGAGAAAAAAGAGACTAGCTCTGATTTTACTATGACTTGAAATGCCTATCCTCTGCCGCGCTGATGACTTAAAATCATTTGCTGCAAATGGGGTAAACACATCAGTGCTTCAGGATCTCTTAACAAAAAACAACTAAAAGCTCCCTGTACAATACATAGCCCATGCATTCAGAGTCATTTCCCTTTCATAGGATGTGAAACACTTGGAATCTATTGAGAAGCAGGTTGCAAATCTTCATGCTAGCTGTTTGTTTTGTGAACAAGGGAAAAAAACCACTCCATTTTTAGTAAAGCAGCAACAAAAATGTATACTTTGTGACCCACCCCAAAGGCCGCATCACAGAAATTACAATCCAGTGCCGTAGAAAAGTTCAAACAACTAGCGAGCACCTGGCCATAATAGTCTTTACAACAAGGAATTGTTGACACTGCTACCTATGGAGGAGGAACATAATATCGCTCATTACAGAATAATAACACAGGGAACAAAACGCGAGGAGATTGATCACATGACAACCACTAAGACAGTCATCAAGCATCATTCTCCAACATGAGCAAGTCTCGGGTCGCAGCTTCTTCCATAGAACTTGCGGCATTCTGAAGATGATCCAGTTTGTCACGACTAGATTTTTCCAGGTCTGATCTCAGAACACAAGCTTGATGCGCTAATGCATTCAAATACTGTTAGAACTAATAAAAAAGCGCTTTGCAAGAATGGAAAATGGGGTACAAAACTTAACCTGCTTTTTTCTGCTCGGAGTTATGAAATCTCTCTTTCAGATTATAATGGGCCTGTTTCAAATATTCTTTTGTCGTGGAGATTACATTGCTTGTATGATCCAGATATTTCTATCACAGTACAAATCTATATATAAGACTTACAATGTGAAAGCATAAAGTAGTCAGAACTTACTACGAAAACATTATTTACCTCTGGTGCCTCAAGTTTTTTGCTCAAATCGGCGGAATGTTGAAGCTCAGAATTTTACTGAAAATGAAATATAGAACATATGATTCTTATAGAAAAGTTAACTGAAAGACAGATACAAGGAACTGTAGCAGTAGCAGTAGCAGTAGCACTTTCTAGAATCATAACACTGACAGTTTCAGAACATATGATTCTTATTCCACGAAAACAGTCATCCCAAAATTGCAGCAAGAACAGCTCCCTTCTAGTCTCCTTTCAACAGACCTGTCCAGAATTTTAAGACACATACATAGTGCAGAATGCTCAGGCTAGATTTCACTTTCTGTGTTTCAAAACAAACTGCATTCCAACTAAGTACCTTGAAGGACTGAAAGCGCATTGTTCTAATCTGCTTCATTTGATGATTGTTCTGCACCCATATCAAAAAGATCACGTGGCATGACTCCCACCACCACATTCCATCCTTCATTTTTTGGATCTTCCACATAAAAAACTTGTTCCACTTGGGAAGAAAAGACAAAATGATCATGGTCTAACTTCTCTCCACTGTGTATTTTCCGAGAGAAGGTAACGAGAGTGAATCCAAATTCATCTTTTTTATGCCAGCTCGGTGATAAACATCGTACCAATCACATTTGAAGAGCCTTGTAATATTTGTATTACAACTCCATAATGTTAGATAATCTGCCATAATAATTAACCCCATCAACTGCAATGTTCACTATACCACTATTTTGTGTGACACGCCCAGTCTCACTACTCATAGTGTGGAACCTGAAACCATTAATGATATAGCCACTATAGCGCACACCACATTTGTTTGGCTTTGCAGCCGATGCTCTTATCTTTTCAGTGATGCCCAGTCCATCATTTTGTAAAACCTGTATGCAAGAGTAGTTACACTTAGTTGTCTATGTAAATTCATAGTATAGATACATGGTCAATTGTAACTTTTGTTCCAACCAGTTAGGGAAGTGTCTATTAATCAACTTGTCGATGTCAGCATCTGTTAAATTAGCTGAGTGACATAGTTTGCTCTCCTCTTGATCCACAAATTCTCTGCAACAATCAGACAAATTGTGCAATGTCCTTTCACCAAGTTGTGTAAAACAAAATAAGTAGAAGATGGTAGTGATACACACTTGCGAAAATCTTCAAGCTCGTCACAGTGTCGCAAGACATATCGATGTGCTTGAAGAAGAACCTGGTTATCAATCTGGCCTGCTGTGATAGCCTTTCCAATTGGTTCACCAGCACTACCAAACATATACAAGTCCTTTATCTTGTCTGAAGGATCAGGGTTTCTAGATTGCCTTGTAAAACGTGTAGTTCCTTCTAGAAATCTAGAACAAAAGGTCAAGCATTCTTCAGCAATAGAACTTTCTGGATAAGCTCTGTTCCGCACAAGCGCTTTTAGCGAACAAATGATCTACATATAATTAAGCAACAATTTTATTTCTATGAATTACTTAAGCTAAAAAAACAAAGCAAAGTTTCAAACCTTTCTAGAGGGTACATCCACCGGTACTGCACTGGACCACCAAGTTTAACTTCTTCAACCAAGTGCACCATTAAATGCACCATGACAGTAAAAAAGGATGGAAGAAAATTCTTTCCATATTACAAAGTGTCATCACAATACTATCATAAAGTTTGTCAAGCTCAGAGACATCTAACACTTTGGAGCATAACTTCTTGAAGAAATTAGGCAGTTCAATAACTATTGTCATGACTTCTTTGCTGGGGTAACAGGATCGAAGTGCTATGGGAAGAATGTCTTCTAGTATAACATGACAGTCGTGACTTTTGAGACCATTCAATGAACATTCTTTCATGTTGACACACCTAGAAACGTTTGATGCATAACCATCGGGAGTCATAATGTTCTTAATTACTGAACAAAGAATCTCCTTTTCTCTAGACATAGTAAAAGGTGCAAGGAGCAATAATTGTTTTCCTTTATCGTCTAGGACAGGATGAAGTTCAGGTCTGATTCCAATTTCTCTCAAGTCAAGTCGTGCATTAAGGCCATCTTTTGTTTTAGTATCGATATCCAATAATGTTCCAATTAAATTGTCAGAGACATTTTTCTCTATATGCATTACATCTAGATTGTGCCTTAACATGTTGTGCTCCCAATATGGTAGAGTGAAGAATATTGACCTCTTTTTGAACCAATCCACATGTTTCTTTCCACACTTACCTTTTTTTGCTACACTGATGTAACGTTCCCAAAATCCTTAAGTTGGTTTAGTAGAGCATCTCTAGATCATGTGTGTAATTTTTGGAACAATTTTAAACTTTTGTTGTTTGTATTAAAGTTCGCTTGGATTTTTAAAACCTATGTTGAAATCATGCTTCCATTTGAAACAAAAAATGTGTGCTTAAAAGTTTATGGAAATAATTTATTCAAATACTAGATTATTCATCTTGAATTAATCCGATTTTTCCTAAATTTTTAGAAGTCAAACTGACCTCACCAAAATTCAAAACCACTTAGAATTGCAGATCAGCAAAATAAATTAATTATAAGAACTGGTGCACGAAAAGTACCTGAAGAAATTATTATTAGCTTCTATTTGAAACTGAGAGTACCTACAAAACTTTTCATAATTTTTAGATTTTATTTACTATTTTTAAAGCCTTAGTCAAACCCGTTATTTCTCGGTCAAACTGAATTCAAAACTCAGACTCAGTCACTGTTGCTCTGACTCAAACCTAACCCGGCTTGGTCCAACCCAACCGCCTCGCGAATCGCTCAAGACGGACTCGGCTCGAGCCTTAATCGTTCGACCCAAGCCGTCGATCCAGCCGCACCCATTCGCCTCAGTGTTTCGCTGACCGCCTAGGCCCATGCCGTCAACCCCTTCTTCTTCCTCGGGGAGGCGCGCCGCAGAGCACGCGCTCCACACGGCAGTTGAGGACGAGAGAGGAATGCGAATGGGTACGTTGGGGGCGCGGTGGGATGGGAGAGGGTAACTCAAGTGGCATTTACAGGTAATTTCATCCAACTTCAAGGAGTATTTTTCCTTGTTGAAGGTTAGCTAACTCCCTACGACAATCCACAAAAAGACGGCTGCTCTTGCTAGTTCATTCTCGAGACAGCTCCTTGCGAGAAGCATAACCTGGTTGTTTTAAGAATCGGGGTGTTTGGCACAGCTTCACGAGATTCGAACGAGAAGCTAGGAGTAGGAGTCAGATCAAACAGACGTAAGTGTCATGTTTAACCTTGCTTAGATACATTAGCATGTGGGTAATTATTTGCCCCGACATCATTTAAAACTCAGAATTGTATTTGGGCAGTCAAGGCTGGAGCCTGACTGGTATTTTGAAAAGGAAAAGGGATTTCAAATGGGAAAACCTGGACACTGTTTTACACTTAGGCGTGTGAAAAGGGTGGTGAATGCGTATGGGAGTACGCCAAGATGGGATGAAAAGCCAGGTTAGAACCTGAGTATTTGAGTTGTCCTAGTTGGAGCCAGTGGAAAGTAATGGGTGCATACAGTCGCGGGATTTGCATGGTGGATACGGCTCGAGATTCGCAGACGTGCACAACTTGGGAATTGGTAGGGGAATGCACCCTGGGGCTCAAGGGTGGTACAGCCGTGGGATTCGAGGGTTGACAACCAGGGATTCACGGTTGGTCTCGCCTATAAGTCCGAGGGATTGCAACCGAGGTTTCGCCAGGGGTGCACCCTGAGTTTCAGGGAAGCGCCAGAGAGTCACCAAAGGCGTTGACCCAAAATTTCAGTGTAAGCGGTCGAATTGCAGTGGTTACAACCTTGGGATCACGGATGGATGTATATAACATCTCAAACTTTGGTTTGTTCTTCAAATGTATAAATGTAGCTTTTTAAAACTTTTGATGCATCTCTTGAGCATGCCTATTATTTTGGAGTATGTGCACAAACTATTGCAATTGAAATGTTCAAATCAAAGTAAAACTTACAACTCAAATGGAAACTCCAAAAGAAAACTGAATTTAATGCTTGTGAAGACCGCGGGGAGATATTTAATTTGAGTACTAGATTAATTATCATGAATTAATATAATTTTTCCCAATTTTTTGGAAGTTAAATCGACTTTACCAAAATTCAAACTAAATCATTAATTCGACCAAATGGTGTATTAACAATGCCTAGAATAAATTTTCCTAAGTTCTATTTGAGTCTCAAAGCAATCACAAAAAATTTCAGAATTTTTATAGTCGTTTTACTATTTTTAATCACACGATCAAATCTATTGTATATTGGTCAAACGAAATAAAATTTCAAACCCTAACTCAAGATCCGACCGGACCCGACCAACCTATTGCAACCGAGCCATGTCGAATTGACTTGTTTCAACCCACTCAAACCCGACTCGAACCACAGCCACGCCGCTTCTTTCCCTTGCTGGCGAGCGGGCTCTAGTACACAAGGTTGTCATCCGTGCTTGAACTGCTGAAATTGAAGGCAAGCAATGGTTAGTCCGACAAGAGTTTTACGGTGTTACTAGCTCTCCTAGCGGACATCCTTCCAGAGGAAAACGTGTTGCCCAGAACCACCTACCAAGCCAAGAAGGTTCTTTGTCCATTGGGAATTTAAGTAAAAGGAATACATGCATACCCGAATGATTGTATCTTCTACCGTAAAAAGTATACAAACATGCATGTATGTCCGGTGTGCAAAGCGTCCCGATACAAACGTAAGAATCACTCCGATGGCAGCGAGGGCATCGAGGTGAAGGATCTCCTGCTGAGGTGTTATGATATTTGCCTATAATTCCCCATTTGAAGCATTTACTTACGAACCGAAATAAGGCAAGATTGCTACATTGGCACTCGGAGGAGCATAAGAAAGATGAAAAGATAAGACACCCGGCTGATTTTGACTAGTGGAGAAACTTTGATAGGAGCTTCTAAGACTTTGGTGCGAAACTGAGCAATATAAGGTTTGGGTTGAGTACAGATGGAATGAATCATTTCGGAAACATAAACAACCGACATAGCACCTAGCCCGTGAATCTATATATGTACAACCTTCCTCCTTTGTTGTGCATGAAGCGAATACATTTTAAATCACCAAACAACTCGAGAATGATATTGATGTGTACGTAGCACCATTGTTGGAAGATCTTGTGACCTCGTGGAGCGAAGGGAATGGTGTATGGGATGCATACAAACGAGAGAACTTTACTTTGCACGCCATGTTGTTTTGCACCATCAATGAGTTACCTGCTCTTGGTAACCTGTCGGGATTCAATACAAAAGAGAGCCAAAGCATGTCCGCACTGCTTACATGATACCCATAGTGTGTGGCTAAACAACTCGCATAAAACTATGTACATGCGTCACCGTAGGTTTCTTCCCTGGTATCACCCATACTGCAAGATGAAGAAACAATTCGACGAAAACAAGGACGGTTCACCTCCAAGGGCTTTTAGAGGGAAAAAGGTCTATAATATGGTTACGGATATCGATGACGTGCTTGGAAGGGGCGTAAATTGAGGACCCGTGAGAAGAACATCTTGAAAAAGCGATCAATTTTTTGGGACTAACTAATTGGGAGCACTTCGAAGTTCGCCACTGCAACGATGTCATGCACGTGGAGAAGAATGTATGTGATAGCTTGATTGGTCTTTTACTGAACATTCGTGACAAAACAAATGATGGTGTCAACGCACAGCATGACTTGGTTGATATTGTGAGAACCCGGGGTATTTAGCTTGTAATGCTTAGCCATCCAGTTGACTCTAACATCACAAATCAAATATCCCGCGTCTCGGTGTAGTATGTGCCTCCCAGGAGCGGTACACATACACCTTCACAAACATCAATATCAATCCGCACACAAGTGCTTACAATATCAAAACTTCATAATTTACAATACATTGAACTTACAAGGTTCAGTTTCATAAAAAGGGCCGAATGGCCAAATAACAAGATAAATATCAGGTACGCAGCGGAAATCAATAAATACACTGAAATAAAATCATAAATTAACCATTAATGAAGTCCCAATGGCTTGCCATAACCCACAGGGCAACCGACTGGGTTAAAACCATAGCAAATCGACATTCCTGCGCATATTTCCTTACTCGATTTGATCTCAATACCCGCTGTCCAGATTAGTAAATAAAAGCAAACAGTGATTACACGAATGTACTCCACAAGACATACGAATAACAAACCTATACATGACTACATGCAAGCTGAATCAACGGAGAAGGCTATAGGGTTCATTTTCAGCATAAACCCACACTTTGTTTGCAATAATGTACTGGATTGAAGGCAATTTGTTAAACCAGTTTGTAACAGTTCAAATATCAGTGACAATAACAATAAGCATAAATATCATCCTGGAAGTGACTAACCTTAGTCACCACAAAAATAGCACGAATTACCCATTCGTACCACCCATTCTCAAATTTTATCAAAATCATAGTCTAACTCTCGAAAGACCTTCCCAAGCGTGTCCATAACCAAAGACTTGGCTATTCGAATAGTTTAAAACCCTGCAGGGGTGTACCAATGTACCCACACGTCAGACCACCTCTTTTGCCACCGGATAAAGCACACTTCCTTAGGTATGCTGGCAAGGCTGAGTCCATACGAGACGTTTTCCAATATTATGTATTAACTACGAGTCACGTGTATGGATAAAGACCCATACGTTATGTCGGGGTCATCGTAAAGCCTCGGTCATCTACCCCTCATGGGTAAAGCCTTGGACAACTACGACGCCCCTCGAGGCAGTGAACCTGCCCGGAACCCCACCACCGTGCACCCAACACACAGATCCTTTTTCACACAACACACACAACCCTCCTCCTGCGACCCGGAGCTAACACACTCCAAAGTACTAAGTCGAGAGAGGTCTCATATCCCCCTCATGTGGTTAGCACGTAATATTGCTTGGTTCAGTGTAACAAGATGTTCAGTCCTTGTTGACTCGGGCACGCTACCACATACCAATAACCACACCATTCAACCAATGTGCCAAGTCTAAATCTTTTTGTTTCCATTTTTAATTTTTCCAAATATGATACATACATGAGGATCATGACTCAGTTATATAAGGTGGTGTTGTAACAACCATCACTAATGCGATGATTCCTAGTCTACCGTGCTAAGCATACCTAAGCGACACAACTCATATACTTAATATAATGTGACTAGAGACCATCCAACGAGCTCTAAGTCACAGCGGATATAAACCTAGGCTCAGTGGTAAAGGATTGATATTTACCAACAGTTCAAGTAAATACTTAGGTAAACTATCGAATAACTTGCCAACATAGCATGCATACATACAGTTGAAACTTTGAAATATTAGCATGCACAAATAATAGGATCAACGTGCATCAAAGGAAAACTGCTTGCCTTTATTTGATGGAACTCTGGACAATCACACGAACTTCTCAATTGCAGTCTGAATCATCGTCATCTAACGGTAAGAACTGAAAAGTGAAAACACCGAATAAACACCAAGAATTCCAAGAGTCTCCAAATATTAAGAAATTAATACAGAAGATAGAAAATGGTTTTAGATGTGTTTTGGTGACGATTTTAGTCCAATAGAAGTTCATTCCAATTAGTTAGGAATTTATGAAATTTAATTAAACTTCTCGCTTACTAACAGTGTTGTTTTCCTTAACAGGACACCTAATACTCACAAGCACTCTCTCTAGACATTCTATGTATACACCCACGATGATCATACAGTCAAAATCAATCCTATTTAAAATGTTTATACACTAATCTAATCAATGGTCCTATTGTCCTTCAGCTACTCCTATTACAGCATACTCATGCATGTCCATACATGCCCCTATCCTATGCATACAAAGAAATTAAATGGTCATAGGGGGCTGCTGAGGGGAGGGAACCCACTGTCAACTAGTACTACTACCTTTCACCTAATTAACATCTAATCACTTTGATTCACTCTTCTAGTTGCTGATATTAAAATGCCACTCACAATTAACCTCCAATTACTAACAAATATTTTCAAATAATGATTATCGCTTTTTCGTTGCAAGTTATATGATAACAGTGCACTAATCATTTGACATTGTTCTGACTTTTAGAATAACATACTGACCAACCCCTTTCTATGTTGGACCTATACAATAGATGACAATGCTCACTGCTTGGTGAGACACATTCTAACAGCAACTTCTACTCAGTTTGACTCTGTTAGCTTAAAACCTAAAGCTACTCAGTTTGACTCTGTTAGCTTAAAACCTAAAGCTCAAATGGAACAATGAAAGTTCTAAGTACAAAAACTTAGAATGGCCAGCAGCCAATGAACAAGAACAAGATTTCATTCTGGGAGCCCCTCTGTCCATAAAGCCTATTCGATAAAATTTGCTGTTTGGAGGTGTTGTTACTTAACCTTCCCATTTACTCAAATCTCCAAAAAATTGTTTTCAAAAAAGGCTACTGCTACTAGATAGTTGTCTAAAGACTAGCTAAAACAAAACAAAAAAAAATTTCTAGCTACTAGGACTGATCAAGTTAGTAGCATTTTAACATGCTGATACTTTTCATACTACTATTCAAGCCCCTACAACAGCAGGTTTTTCTAAAACAAAAAGGTTATTTAGACGATCTTCCTTAAACTTAAACCTCTAATTTGTTAATCTCAAAAGAGTGATACAAAAGGCATTCTCACACTTGACAGCCAAAGACAGTGGGTTATGCAATTGAGTTTTACTTGACAACTAAGTTTTCACAAAATCCATCATTCATATGTCAAACATAAATGAGTGATCAATTAATTCATAACCATACTTAGCTAATTCATCCTCCGGTGGCTTCTTCAGTTCAGAGACAGGCACAAAACGAAGACAGAGAAACAGAGAGGTCAACACAGAGGAGCTCAGGGTGGCTCGGTTCATAGCTTGTCGTCGGTGATGAGAGCAATGGCGCCGGCTGAATAAGGGCAAAATGGAACCGGGATGCAGAGGGAAACCGAAAGACAGAGATGGCTTGACTGGAGTTGGTCGGTGGCGGCCAGAAGATGGCTCGCGACGGCCGGACCTGGAGGAGAAAAGAGGCGGCGACGCACGGGTGAGGTTGGGGTCAGAATAGGGGGAGCATGAGCATGAGGTGGTAGAGAGCAACTCACCGGTACCAGTGGTGGCGGCGATGGTGGCCTGTGGCGAGCTGGCGACGCACGCCACGAACGGTGCGGAGGCCGTCGGTGCCAGCGACCTGGAGAGGTCAAGGGAGAAAGTGAGAGGTAGGGTGAGGGAGAAGGAGCCTAAGGGATGCTTAGGGGGGAGGAGTCGAGCTGGGGCTCGTTGGAGGAGGTGCGGCGCCGATAGGGGTGGATTCAGCCGGAGCCGGGGAAGATGCCGAGCGCGTGGCGTCCCGTTGGTGGCTTCTCCAAATCAACTAGGGGGGACTGCTCGGGGTGGAGGGCACGCGTGGTGGGGTTGGGGACGGCCGGGGATCGCCGGAGCGGCCAGGAGACTTGGAGGCGGCTTGGCCGTGGCCGAGCGTGAGAGGAGTAGCCGAGCCGGCACGAGCCATCCCAAGGACAAGTCGCGTGGGAGCACCGGTGGCGCTAATCAGCAATGAGGCGAGCTCAGTGGCGGAGGAGAGTCAGCGAGGCAAGCTCTGTGGAGAAGAGGGAAGAGAAGAAATGGTAGTGGAGATGTTTAATTTGGAGTAGAAGTAGGCGGTGGGGGAGGAGAGTTTGGTGGGTAATGGGCTCTGGGAAAGGGCGATGGGACGGAGGGATCGATGCGGTGAATGGTGATGCACTCAGTGGTGGTGGAGGAATGGCTTGACGAGGGAGAAGGGGAAGGAAGAGAAGCCGCTGGCGGTGGGGCGGCGTGGTGGCCCAGGGCCAGAAGCGCTCATGCGAGCTCGCATCGAGCTAGCGCGCGTGGAGAAGAATGCTTGTCGACGCGTGCGTGGCGGGCGGCGTGGCGCTCATGCGTGTTTCGCATCGAGCTAGCTTGCCGCGTGGAGAAGAATGCCTATCGATGAGGATCGCAGTCGAGAAAAGGGTAAGTCGGCTCGTGAGTGGGTTCGGTGAGAACATGGTCGAACCAGAGGAACAAAGAGGGAAGAAAATATATCCGCATTTTGTAAAAATCTTTGAGAGCTTCGGATTTAATAGGCATAGTTTTGAGCTCCTAAAACCACAAATTTTTACGGAAGGTTCTTGCAATCGCCTAGTTTATTTTGTAATTTTATAGGTGTTTCATGTAAAGCATCGTTCCCATAAAATTATTTGAAGTTCCCGTTTTAGGTATTTGATTTTTTTTAATTTACTAGTTTGACTAGTCACTTAAAATAACAATATAATTCCAAATTTTGTGAAAATTTTAGGGTGAGTCTATAATATGTTCCAAAACCTAGGAAAAATATTTCCAGGCACTGTTCACTTGATTTGTTTGCATTTTAAATTCAAATCCAAATTTAAGCATGCAAATAAGATGGAAACCAAATAACCTCCAATAAATTCCAGAAAAATCCAAACAAGTATATCAAAGAATATAGAGTTCAACTAAAATTTTCCCACACTTGAAACCTATTTACTGCAACAAAAGGTTTTAAAAAGTCCAAATTTCACAAATGAACATTAGATGCTTAGCTAATCCAACTTAGTAATTTTGGGGTGTTACATATATGAACATAAGGATCGTGTTAATACCGAAAGAGACCAATAAAGGACGAATGTACCTTCCCCAGCTCGTTACGCTCTGTCCAAGGCCGAGAGAAAGGAATTGTGCCAGAGCTGATGTGGTGTGAAAGTTTCGTCCGGTTACTCCGCCAGCATGAAGAAACTTGTTTCTATATAAGATTTAAAATTAATTGGTATAGTCTCATGATTATCATGTGCTGATAACATGATTGCTTCCTGTTGCAATTAGAAATATTTTTAGAACAAAGTTCGAATGGCAATCATAAGGTCGTGATATTTCTTTAACCCAATTGCTCATAAGGTAAATCGATCTTAGAAGGACAAGATGCTCTGCAGGCCGAGGTGGTGACGACTCTGTCATCTTGAGATGTATTTCCTTCTGTCATTTTTCGATATCATGGTTCATCTCATTTTTCACCTTGTTAAAGAGAAAGATATGCGGCCATGTATTCCTACGTCATATGTACCCGTTTGAGAGGTACAAAAGAATTCTCAAGTCCTATTTACCGAATCTATCTCGGCCCGAGGGCAGCATCATCGAAGGTTATACAACTACATGGCTCAGGCGGCACCGATAGGTATCGAGACCATCAGAAGGAAATCAATCACTCCCGATTTCGACGTGTACGCTCAAGCCCATTTCACAGTCTTACAACACATGACCCAAGTGGTGCATCAACGAGTACAAAGACATGGTACACCAATAGAATCCAGGCCAATCGAATGTTTTGATCACGAAAGAGCACAACCGTTGGTTCAACGAATGGTTAAAAGTACGATTCACTAGGAGGCTATCATAAAGTGATGATATGCTGCCATGGTTGGCAAAAAGACTAAAATTTACAATTAACATGACAATGATACGACATAAATGGGTACACATTTTGTACGACAGCTTAGAATAGAAAGAGCATGATCCAAAACAGTTGTGTCGCAAAGATGCTCAAGTCCTACCTGGAGCTCGAGCTCACTTGAGTGGGGAAACTAGCACTCGTGGCGCGGAAACAGCAACGGGAGGGATTAGGATTGCTATTTATAGCCGTAGGGGTGGAGGTCGGAGTATGCGTTGCATCCGGCGCTGCGCTATACCAAGGAGTGGTTAGCGATCTTGACAGAGTCGGCAAAGCCAAGTCTGTGCGGTGTGGCGATTTGAGCGATGGTGATTAATGGCCGAGCAACGGCAGTCGCCAGTGCATGCCTTGTCGCATCGGGGCATTCGGACTCGATAGGTGTCGACACCAGCAGGGGGCACACAGACTCGGGTCCGCTCGGAAGACCACAACCAGGGTGCGGTCTCAGCTACACCAGGTTTAGCTGGCACACCGACTCGGATCCGCTCGAAAGTCCACGACTGTGGCATGGTCTCGGCGGCCTGGTTTACCGATCACCGGTGAGCGAACAGCGGTGGCGAGAAGAAGTGTCAAGGAGATATTGCGGAACAAAGGGCAAGGAACACGCCACGGCCCACCCGTGTAACTTCGGTGGCTTACAGCTTCATGTCGACCGACAGAGTAGTAGCAGAAGGGAAAAGACAAGATCAGGGAAGGGCTTGAGATACTGAAAAGGGATTTTGCTTTTAAGAATTTCTCAATGGGTGATACATTTACAAGAGGTTCCAGGGGGGGCCAGCGTCCTCCATCGTCGACTCAGCCTTTTTAGCAGAGGCTGACTACTTCAGCACCACGTCCTTCTTTAGCTTCACAGGTATTACGTCCTGTTCCAGGCCAGGGCATGGTGTGCGGTGATGGGCACCGTGCATTCGAGTGCTCCTGGTCGGAGAGCTGTCGATGTCGTTAGTGTGGCCAAGCGGGCCACAAGATGTTGGTGTGCAAGCAAAATCCGTCGAGCATCAAGTGGGACCTTGCACCATCTGTGCCGCTCAGCCATTGCGCTTCCACCGCCAAGTGTCGTGGCTTCTGCCGCCCAGGCGCCATCTGGGGTGTATGCCAAGCCTGCACCTGAGACAGTAGGCACTTATTTGTCACTAGAGTTTGCTAGGAGAGCGAACTTGGGTAGCAAATTTCTCAATCAGTTCTAGTTAGTTCTCCGGGGAGTCTCATTTCTAGTTCCACAGTTTGTCCGGATTGTTCTGTCACCTTTGATGTCGAGGATTTCACTGCCAATCTGATGATGATTCAACTAGCACCTTTGGCGTTATCCTTGGTATGGATTGGTTGTTCAGTTATCGAGCCAAGATCTGTTGTTTCTGGAAGATTGACTTTGCAAGCTCCGTCTGGAGAGGAGTTGGTATTTCAGGGTAGTGCACCGTCTGTGTTGGCCAGTCTGTGTTCCTAACCAACGTGCGTCGAGAATTGGGTTGCTTTGGTCTGCTGCCGCGAAGCCGAGTCCTTCTTTGCACATCGAGATCCGAGTGGTGTGTGATTATCCCGATGTATTCCTCGCAGAGCTTAGGGAATGCCTATAGAGCGGAATGTGGAATTCAGTTGATCTTGTTACGTACTCATCCTATTTCCTTGTCTCCCTAACAAGTTGCTGAAATTAATGTTTAACATATTATTGTAAGTTTTATTCTTGAAGTCTATATATTGGTAATACTTTATTATTGGTTGAAATTGGTAGCAATAGTAGTTGTAGGTGGTATCTTGGGCTTTTGTCAAACCAAGGTGTTACAACCGGAGGGGAAATGAAGAGGAGTGCGAGGCGAGCATGGTGACGTGCTCGACTTGATTTATAAAGGAGAGGGGAAGGAAGGAGAAGGCGGCAATGCAGTGTTCATCTTCGGCGTTTTCTCGCGAATGCGCGGCCAGAGGGGAAGGAAGGAGAAGGCGGCAATGCAGTGTTCATCTTCGGCGTTTTCTCGCGAATGCGCGGCCATTAATGGCCGACGAGGCTAACTCGGCGACAGGACAAACTCACATCGGCTTGCGCTCGAGGTCTGCTGTAGCACGGGCAAGTGCCTCATGCTACTTACACACAGAGAGAGACACAGAGCGGGCAAGGAAGACGATGAACAAGGACGGGCTAACACGTGGGGCCGAGGCCACATGGCAATGAAAGTGGGGCAAGTAGAATGTTGGCGAGCAGGTTGGCATAGACTGGGTTGCGCAGAGAGGGAGCTGAGCGCTGGCACGGCTAGCACGCGAGCGGGTCAGGGCAGAGGGGATGGGTTGCGGGAAAGAGAAGGTGGATTGGGCCAACAGGTTGAATGTGGAAAGAATGTTTAGAGAGGGAAGAAAAATAATTTGGTTTTGGTTTTGGTTTGAATTAGCTTCATTTTGTAGCAGCTTGTTTCAATCAGTGTATTAGTTTTTTTTCCGCAAGGTGACATTTTGTTTGACTAGTGTCTTTGTGTCATTGCACAGATACTATTAAAAAAATTTATTGTTTTCGTGGTATATGATGATTGTTATGGTAATATCTTTTAACGTGTTTTGTGTTCCCGTAGTATATTTTCGAATTGTTTATGTAATATTCTAATTGTTCATGTAGTAAATTTTGAATTGTTCCTGTAGTATATCTTGATTGTTTCGATAGTATATTTGATCACTCCAGTAGTATTTTTACTAATAAAACAGATTGAAATGTTGTTCGTGGTACGTTCTCCCCTTCGACATCCCCTTCCACCTCCACAAAATACCGCTAGCAAAAATAAAGGTAGAGAAAACACTTCTCTAACAAATATATTAACTTATAACAAAAACTATTGTTATTCCAACAACATCCACCTAACTCTCGCAAATTCCTCATCCTATTAGTTTTCCCGTTGTCATCATTCAATGAGGCTACGACATACCCCGTCGTTGTTACACCCATCCTCTTGATCGCAGCGGAGTTGCGACGCTAGCCAGGGCAGAGCCGTGGCATGGTGTGGGACAAGGCAGTGCTAGGTGTTCCCTAGAGCAGTGTTTTTTTTGTGTGTAGACGACATTAACTCTGTAAAATCTTTCTTTGCAGTGTACATCTTTTTTTTCCTTTTTTGGTGAATGTAGTTCAGATATACAATGGATCTAACATGCCCTGTGTAAGATATCGTAAAAATGTAGAGTTGGATATTCCTGTTTTGCAGAGATCCTTCTAAGAATGGCTGTGTAACTAAAGATAGCCTAAAAAAGGAACTATATCAGAACTGAAAAGCCGTGGTAACATCATTTTTATTGATTAGAGCAGTGTATTCTGTGTGGTAATGTAATGTTTAGCCTTTATGAGTACAATTCGAGTAACTATAAAATCTGAAGAAAACTATTAGGTTGGTCTGAAAGAAAGCAGCAGTTTGGCACTTGCTAGAAATTGTCGTAGTGAATACAATCTGTAGGTGCTAAGAAAACGTTCGGTTTTTTTTACATACGAAGGCATGCTCAAGTATTAGAATCAGTCATTTAATTCTCTGTTTAGCTCTACACAGTAAGTGAAGTTTTTTTCTGGAAAAATGATTGCATAGCTAAAACTGGGAAACCGTTCTGTTGCTTTGTAAGAAATGCAATAAACTGAAACTTGTATTTACCTGAAGCGAGAATGTAGCATGAAAAGATATCGTCTGACATGGATCGAACTGACCTAAGTCTTGCCAACGGGTTTCCCGTCGTCATCCTTGGACAATTTCCTAGCTATTTTTGAGATACTTCAAGGGGTGCTACTTCTGTAATCATAAAAAGAATCTTATAGATATGTATGTCATGTTATGCATAAGTAGTCATGAATTATAAAAAAGCAATCTTTTTGTTCGGATTTGATCAAGGACTAAAATTGTCAATAGGGGATGTACCGTCTAGAGCTCAGTTGCTGAGAAACAGTTTCCTTTTCTGCTGGAGTTGTGTCCTCAATTGAGTGGTACTTTTCTTTTTTTGGTGAGGGAGGTAGCTGCATAATCATTAAACCAAATGCATGTCATCAGTAGCTGATTAGGTAAAACAGGTTTAGAAAGTATGGCACTTACCGTTGAATGTTATGCTGATTCTTTTTTTAGATAAATGTTTCTGCATGATGCACGAGAGGGTTGTCAAAACTTGGTACCACTGTTTTAGAGGTTTGTTTGAGTTCCATGTCTTTTTGAGCGATGGCCTGCTGTGCAGTGGTCTCTTGCTGTGAATGTCACTGTGTATGGCTGTCTAGGATCGATGGCAGCTACAGAGTAATGAAATGGACGTTGAAATAAAAGAATGGATCGGTGTGTTGTTTGCACAATAAATTGCATGGCAATGGCAGTGTATTGAAAAGAATAAGTTTGCATATTACGAAAGGACAATAAGTGATACCTCAGTTGGGCAGTGTGTGGAAGCAACCTTGTGCGCTATGCTGGGAGTCTGGGTTTGGGTGATGGCGATGCCTCACTCTGTTCGCTGGATGGTGAACCGTTGTTTGAGGAGTTGTGAAGATGAGGAGCTTCCTCCCGGAGCATTGCTGTCATGGTGTGACGACATGAGCGTCGAAGGATCTCAATTACCTTGGAATGAGATGTCATGTTGAAATGATCGGCGAGACAGTTGCTTCTAGAATATATGTTCTTCCAAATAGGGCCGCTAATTTTGTAGCAGCAGATGTCAACGATACATGCTCGTAGGAAAGAAGTATGATGGATGTCTGTCCAACAAGTTCCTCCGCGATGTCGCCAACGAAAATAAATTCAACCATAGACGTACTGTCAGCTGTGTCATCGGTTGCCTCAACTGCTAGATTATGTCTAACAGTAAAAACAGAAAATGTTTATAGTTATATCTACCAAAAAGTACATGAACAAGCATAACACGTCTGTATATAAGATTTTTATAGTTAAAAGGCAAAAAAGGATTAGAACAACAATAGTCAAGACCAGTAATAAAATCATCGGGATTAATATGAGATATGTACTTCAAATGACATGATACAATGTATTTTCATGAATTTCATTGTTCAACATCAATGAAAGAGCAATATTCGAAACCGGCAGCACAGGCCAATGGAATGCTTATGTCGGGTAAAGAGAGCAGGAATGCATGGACTGAGTTCCTGACAATTATATAGGCGAATGGGTTTAGCTGCAAAAGTAAAACTTAGCTAATATGCATTACTGCAATATTGCCCCAAAGGAGAATTCATTAGCAAATGTTAGAAAACTTCAACATAAAACAATATAAATGTAATGACCAATTTATGAGAAGAAAACCAGATGTTTAGATTTTGCAAGCAGGAATAGATTTGAAGGATCTAACCTGGACTATTGCTTCCTTCGGTTTAGAGCGAAGGCGAGAACCTGTATCTTTAATACTTGAAGGAGGCCATATCTGTCAGGGAAATTATAGTTCAAGGTCAAACAACTGCGGATCCTCAAAGCTATAGCATGTCAAGTTAGTGATCTATGAGAGAGAGAGCAAGATCAACTTCCGGGTGTAGAACATGAGGGGCAGACATATCCTATTTGGTCTTTGTGTTGTTGGAAACTTTGGACATGGGATATCAAGCATTTTTTCTGCAACACATCTAAAGGATGTCAAGAATACAGTATCTCGTTATATCGAAGAAAGATAGCTTTGAGCTTTGAATGAATTCAAGCATTCTATTGGAAATGTTACATACGAAAAGTTCGAAAACTTGGTACCACTGTTTCAGAGGTTTGTTTTAGTTCCATGTCCTTTTGAGCGATGGCCGGCTGTGCAGTGGTCTCTTGCTGTGAATGTCACTGTGTATGGCTGTCTAGTTATCGATGGCAGCCAAGGTTGTCAGGGCGCTCTGGCAAGTCGCGGCGAGTCCGGGGAGCCAGGACGGCTAGTCGCCTAGGCGCCCGCCATGGCGAGGGTTAGACGGTGGCAAGAAGCAAAGTAGAGCAGCACAAATACGATGTAGCAACACAAATCAGAGCAGGATAGAAGAAAGGAGCACACAAATCAGAGCCTCAAAAGCTCAGAGCAGCAGGCAGGATTCAAACAAGCAGAGCAGCATCGCAAGAAGCAGAGCAGCATCACAAGAAGCAGACCAGCAGCAGCGCAGGAGTGAGAAGCAGTAGTGTAGGAGGGAGGAGCAGCACCGGCAAAGACGGATTAGAGGAGGAGGAAGAGCAGCGAAGCCAGAGGGAGGAGCAAAGAACGCGGGAGGGAGGAACAGCACCAGCAGCGCAGGAGGAGGGAGGAGCAGCACCAGCAGCGCAGGAGGAGGAGAGGGAGGAGGACCAGCAGCGCAAGAGGTTGGAGGAGCAGCAGCGCAGGAGGGAGGGGAAAAGCAGCGGCGGCAGCGCAAGATGGAGAAGCAGCGCGGGGTGAACTGACCTGAGTAAGGTGACCTCAATGGAGGAGGCGGTGGCGGCGGGTTGTGGATGGCGACCAAGAGGGGCGGCGACGGTGGAAGTGAGCAGATGTTTCCCCGCTCCAAGCCCCCAGATCTGTCTCTGCGCTCCTTCACGCGTCGCCTAACTCCATTTTCCCTACGCGAAGGAGCTCGCCGACTCCCTCCGGACGACTGGACGCCAAGGCGTCGCCTAGTCGACGCCGTGATAACCTTGATGGCAGCTACAGAGTAATGAAATGGATGTTGAAATAAAAGAATGGATCGGTGTGTTGTTTGCACAATAAATTGCATGGCAATGGCAGTGTATTGAAAAGAATAAGTTTGCATATTACAAAAGGACAATAAGTGGTACCTCTGTTGGGCAGTGTGTGGAAGCAACCTTGTACGCTATGCTGCGAGTCTGGGTTTGGGTGATGGCGATGCCTCACTGCGTTCGCTGGATGGTGAACTGTTGTTTGAGGAGTTGTGAAGATGAGGAGCTTCGTCCCGGAGCATTGCTGTCATGGTGTGACGGCATGAGCGTCGGAGGATCTCAATTAACTTGGAATGGGATATCATGTTGAAATGATCGGCGAGACAGTTGCTTCTAGAATATATGTTCTTCCAAATAGGGTCGCTAATTTTGTAGCAGCAGATGTCAGCGATACATGGTCATAAGAAAGAAGTATGATGGCTGGCTGTCCAACAAGTTCCTCCGCGATGTCGCCAACGAAAATAAATTCAACCATAGACGTACTGTCAGTTGTGTCATCGGTTGCCTCAACTGCTAGATTATGTCTAACAGTAAAAACAGAAATGTTTATAGTTATATCTACCAAAAAGTACTTGAACAAGCATAACACATCTGTATATAAGATTTTTATAGTTAAAAGGCAAAAAGGATTAGAACAACAACAGTCAAGACCAGTAATAAAATCATCGGGATTAATATGAGATATGTACTTCAAATGACATGATACAATGTATTTTCATGAATTTCATTGTTCAACATCAATGAAAGAGCAATATTCGAAACCGGCAGCACAGGCCAATGGAATGCTTATGTCGGGTAAAGAGAGCAGGAATGCATGGACTGAGTTCCTGACAATTATATAGGCGAATGGGTTAAACTGCAAGAGTAAAACCTAGCTAATATGCTTTACTGCAATATTGCACCAAAGGAGAATTCATTAGCACATGTAGAACATGAGGGGCAGACATATCCTGCTGGTGCTGTTTGTGTTCGAAAACTTTGGACATGGGATATCAAGCATTTTTTCTGCATCACATCTAAAGGATGTCAAGAATACAGTATCTCGATATATCGAAGAAAGATGGCTTTGAGCTTTGAATGAATTCAAGCATTCTATTGTAAATGTTACATACGAAATGTTCGAAAACTTGGTACCACTGTTTCAGAGGTTTGTTTTAGTTCCATGTATTTTTGTGCGATGGCCGGCTGTGCAGTAGTACCTTGCTGTGAATGTCACTGTGTATGGTTGTCTGGTATCGATGGCAGCCAAGGTTGTCACGACGCTCTGGCAAGTCGCGTCGAGTCCGGGGAGACAGGACGGCTAGTCGCCTAGGCGCCCGCCATGGCGAGGGTTAGACGGTGGCAAGAAGCAAAGTAGAGCAGCACAAATACCATGTAGCAACACAAATCAGAGCAGGATAGAAGAAAGGAGCACACAAATCAGAGCCTCAAAAGCTCAGAGCAAAGAGCGATATTCCAAACAAGCGAGCAAAGATCGCAAGAAGCAGAAAGAAAGAAGAAGCGGCAGAGGGCGAGAAGCGATGGCGTAGGAGGGAGGAGCAAAGCACCAAAGAAGACGGATTAGAGGGAGGAGAAAGAGCAACAGCGCAGGAGGGAGGAGCAGCAACGCATGAGGGAGGAGCAGCACCAGCAGCGCAGGAGGGAGGAGGGAGGAGGACCAGCAGCGCAAGAGGTTGGAGGAGCAGCAGCGCAGGAGGGATTAATCATCGTGATTAATTTGATATCTGTAATTCAAATGACATGATACGATGTATTTTCATAAATTTCATTGTTCAACATCAATGAAAGAGCAATATTCCAAACCGGCAGCACTGGCTAATGGAATGCTTATGTTGGATAAAGAGAGCAGGAATGCACGGACTGAGTTCCTGACAGTTATATATGCGAATGGGTTTAGCTGCAAGAGTAAAACTTAGCTAATATGCATTAGTGCAATATTGCACCAAAGGAGAATTCATTAGCACATGTTAGAAAACTTCAACATAAAACAGTATAAATGTAATGACCAATTTATGAGAAGAAAACCAGTTGTTTTGATTTTGCAAGAATGAATAGATTTGAAGGATCTAACCTGGACTATTGCTTCATTCGGTTTAGAGCGAAGGCGAGAACCTGTATCTTTAAGACTTTAAGGAGGCCATATCTGTCAGGGAAATTATAGTTAAAGGTGAAACAACTGCAGATCCTCGGAGCTATAGCATGTCAAGTCAGTGATCTATGAGAGAGAGAGAGAGAGAGCAAGATCAACTTCCGGTTGTTGAACATGAGGGGCGGACAAATCATGATGGTGCAGTTTGTGTTCGGAAACTTTGGACATGGGATATCAAGCATTTTTTGTGCATCACATCTAAAGGATGTCAAGAATACAGTATCTCGTTATATCGAAGAAAGATAGCTTTGAATGAATTCAAGCATTCTATTGGAAATGTTACATACGGAAGGTTCGAAAACTTAGTACCGTTGTTTCAGAGGTTTGTTTGAGTTCCATGTCTTTTTGAGCTATGGCTCTGCGTGCGATGGTCTCTTCTTTGTGAATGTCACGTGTATGGTATGCGGGATCGATGGCGACTCTGAGTAATGAAATGGACGTTGAAACAAAAGAATGGATCGATGTGCTGTTTGCACAATAAATTGCATGGCAACGGCAGTGTATTGAAAAGCATAAGTTTGCATATTACGAAAGGATAATAAGTGATACCTCAGTTGGGCAGTGTGTGGAAGCATCCTTGTGCGCTATGCTGGGAGTCTGGCTTTGGGTGATGGCGATGCCTCGCTCTGTTCGCTGGATGGTGAACCGTTGTTCGAGGAGTTGTGAAGATGAGGAGATTCCTCCTAGAGCATTGCTGTCATGGTGTGACGGCATGAGCGTCGGTGGATCTCAATTAACATGGAATGAGATGTCTCGTTGAAATGATCCGCGAGGCAGTTGCTCCTAGAGTATATGTTCTTCCAAATAGAGCCGCTATTTTTGTAGGAGCAGATGTAACGATACATGCTCATAGGAAAGAAGTATGATGGCTGGCTGTCCAACATCTTCCTCCGCGATGTCGCCAACGAAAATAAATTCAACCATAGACGTACTGTCAGTTATAAAAACAGGAATGTTTATAGTTATATCTGCCAAAAACTACTTGAACAAACATAACACATATGTATATAAGATTTTTATAGTTAAAAGGCAAAAAAGGATTAGAACAATAATAGTCAAGACCAGTAATAAAATCATCGGGATTAATTTGAGATATGTTTTTCAACTCACATGATACAATGTATTTTCATGAATTTCAAAGTTCAACATCAATGAAAGAGCAATATTCGAAACCGGCAGCACTGTCTAATGAAATGCTTATGTTGGATAAAGAGAGCAGGAATGCACGGACTGAGTTCCTGACAGTTATATATGCGAAGGGGTTTAGCTGCAAGAGTAAAGCTTAGCTAATATGCATTAGTGCAATATTGCACCAAAGGATAATTCATTAGCAAATGTTAGAAAACTTAAACATAAAACAGTATGAATGTAATGACCAATTTATGAGAAGAAAACCAGTTGTTTTGATTTTGCAAGCAGGGATAGATTTGAAGAATCTAACCTGGACTATTGCTTCCTTCGGTTTAGAGCGAAGGCGAGAACCTGTATCTTTAATACTTGAAGGAGGCGATATCTATCATGGAAATTATAGTTCAAGGTCAACCAACTTCGGATCCTCAGAGCTATAGCATTTGAAGTAAGTGATCTAAGAGAGAGAGAGAGCAAGATCAACTTCTAGGTGTAGAACATGAGGGGCAGACATACCATGATGGTGCTGTTTGTGTTCGAAAACATTGGACCTGCGATGTCAAGCATTTTTTTGTGCATCACATCTAAAGGATGTCAAGAATACAATATCTCGTTATATCGAAGAAAGATAGCTTTGAGCTTTGAATTAATTCAAGCATTCTATTGGAAATGTTACATACGAAATATTCGAAAACTTGGTACCGCTGTTTTAGAGGTTTGTTTGAGTTCCATGTCTTTTGAGCGATGGCCTGCTGTGCACTGGTCTCTTGCTGTGAATGTCACTGTGTATGGCTGACGGCAGCCAAGGTTGTCACGGCGCTCTGGCAAGTCGCGGCGAGTCCGGGGCGCTAGGACGCCTAGTCGCCTAGGCGCCCGCCATGGCGAGCGTTAGGCGGTGGCAAGAAGCAAAGTAGAGCAGCACAAATACCATGTAGCAACACAAATCAAAGCAAGATAGAAGAAAGGAGCACACAAATCGAAGGCTCAAAAGCTCAAAGCAAAGACGGATTCCAAACAAGGTAGCAAAGCGCAAGAAAAGGCGAAAGCAAAGGAAGCAGAGGGAGAAGCAGAGAGATGAGGAGGAGGAGGCACACCAGCAGGCAGCGTGAGGAGAGGAGGAGGAAGCAAAAAGCAGGAGGGAGGAGGAGGAGGAGGAGCGGCCGCGGGGACGGAGGAGAGGAGGAGCGGCACCAACAAAGCAGAGGAGGAGAGGGTGGAGGAAGAGTAGCAGCGTGGGAGGGAGGAGAGGGAGGAGGAGCAGCAGCGTAGGAGGTTGGAGGAGCAGAAGCGCAGGAGGAAGGGAAAAGCAGTGGCAGCGTATAAGAAGAGGAGAAGCGGCGAGGTGAGCCCGACTGAGTGGGGTGACCTCAATGGAGGCGGTGGCGGCGGGGGGTGCGGATCGCGACCAAGAGGGGCGGCGACGGTGGAAGTGAGCTGCTGTTTCCCCGCTCCAAGCCCCCAGCTCTGTCTCTGCGCTCCTTCACGTGTCGCCAAACTCCATTTGCCCTAGGCGAAGGAGCTTGCCGACTCCTCAGGCCGACTGGACGCCATGGCGTCGACTTGGCGTCGCCTAGTCGACGCCGTGATGACCTTGATGGCGACTCTGAGTAATGAAATGGGCGTTGAAACAAAAGAATGGATCGGTGTGCTGTTTGCACAATAAATTGCATGGCAACGGCAGTGTATTGAAAAGAATAAGTTTGCATATTACGAAAGGATAATAAGTGATACCTCAGTTGGGCAGTGTGTGGAAGCAACCTTGTGCGCTATGCTGGGAGTCTGGCTTTGGGTGATGGCGATGCCTCACTCTGTTCGCTGGATGGTGAACCGTTGTTTGAGGAGTTGTGAAGATGAGGAGCTTCCTCCCGGAGCATTGCTGTCATGGTGTGACTGCACGAGCGTCGGAGGATCTCAATTAACTTGGAATGAGATGTCATGTTGAAATGATCGGCGAGACAGTTGCATCTAGAATATATGTTCTTCCAAATAGGGCCGCTATATTTGTAGGAGCAGATGTCAACGATAGATGCTCATAGGAAAGAAGTATGATGGCTGGCTGTCCAACAAGTTCCTCCGCGATGTCGACAACGAAAATAAGTTCAACCATAGACGTGCTGTAGGTTGTGTCATCGGTTGCCTCAACTCCTAGATTATGTCTAACAGTAAAAACAGAAATGTTTATAGTTATATCTACCAAAAAGTACATGAACAAGCATAACACGTCTGTATATAAGGTTTTTATAGTAAAAAGGCAAAAAAGGATTAGAACAACAATAGTCAAGACCAGTAATAAAATCATCGTGATTAATTTGATATCTGTAATTCAAATGACATGATACGATGTATTTTCATAAATTTCATTGTTCAACATCAATGAAAGAGCAATATTCGAAACCGGCAGTACTGGCTAATGGAATGCTTATGTTGGATAAAGAGAGCAGGAATGCACGGACTGAGTATATGCGAATGGGTTTAGCTGCAAGAGTAAAACTTAGCTAATATGCATTAGTGCAATATTGCACCAAAGGAGAATTCATTAGCAAATGTTAGAAAACTTCAACATAAAACAGTATAAATGTAATGACCAATTTATGAGAAGAAAACCAGTTGTTTTGATTTTGCAAGCAAGAATAGATTTGAAGGATCTAACCTGGACTATTGCTTCCTTCGGTTTAGAGCGAAGGCGAGAACCTGTATCTTTAAGACTTTAAGGAGGCCATTTCTGTCAGGGAAATTATAGTTCAAGGTGAAACAACTGCAGATCCTCGGAGCTATAGCATGTCAAGTCAGTGATCTATGAGAGAGAGAGAGCAAGATCAACTTCCGGGTGTAGAACATGAGGGGCGGACAAATCATGATGGTGCTGTTTGTGTTCGGAAACTTTGGACATGGGATATCAAGCATTTTTTTGCATCACATATAAAGGATGTCAAGAATACAGTATCTCGTTATATCGAAGAAAGATAGCTTTGAATGAATTCAAGCATTCTATTGGAAATGTTACATACGGAAGGTTCGAAAACTTAGTACCGTTGTTTCAGAGGTTTGTTTGAGTTCCATGTCTTTTTGAGCTATCGCCTGCTGTGCAGTGGTCTCTTGTTGTGAATGTCACTGTGTATGGCTGTCTGGGATCGATGGCAGCTACAGAGTAAAGCATTTATTAACTTGGATATCTCAATGGCAGACATATCGATGGCAACATGAGGGGCAGATCAATTAACTTGGAATGAGATGTCAATGGAGGAGGCGGTGGCGGCGGGGTGTGGATGGCGACCAAGAGGGGCGGCGACGGTGGAAGTGAGCTGATGTTTCCCCGCTCCAAGCCCCCAGATCTGTCTCTGCGCTCCTTCACGCGTCGCCTAACTCCATTTTCCCTACGCGAAGGAGCTCGCCGACTCCCTCAGGACGACTAGACGCCAAGGCGTCGCCTAGTCTACGCCGTGATAACCTTGATGGCAGCTACAGAGTAATGAAATGGATGTTGAAATAAAAGAATGGATCGGTGTGTTGTTTGCACAATAAATTGCATGGCAATGGCAGTGTATTGAAAAGAATAAGTTTGCATATTACGAAAGGACAATAAGTGGTACCTCTGTTGGGCAGTGTGTGGAAGCAACCTTATGCGCTATCTTTGAGTGCAGGTTTGGGTGATGGCGATGCCTCGCTCAGATTCATTGGATGGTGAACTGTTGTTTGAGGAGTTGTGAAGATGAGGAGCTTCCTCCCGGAGCATTGCTGTCATGGTGTGACGGCACGAGCGTTGGAGGATCTCAATTAACTTGGAATGAGATGTCATGTTGAAATGATCGTCGAGACAGTTGCTTCTAGACTATTTGTTCTTCCAAATAGGGCCGCTAATTTGTAGCAGCAGATGTCAACGATACATGCTCATAGGAAAGAAGTATGATGGCTGGCTGTCCAACAAGTTCCTCCGCGATGTCGCCAACGAAAATAAATTCAACCATAGACGTACTGTTAGTTGTGTCATCGGTTGCCTCAACTGCTAGATTATGTCTAACAATAAAATGTAAATGTTTATAGTTATATCTACCAAAAAGTACTTGAACAAGCATAACAAGTCTGTATATAAGATTTCTATAGTTAAAAGGCGAAAAAGGATTTGAACAACAATAGTCAAGACCAGTAATAAAATCATCGGGACTAATTTGAGATATGTACTTCAAATGACATGATACAATGTATTTTCATGAATTTCATTGTTCAACATCAATGAAAGAGCAATATTCGAAACCGGCAGCATAGGCCAATGGAATGCTTATGTTGGGTAAAGTGAGCAGGAATGCATGGACTGAGTTCCTAACAATTATATAGGCGAATGGGTTAAACTGCAAGAGTAAAACTTAGCTAATATGCTTTACTGCAATATTGCACCAAAGGAGAATTCATTAGCAAATGTTAGAAAACTTCAACATAAAACAGTATAAATGTAATGACCAATTTATGAGAAGAATACCAGTTGTTTTGATTTTGCAAGCAGGAATAGATTTGAAGGATGTAACCTGGACTATTGCTTCCTTCGGTTTAGAGCGAAGGCGAGAACCTGTATCTTTAATACTTAATGGAGGCCATATCTGTCAGGGAAATTACAGTTCAAGGTCAAACAACTGCAGATCCTCATAGCTATAGCATGTCAAGTCAGTGATCTATGAGAGAGAGAGAGAGAGAGCAAGATCAACATCCGGGTGTACAACATGAGGGGCAGACATATCCTGGTGTTGTTTTTGTTCGGAATTTTGGACATGAGATATCAAGCATTTTTTGTGCATCACATCTAAAGGATGTCAAGAATACAGTATCTCGATATATCGAAGAAAGATAGCTTTGAGCTTTGAATGAATTCAAGCATTCTATTGGAAATGTTACATACGAAATGTTCGAAAACTTGGTACCGCTGTTTTAGAGGTTTGTTTGAGTTCCATGTCTTTTTGAGCGATGGCCGGCTGTGCAGTGGTCTCTTGCTATGAATGTCTTTGTGTATGGCTATCTAGGATCTATGGCAGCTACAAAGTAATGAAGTGGACATTGAAATAAAAGAATGGATCAGTGTGCTGTTTGCACAATAAATTGCATGGCAGTGGCAATGTATTGGAAAGAATAAGTTTGCATATTACGAAAGGACAATAAGTGATACATCAGTTGGGCAGTGTGTGGACGCAACCTTGTACGCTATGCTGGGAGTCTGGGTTTGGGTGATGGCGATGCCTCACTCTGTTCGCTGGATGGTGAACCGTTGATTGAAGAGTTGTGAAGATGAGGAGACAGTTGCCTCTGGAATATATGTTCTTCCAAATAGGGCCGCTATTTTTGTAGGTGTAGATGTCAACGATACATGCTCATAGGAAAGAAGTATGATGGCTGGCTGTCCAACAAATTCCTCCGCGATGTCGCCAACGAAAATAAATTCAACCATAGACGTACTCTTAGTTGTGTCATCTGTTGCCTCAAATGCTAGATTATATCTAACAGTAAAAACAGAAATGTTTATAGTTATATCTGCCAAAATGTACTTGAACAAGCATAACACGTCTGTATATAAGATTTTATAGTTATAAGGCAAAAAGGGATTAGAACAATAATAGTCAAGACCAGAAATAAAATCATCGGGATTAATTTGAGATCTGTATTTCAAATGACATGATACAATGTATTTTCATGAATTTCATTGTTCAACATCAATGAACGAGCAATATTCAAAACCGCAGCAAAGCTGGCCAATGGAATGCTTATGTTGGATAAAGAGAGCAGGAATGCATGGGTGAGTTCCAGCGATTATATAAGCGAATGGGTTTTGCTGCAAGAGTAAAACTTAGCTAATATGCATTACTGCAATATTGCACCAAAGGAGAATACATTAGCAAATGTTAGAAAACTTCAACATAAAACAGTATAAATGTAATGACCAATTTATGAGAAGAAAACCAGTTGTTTTGATTTTGCAAGCAGGAATAGATTTGAAGGATCTAACCTGGACTATTGCTTCCTTGAGTGAAGGCGAGAACCTGTATCTTTAATACTTGAGGGAGGCCATATCTGTCAGGGAAATTATAGTTCAAGGTCAAACAACTGCGGATCCTCAGAGCTATAGCATGTCATGTCAGTGATCTAAGAGAGAGAGAGAGCAAGAGCAAGATCAACTTCCAGGTGTAGAACATGAGGGGCAGACATATCTTGCTGGTGCTGTTTGTGTTCGGAAACTTTGGACATGTGATATCAAGCATTTTTTGTGCATCACATCTAAAGGATGTCCAGAATACAGTATCTCGTTATATCGAAGAAAGATAGCTTTGAGCTTTGAATGAATTCAAATATTCTATTGGAAATGTTACATACGAAAGCAACCCAATTGTGTAGTTTCTTCACTTCTAGCTTCCAGAACCGAATTGCAAAATAAACAGTGTTGTGGCCAGTCATAATCAGAATTAACAACCCATTCAGCACAAAAAAAAATTACCTATAGAATAAGGACAGAGGATATTAATTTTCAAAACTAAAGCAACACTATTTTTTTACAAAATCATAAGGATACTAATTTGCAAATAAGATGTAAATAGCACTGTTGATAAAACATGAAATATATATGATCATATGATGCACTCATCTGATGTCAAAATATACTACTACAAACTACACAACAATTGCACTAAGCAAGAGGAAGGGTGGCCATGACAATGTGGTTTCTGCTCTTAGGCTCGAATGAGAAGGGAAAGAGATTTGGATACAGCTGGTAGAGCATGGGCTGGTTTTTTTTTTAGGGGATTTCATTTTCTGGCAGGACATACAGGAAAGTACTCGGTTATATCAAAATTTATCAGAATTTCTTCCATTTTTTAAAGGAAAATAATCCGATACACCACCAATATGTACTGGTGGTGTATCGGTAACCAATAGATATCAGGGCACTAGTATGACAAGTTAGCATCGTATCGAGGTATCAATGCTACAAACTAAATGAGACCTGAATCCAAGTAAAAATGCATGCAGCATGCTGATTTCCTTAGTTGGCCATTACCCAATACGCTGGGCATCTATAAACAGGAATATGCCAGCAGCTTCCTGCGTCCTGGGCAAATCTAGCTCATCACACCTAAATCCAAGTAAAAATGCATGCAGCATGCTGATTTCCTTAGTTGGCCATTACCCAATATGCTGGGCATCTATAAACAGGAATATGCCAGCAGCTTCCTGCGTACTGGGCAAATCTAGCTCATCACACTATGTCCTCGGCAAATCAACGATGAATATTCTACCCAATATTGCTTAAGCCTAGCTAAAGCAAAATCCAATCAAGACAATAGGACAGATAAAACTGCGAAAGATCACTTCGATGAAACAGCATATACAAAACACTTGGTCTCATTACTATTCTCAATTTAACAATTTTCAGTCTAGATGCACTTTGTCTGCATCCAATCAGAACCGACAAGCCAAGAAGCTCACCACGCGCAACTGATGCTCCGGGAAGCAGATGCATTCTCCGCAGACCGAAACCTGGTGGACGAAACAATAAACCCTCATTGCCTGAAACACCAAAATAAGCAAGTACACACCGCAATCAGCACCAAATTCAATTTGCACTAATAACATCAACCCACGCCAAATCTCAAAACACAACTCGGTAAATAGAACAGCTCCCCGCAGAACAATCCGTAGCCTACTGCACATGAAAGCTCAGAAGGTGTTCCACGAAATGCTCACACAACGAATGAACCGTTACAAACGGCGAACAAATCCCGAACCCGCGCCATTCGCGGCACCCGGTCGGATCCAGGCCACGCCGCCACCGAATCCGCCAGCCCGCACCCCAGATCCCGTATCCGCCCACAACCATCCGAAAGAACACGCAAGAAACCGCGGGATCCGAGGCAGGGATCGCCTGATCGGTGGTAGAAACCAGGAGTACCTTGCGACATTTGCAGACGACCATCGCCGAGGAGCCGGAGGCCGCGCTCGCGGTGTGGATCGGGAGTCCGGACCGGGATGGAGCGCGAGGTGGTGAGGGGAGAGCAGCACGGATCTGGGGAATGGAATGCTCAGACGAATAGAAAGAAAACCAGATCTAGACCTGCGCACGAAAGAATCACAAGAGAACTCGGGAGAGAAGAAAGCAGTCTCTGGAAATCACTAAAGGAAGAAACCCAAAAAAAAGAAGAAGAAAAAAACAAGAATCGGCCGCATTCGGAAAGTGAATTTCCTTCGTGGATCGCGGTCCAAAACACCGGAGAGTTCTTGCGCAATGCGCATCGGAAAGGGCGAACGAGACGGGCCACGAAATAAAATGAGGCTTGGATGGGAAGGTCCGCCCTGAACGAAAAGCGAAAGAGCGTAAAGGAAGGTTATGGAAGAGGGGAACCGACGCACGGAACACACACAGGAAACTTAGGCACACGAGGAAAAAGACCCGACGCAGCAGCACTAGTAGACGCACGGCACCGACGCAGCAGCACCTAGCTGCCAGCGCAAGCCATAGGCGCGGCGCCGAACAAAACAGCGAAAACGGCTGCGGAACGACGCAGGCAGCACTAATATAGATGAACGACACCGACGAGAACGCAAAAAGAGGCAGCGCACAGAGGACAGGATGGGCATCAACTTTGTGTCACCTCACGCTGACTCGGTCTGTCTCTCTTCCTCTATCGCTCTCGGAAGTATGTAGGCATCTCAAGTACAAATAATTCTGTTTGTTCCTCTTAGTAGCACGTAGGCATCCAAAGTTAACTAAATGGTGTAGTGCGTTTTGCCACGCTCATTTATTTGAATAGATGATACCAAATAATTGTCCATATGTTGTTTAGCAGATTATGTTGTACTCTTGTGAGCGCTGATCTTTAAATACGAAAAAAAATGATTTAGTTTTTTTCCTACAAAGGTAGAATCTAAGCTAGTGGGACATTGCATTGGAAATTACGACTTCGATGAAAAATGTTATTCACATGATAGTATGAAATGAAAATGAAGTTTCAGGTCATTTACAAAATATATTTTTTTGCATCACAGATACATGACATTTTGAGCAGTATGTTAACAAACATCATAATAATTCTAGCATTAGGCAATGCACCTTTAGAAATAGTTGTACAGATCTTGTATGGAAACATAAACATTTTAGGCCAAGAATTAAACAAGTTGTACAAGTGAACCGAAATTACTCGGCTAATTTACAACTTTAGATAGATCTATAACATATACACACCTTGATAGCTCTCGAAAAGGGCAAGCATACCATTAAGCCAAAAAAAAACTCTTTTCGTAAGAAATGGATTAACATGAGGAGTTGGCAAGTCCTTCAAATGTGCACTACTTTTCATATCGTCTTTGTCTGACTCGGCTTCATTAACTACCTACGGCGTACACATTTTTTGTATCAGAAAAAGAAGTAGGCTAACAATTGGGAGTGATACATTAAAATAAACCTATCATCGTGCATAGTTCGTTTGCGATCAAATGGGAATATATAATTTAAAAAATGTTAGCGCACCAGTTGAAGATTCGTTAGCATAGATCTGGGCAGTGTAACAGCCCAAATCCCTAAGTTGGATTAGTTAAGCATCTAATGTGCATTTGTGAAATTTTGGACTTTTAAAACTTTTGTGTAACCCATATATTGAGAATCTTGTAATATTTGAAGACTAGAATTTAAAACCTAATAATCCAATACATCGTCTCCCATTCAAAAGCTCCATTTGAAGTCAGAGAAAAACTAAAAGGATTTGAATTGTGGAAATATTTTAGTTGGATTCTATATTCTCTGATATGCTTGTTTGGATTTTTCTGGAACTTTTGGTGGTTATTGGTTCCCTATTTATTTTGTTTGGTCAATTTTTAAATGGAATTTAACATGCAAGCTTGATAGTTAAATAAAACGAATGGGATTAAAAATTTATAATTAAAATTCTAACTCGACATAATTATTTTAAATATAAATTGAGGCATTAAAGCTTGTTTTGTAATTTCCTCTCATCAAGTAATAATAATCGATATTATATCGAAGGTCTCAAAGACTGTAATTAAAATTATTTATTTTCATTTATTATTTCTCATGCATCATACAAATCATGGCATCATGCATGCATCAGTATCTTCACTTTCCTTTCCGGCTCGACCGACCGCAAGCAATACGCCTGTGTGTTCCGTCTTTTCCAGTCATCTTTTTCGTCTGCCGTCCCTACTAACTACTTTCGCTTCTCTCCTTCAAATCTTATCCAAAAACTAAAAACCAAGCCATGCATGTCATCCCACTGCGATCAGCATCGCACAACCAATCTGATTCTGCAATTTATTTTCCCATGCATGGCTGTTTGAGCAATTTTCACGAGAGGAGAAAATAAGCAGCACATGAGACACCTGTGTGTCCATTCTTTTCCCTAACTTCTCTCGCAATCACAACCAAAAATCAAAAAACATGCTATACATATTATACCGTTGCGATTGTCATCGCGAGGGCAATCCATTCCTACCTTTAGTACTCGCATGCGAGATCGTTTGAGTGAGTTTAAGAAATTAAGGTTTCATTTTACATCAGAGCAGTACACAACAATATTTCTTTCACTCCCTGTCATTTCCTACCCCAGCCGAACCCACCTCCCATCCATTCATTTCTTTAATCTTCCACTGCCATTCCCATTTCTTGAATACCCCAGCCGAACCATCCCCTCCCCACACCATTTCACTTCCCAACAAAGCCCTCCACGCCATCTTGCTTGCTCCCAGCCAAGCATTTGTACTCAAGACAAGAACCTTGTGCATATTCATCTCCCTTACATTCTCTCCTTCCAATCACCCTCAAAAATCTGAAAACTCTCAATGCATGTCACACCTCTGTGTTCCTGATCTCATTAGCTTTCCGTCCATATAATCGGTTTTCGCATGCGAGTTGGTTTGGATATTTTTCATGAGGAGAGAAGGGAGAAACACACTATAGCTGTGCATGTGTTTGGTTATTGCTTGTTAGAGTTAATCTTGGTTTTTTAGATTTTTTTGTTAGTCTTCGTTTATGTTTCTGTGTCCGGTTTGGATTTAAGAATTCGAGTAGAAAGATATGTGTGTGTGAGTCGGTTTCGGTTTAGATGCGTGTGTATAAAAAGTTGATGCTAGTACCATGTAAGACGTGAGTTAAAGAAATAAGAATACATGAATAGGAGCAGAAGGCTCCCGGAACAAAAATAATTGAGTTCTGTGCAAGGTGCTGCCTTTGTGCATCACGTGAAGCTTCATATCAAGTAGAGAGAGAGGAAGCACTATGTGCTAGAAAGAGCAGGGGAAGTGCTACTCTAAGCTAGTTATGTGAAGAGGACCAGGTGGTCACATCTAGTAAAGGCAGAGGGGCTGCTCCTTGAGTTTGCACAGGCGGTGTCCTATCGCGGGTCCCACGGGAGATAAAGAGGTGCATTGACGAAGCAGCGACAGAGTGCAGCTCTTCCGATTTCTGTTTTCTGGAACCGAAGCGGTAACAGAGCAATTGATCGAAGGTAAATTTTCCAACAATTGGTATCAGAGCCTGTACTCGATCCGACGATGCTTCGATCATCTTCCCACTCACCTATCCGGCCAAGGATGCCCAACAACGGCGACGATCGTCAGGAGACGGGATCCGGCAGCGGCAGCGGTAGCGGTGGGGATGTTGTGATCCATCGTGTGGTAAGGGAGTCAGGAGGCTCGGTCGTATACCCGATATTGACACGAACCAACTATGGAGATTGGTCTCTCGTGATGAGGGTGAATCTACAAGCGCAAGGCTTGTGGGAGGCGATCGACCCCGGCAATGGCGACTCTCGCGATGACAGGATGGCGTTATGCGCTATACTCCGAGCCGTTCCGCCGGAGATCTTTGTCACGCTGCGGTCAAGAACACCGCCAAGGATGCATGGGACACCATCAAGACAATGCGCATGGGTGTCCAAGCGCACGCGCGAGCAAAAACACGAGCGCTTCGCAAAGAATTTGATGACATCAAATTCAAGAGCGGCGAGTCAGTGGATGACTTCGCAATGCGGCTCACCGGCCTAGTCAACAACTTGAAAATACTCGGGGACAAGATTGAGGAAGATCGCGTTGTTAACAAATTCCTCCGCGTCGTCCCACCAAGGTATTCTCAGGTAGCAATCTCAATTGAGGCGCTCGTTGACTTGCGGCGCTCTCGGTGGAAGAACTCACCGGACGGTCGATGGCCGTAGAAGAGCGCTTCTGAACAAGACAACACCGCGGCGCCCGTGACACCTGCTCCTCACAGAGGATGAGTGGTTTGCGCGCATGAAGCAGCGCAAGCATGGCCAGGGCTCGTCTGGCCGACAGAAGTCCGGTGGTGGCAGACAATTTTACAAGGAATCGTCGGAGGAGGATGGCCGTGACTAATCAAGAAGCCGCGGCGTGGGCGTGGGCGTGGCGAGGCGGTAGAGGAGAGCGTGGAGATTGGGCTAGGCAAGATGATGGTGACAGATCCATGACAAGTCACATATCAAGTGCTTTAAATGTGATAAATCGACCACTACGGCGTCGAGTGCCATGACCACATAAAGTGCTTCAGCTGCGATAAATATGGACACTATGCTTCGGATTGCGAAACAAGAAGAAGGACGAGGAGGTAAACCTCACCCGAGCTATTGAAGGCGACGAGCGACCTGCTTCTCTCCTTATGTGTCAACCGGTAGCGGTCATGGTGATGTTGAGCGAGGAGAGCGTAGTTCTAAACTACGCACGAGAGGAGAAACCATGATCATCTTGATGAGTGGTACTTAGACAATGGAGCAAGCAATCACATGACGGGAGATCGCTCCATATTCCATGAGCTTGACGAGAAGATTTCGGGCAAAGTCAAGTTTGGCGACGGCTCCACGGTGCAAATAAGAGGCAAAGGATCAATGCTATTGCAATGCAAGAACGGCGATCAGAGGATGCTGACTGAAATCTATTATATACTAAGCCTGTGTAACAACATACTCGATCTCAGGCGGTTGGCGGAGCAGGGTGTGGTGGTGGTCTTTGCAGATGAGTTCTTGCGTATCTATAACAAGAACAAAGATCTGTTAATGAAGGTGAAAAGATCCCCGAACCGGTTATATAAAATTTCCATGAAAGCTTGTAAACCGGTTTCTACGAAGGATAGTCTGAAGAAGCCAGAGGGGAATTGGGGAGTAGAGCCAGGACAGTTGGTCTCAGGCGTTGTTGATCTCACCGGCCAAGGACATGGCGGGACCCAGGGACGGCACGCAGTTGGCGCAGAAGGCAAAGAAAGTGAGCCTCGAAGTGCAGAGGCGGACGCTTGAAGGCGCTTGAGGTACTCAAGGGGACGACAAGTCCCACACGCATGTAGTTGCTGCTAGAGGAACCAGCGGCTCGGGTCAAACTCATGGACCCCATCGGCATGCAAGCCTGGCAGAGGAGAGGCGGTGTAGCCTCGATTAAGATGAGCGGGAAGTGGCGAGGCTTGGTCCAAGAGAGAGGCGAGAGGCTCTGTAACTGGCGAAGACCAAGTAGTCGTGGGGCAGTGCTCCGGCCGAGCGAGCATACAAGGAAGGGCGAGTTGATCCAGTGCGGTAGGCGGCAAGCGTTGGTTTGTGGATGGCTCAGGATGGAGCAAGAACATGCAGTAGGGCAGTATCGGCCCAGGAAGGAACGACGCACATGAGTACAGGTAAAAGAGGAAGACTTGGGAGTTCAGATGGCAGAGAAGATCAGCGTGATCAAGGTGAAGAAACAAGATTAAGGGGGTGATTGTTAGAGTTAATCTTGGTTTTTTAGATTTTTTTGTTAGTCTTCGTTTATGTTTCTGTGTCCGGTTTGGATTTAAGAATTCGAGTAGAAAGATATGTGTGTGTGAGTCGGTTTCGGTTTAGATGCGTGTGTATAAAAGGTTGATGCTAGTACCATGTAAGACGTGAGTTAAAGAAATAAGAATACAAGAATAGGAGCGAAGGCTCCGGAACAAAAATAATTGAGTTACATGCAAGGTCTTGCCTTTGTGCATCACGTGAAGCTTCATATCAAGTAGAGAGAGAGGAAGCACTATGTGCTAGAAAAAGCGAGGGAAGTGCTACTCTAAGCTAGTTATGTGAAGAGGATCAGTGGTCACATCTAGTAAAGCGGAGGGCTGCTCCTTGAGTTTGCACAGCGGTGTCTATCGCGGGTCCCACGGAGATAAAGAGGTGCATTGACGGCAGCGACAGAGTGCGGCTCTTCCGATTTCTTTTCTGAACCAAAGCAGTAGCGAGCAATTGATCGAAGGTAAATTTTCCAACATTGCTAACAATGGCAGATTCTTTGGGCGAGACGCGATGCTCTAGCTTAGTTCGGAGCGTGGCGCGCTGGGAAGCTAGCGGCGCTCAAGCGGTTATTTGGCGGGAGCAAGCTGCGGCAAGCAAAGCTAATGCGGCCACAACTGCAGATGCATTAATTTGGGCGACTAATGGTGGTCGGCATCAGACCCGATGGCCAAGGCGGACAAAACAAAGCGCTGGGAGCTAGCGACGGCCAAAGCTTGAGCAAAGACACAACATTCGGGTCGAGAGCTTGGCCGTCGGCGATCCATGCGGCAGTAGCAACTCACGCATCGCCATGCGTCGGCGGTATGATCGAGCCGCAAAAGCGATGCGACTGGCGCAAGGCGAGGGCGCCAACGTCTTTATCAATGGCAATGTGGCGCGACGTCAGCCGGGTGGCGTGGCGTCGAGAGGTGACGCAAAGGCGGCTGGTGTGACGGCGGTCAAAGCGGCTCGGCGGGTGGCGTGGTACCTAAGCGGCGTGGCGACCGAGCACGATAGTTAAATAAAATGAATTTTTAAACGTACCTATTTATTTTGTTTGGTCAATTTTTAAATGGAATTTAACATGCAAGCTTGATAGTTAAATAAAACGAATGGGATTAAAAATTTATAATTAAAATTCTAACTCGACATAATTATTTTAAATATAAATTGAGGCATTAAAGCTTGTTTTGTAATTTCCTCTCATCAAGTAATAATAATCGATATTATATCGAAGGTCTCAAAGACTGTAATTAAAATTATTTATTTTGATTTATTATTTCTCATGCATCATACAAATCATGGCATCATGCATGCATCAGTATCTTCACTTTCCTTTTCGGCTCGACCGACCGCAGGCAAAACGCCTGTGTGTTCCGTCTTTTCCAGTCATCTTTTTCGTGTGTCGTCTCTACTAACTACTTTCACTTCTCTCCTTCAAATCTTATCCAAAAACTAAAAACCAAGCCATGCATGTCATCCCACTGCGATCAGCATCGCACAACCAATCCGATTCTGCAATTTGTTTTCGCATGCATGGCTGTTTGAGCAATTTTCACGAGAGGAGAAAATAAGCAGCACATGAAACACCTGTGTGTCCATTCTTTTCCCTAACTTCTCTCCTCGCAATCACAACCAAAAATTAAAAAACATGCTATGCATGTTATACCGTTGCGATTGTCATTGCGAGGGCAATCCATTCCTACCTTTAGTACTCGCATGCGAGATCGTTTGAGTGAGTTTAAGAAATTAAGGAAGAAATCCACTGTTATTTAATCATATCATTTTATTTTCTATCCGAGCAGTAGACAACAATTTTTCTTTCACTCCCTGTCATTTCCTACCCCAGCCGAACCCACCTCCCATCCATTCATTTCTTTAATCTTCCACTGCCATTCCTATTTCTTGAATACCCCAGCCGAACCATCCCCTCCCCCACACCATTTCACTTCCCAACAAAGCCCTCCACGCCATCTTGCTTGCTCCCAGCCAAGCATTTGTACTCAAGACAAGAACCTTGTGCATATTCATCTCCCTTACATTCTCTCCTTCCAATCACCCTCAAAAATCTGAAAACTCTCAATGAATGTCACACCTCTGTGTTCCTGATCTCATTAGCTTTCCGTCCATATAATCGGTTTTCGCATGCGAGTTGGTTTGGATATTTTTCATGAGGAGAGAAGGGAGAAACACACTATAGCTGTGCATGTGTTTGGTTATTGCTAACAGCGGCAGATTGCTGGGGCAGCACGCAGTGCTCTAGCTTGGTTCGGCAGAGGCAGCGGCGCCTGGGAAGCTAGCAGCGCTCCAAGCAGCAGTTTGGCCGGGAGCAACTGCCGCAAGCAAAGCTAGTAGCAGCGGCACTGCAGTGCATTCGGCTGGGCAGCTAATGGCTGGTCGGCATGCAGCTCCCAGTAGCTGGGCGGACAAGACAGCAGAGCCTGGGAGCTAGCAGGCAGCGGCCAAGCTTCAGGCAGCACACAATCTGTTCGGAGCTGGGAGCTTCCTCCTGGAGCATTGCTGTCATGGTGTGACGGCGTGAGCGCCGAAGAATCTCAATTAACTTGGAATGAGATATCTCGTTGAAATGATCCGTAAGACAGTTGCCTCTGGAGTATGGGCTTAATTGAGGTCCCCGTCATGAATATGATGGGCTTTGAGTCCCATACTTGTGGAGTATGGGCTAAGGTCCTGTCTTTAGAAAGCGCGAGCGTGTGTGTCATGTCGACGGATCGACACCTCCATAATCTGGTATATGCAAAGAGATAAAGAAAAGTGCATTTGAACTGTTTGCATCGCATAAGCATGAGACATATTTCTTATTGGATTAAGTGGATGGATGTTGTTAATTACAGTTGTGTTGGCTATTTCCTTACTATTTGTACTTTGCTGAGTCTTGAACTCACTCTTGCTGATGTTGTGTTTTTAGGTATCTCATTTGCGGACGGCATGCATGGGAGGGAGTAGGGCTGCGTTGGTTGCACTCACATATTCTTGAAAAGATAATTATCATTTAGACCATACCTTTATAACAAGCAAACTGCTTAAGGATTAACTTTGACTATACTTGAATGCATTGGTTTATTTGTAATAATGAGAGTGGTAAATTTTAATTATGTTTGCTTATGTTTTAGCTGAGTAGATTATTTATGAATGCTTCGATGAACTTTGGATGTTGAAATAGTGATAATTTTATAAGCATCTATTGGAATCTCCGGTAAACTTAGTTATACAAAGGAGGTTCTGCCGAATTTTTTTGTAGTGTCTTGAATTTGTATTTGTGATATTGTTATTTTAGTAGCATCTCAGGCTCATGTTGGGCTGGGGTGTTACAGTTGGTATCAGAGCGGGCTTCAGGTCCGTGGTAGCTAGAAAAGAAAAGGAAAATTAAATTGACACCTTGTACCTGATAGGAAGGGAATGGGCAAAGCATTGCATTTCTGATTCCGATATATCGTATTGATCGTTCTTGATATTAATTGAGTATGATTGCTTATTACTTGGTTATATGATTATTATGTGTGGGGATAATCGATGTCAAGAGGTAGAGTGTGGTTGTGGCCATGGGCATGGCCAGTTGTATCGCCGATTAGGGTATGGGGATAGTGGAGTGATTACCTTGGTAAAACTACTTCCAGTGTCAGTATGAATTCCTTTGGGAAGGTTATTGACTCCTTAGGATGTACTAGGATTTTCGACCAACATTGGAGGTTATTTAATCTCATTGGGTTAATGGTTTCAATCTGAGTTGGATATTTTCCTTGATTTTATTGGTTCCTTAAAGAAATTATTTGCTCTTTGGACCAACGAGTTGGACCGCTTGTTAACATTTTGATTCGCAATGTTGACCTTTTATGGTGAAGGTTTGCTTTTCTGTTGGGAAAATAGGATTCGTTTTTAAGCTTAGTACCTTGGATAATGTGAACTATCTCGGCGAGTTCTTTAGCATGAGAAAACTTTGGTCAACTCTTCTCCAGTTGTGGCTGATGAATTTCTCTTGGGTTATTAGTTCATTGCGGTCGATGTATGGTTTTGGTTGGAGAGAAGTTGATGTGGTTTAGTTGGCTTAACTTGTCTCTTACAACAATAATCGTCTTCCCAAGTGTTGAGTTATTCTTGCGACTGGTGAACTTGGTTAATTGTCAGGCTTCACCTTTGTATTGGGGTTCTATTTTTCTTATTGGGAATCATGACCCATCTACTTCGCTTGATGGTTTGGTTAATGAAAGTTTGTTTTTGCAAGTCTTTTAGTATGTGGAAGCTTTGACTCAATGTAACTCTTTTGGGTATTACGGCGTTGAAGTTGCATAGTTCCCTCTTATAAAAGAAAATGTTAAACCCTTTAGCGATGTTTTCTCGTGGTAAAGTGAAAGGTTACAATAAAAGAAATTAATGGATAAGATATGGGTTATCAAGCTGGGTCTGCAGGATGGTGCATAATGAATCCTAACGAGTATCCGTGGAAGTGAAATCGGAAAAGACGATGTTGTCCTCTAGTAGGTTCTTGATGAGCTGTGATTATGAGTATGACTATACTTGGTTGGAATCAATAGAGTTATTAAAAGTGTGTAACAACGATGAGATGGTTGATCGTTCGAATTGTGTAGTTTGCTAAACTTGTTGGATTAATTGGTCTCGATGGGCCAATCTAAGCGTGTAGAATGAGAAACATACAGATTTGTTTGGTGATGTCTCAATAGATAATGAAATAGAATTTTTTTGATTGGCTATTTGATGATATTATGTATGCCGTGGGAATATAAATAGAGAAAGGACCATGAATTCGTCCATGATTGGATAATCGTCAATGGTTTATGATAACCTCTAGATTGGAATTAGTGTGAGCATTCCTAATAGATGAAGGGTTGACACTTGAAAGTGATTTACTCACGTGTGTTTCATGAGGATGAATTGTGGCTGCATGCCCTTGATAAAAGTGATTTGCTTTGATAGTGAGATTTGTGTATCAGACAATCTATAGGACAAGTTGACATATGGAATCTTATTGAGATAATAGAAACATTATGGAATAATCTACTGTGTTTCTTTTGGAAAGGTTTATATTGGAATTTAAGAGGTGACCTATGTTTGCATAATGGTGAGATGGTCGGGTAATATTATGCCTTTGATGATAGAGATTTAGTGAGCCATTGGGCCTTTGTAATGAAGGAAATGATGTTAATGATTATTGAAAAGGGGGTTTTAACCTTGAGGTTAGTAAGGTGGTCTGCACTAGATCCTGACTCGTCGGATCAGTGATGATTCTTCTAGAGAGAAAGTAAGTTAATTGTCTTCCGTTATATCGACTAAATGAAATGTTTGGAGTTTGGCATTCATGGTTCATGATCTATGTAGTAGATAAAATTAGTTTGAGCAACATGACGTATTGGAAGGCTCTATTCGGTTCTTAAGTGAGTAATATGATTTGGTTTCAGATGTACTTCTTGGTTGGGTTGGCAGGTAATGATGTACTCAAAGAAAATTGTTTTATTTGTTAATAGAAATCGATTACCATAAGTATTTGAGGTCGGAGTTGAGAATTGTAATATGCAACTTTTCTATCATTACAGTTTAAGAGTTTCTTCAGTTTTCATAGCACTGTTCTATTATGATTTATGGAGCTTTGAAAATCTTGTGGGACTTATACCCTCAATCGTGGGCACGTATTTTGTTTTCTGAGATCATTACTATTTGACTGTTTCTCTTTGTCTCGTGCTCACTCCAAGGAGCAATATTTTCTTGTGTGTTGGAATTTGTGTCTAATTATCTCTTCCCTTTTGAGAAAGGATTTAACAAACTTATGTTGCCAAGTTGTATAAAGTGTCGTTTAAGTATTTGGTTGGTGGTGGACAAGTATAAAGCGATGATGAGATTTTATGAACCAATCTATGTAAAGAACAGTAGAGGATGAATTGGTTTTGACCTATAACTTTTTGAGAGAATTCCATAGAATGTTTATCGTTGGAATAAAATTGATTAGTGTTACAACCAGTGGAACTCATAGCGAAATATAATCCAGGAACCATCGTTCATCCTTGGAATGTTGGGATTATCGGAGTATGGGAATCTTGATCGATTTATTAGAGTATCACGGATGGGAATTAACCTTGCGAGGTTGTGCGGTGGTTTGTGAAGGTATAATTCAATAAGAGTAGGATTAGCGAAATGTCGATTGTAATGTCAATTGATGGGATAGTAGGGACAATTGAATTATCACGAGTGCGACTTGGCTTGATGAGTAACCCTCTAGAAGTTAGAATTTTCTTAAAGATAATTTGGTTGAGAATATGTTTTTAGATGGTTGTTAACGATTGAGTTGTAACACCCATTAACTGAGCACGGAATGCTACCACCATAACAAGACTACAAAAGAAACTAAGACATTTCTTTCTAATTTCGTGAGAATCTCTAAGTGAATTGAACCAAGCTGGACATCGCACAATTAACAGTAATATTAAGCAATTATCCAAACACGCATACTAAACAAGTTCATGAAAGAAGCGACCATAAAACACTATCCAACTCCAGAGAGGTTGTCCACGATATAGGGCGTAAAAAGTAAACCTCACATAAAACTATTCAAAATCGAGCTATGACTTAAATGTTTTGTTCAACTTTATTCGTGCCAGTGTGCAACCATGATAATTTCTACTCCCGCCCATGCATGCCGTCCACAACCGATGTACCTAAAAAAAACACGGCAAGGGTGAGTCCAAGACTCAGCAAGGCCAATGATACAAAACATAACAAAATCATTCATTATCCAACAGTGTGTCAACATCATGAATCAAATCAACATATGAATGAATGAATGAATGCACATGCACTTCTCTTTTGCTTATACCGGTATAGCGAGTGAACACCCGTCGGTGTTCACTTATGCCCGCGTTCTACAACACGCGGGGATCCAAGGCCCGTTTGAGAACAAGTCAACCGGGGATCCATAATGCCCACTTTGGAATGGTGGGTCTTACAATGTGGCAAGTCCACAACTTGCGTTCATGAGTGCACATGATGAACAATAAAATGACAGTAATCGAATTTTAGTAATCCAGCCATTATGAACAAATACATATCACCATAAATTAGTACATCGAACAAGCATATGTTACCATGATTCATTATATAGAACAATCACATAACCACCACAATATAGGTGCACTTGCATGTTTCTTTCTTTCCCGCTACGGCACACGAGGAAGCAAAATTGGTGTCTCTACTCTGGAACTCCGCCTCCTACACAAGCATAGAGGTAACAATAAATACGATGAATGATGGACTCCGTTTACACCCCTTAATCCAACCCCTCAAGACCTATGACTCAAGAGGAGCAAGAACTTGGTGCTACCAATCGGGAGGAGAGGAGGCGGTGCACCAAGAGAGGTCCAAAAGGGCGAGGCGATGACACTTCACTTATATCAGTGGGAGAAGCCACCAAATTGCTGGAGTCAAGTTTTCAAGCTTCGGATTAACGATTGGAGAAGACTACGCTTTGGAATCTCAATTGTATCTAGTTTTCAATTCTGAGCTCGTTTCGGTTTTTGGCTAAGTTCTGTGTGTCCTGGGCTGGTTTGTATCTATATTAAGACATATTATAGGCGTGTTGGGCTTTAGTATTCGTTTTGGTTCAGATTTGAGGTGATGGCGATGCCGAAACTCCAAACGGACTGAAAACTAATACTTGGGCCATAAGGGGTGTTGGGCTGTTTCCAAAGGAGTTGTGCACCACTCCATGGGCCAAGCACCACGTGGGGCCCACCTCATGGCCACACAAACCAAGGCAACCGCCAGCCACTTCGTATTGCTTTCGGTTTAGGTTAGGTTTTCGTTTGGTGGACGACCAGGCTAGTTAGGATAGTTATAAAGCCTTGGCTGCCGCCCCTGTAACTCTTGAACGTTAATTTTGAGTACAAGCAATTTTTTGCTCTTTTGGTTTATGCTTTGTGCTGCCACGAGAGTTGGAAAGCCGACTAGTTATCGTTCGGCAGAAATCTGGTTTACGGTGTTCACGTTGTTCCTCATGGATCAGCAAGGTCGTTCTTCTTGGCGTGTTGAGAAGACAGAGATCCAGAGTGTGTTGCTAGTTGAATTCTGGTACGCAGGAGTCTGTAATTGAGAGAAGCAATTGTGTGCTTCCATTCATCAGAATTCACGGGATTTCAAGTTAGCCACATATCAATCTGTAAAGGGAGATCCTACGTCGTGAAGATCGGGCACCCCCGCATCAGCGAGGGAGGGGAATCAGAGAATGTGATTAGGGATTGAGAATTTGGGACCTGGAGCTCAGGAGAAGGGGTTGGGGAGGCCAGGAGGGATGTTGGGCCAAACCGGGTGGCAGTGATGAACCACGAAGGTCCTGTTCTGACCCAGTCTTTGAGTGAGAAGGTAAGTTCGGTAGTAGTCGTTCAACTCTCAGGATCCTGGCTACGAACTCACAAGGCTCGAAACCACGCAATTCTTTGGATTGCTCGACAAGTCGTTATCAACCAAGCATGAATACCCGGATGACCTGATCACGAAGATTAATTACTGCATACACCGAAGAAGCACGTAAGAACAAGATAAATAGGCAATCTGAAATTGGGTATTGAAACTGTATTGGTAAGTGGAGTTCTGAAGAACAATATCGTTGTTATTCTCGCCGAACAAGAGGACCAGCCAAACCCTAAGGGTGGTGGCCACTATGTAAAGGAAGAAGAGAGGGAGGCGGTCGTGAATCTTGTTAATGCATGAATAGTACCATGTGAACGTGCCAAACCCTAGGTGTCCAGCCCGAATTACAATGCCCATGGCACATTAGCATAGGTGGCACTGCACCAAGTTCCTTTACCCAAATATTGCTGAGTGTTGGTCTAAACAACTTGATATATAGTCTTCATGCTAGATTCTGCTAAGCCTCAGTATATAAATATTCATTCTTCGTATGATCATCTCCATGCTTGGTGCTGCCATCATCTCCATTTAGCTTGCCTCCCGATCCTTGATTCCTAAGTAAAATAATATCATATACTTTAGGCAGCATCATAGAGTTCATAGAATATGGATGCACTCCGATAAACGAATTCATTTGATAATTTAGTTGGCGAGCACATGCTCTAGTAATTGGTCCTTGCACATCAGAAGCAGTAGGGTTGGTTGTATCTGTGAAAGGGATGTCCTCTTCAGGCAGAGGGGTGATTGGTTGGGCCAGACCGGGGTGGAGGAGTGATTGGGCCAGGGCAAGAGGAGAGGGATTGGGCTAGAATTGGAAGATTAGACCTATTTTGTGTCGTACCGGCCCAAGTATGACTCAACTGGTCGTGTCGTGCCGTGCCGCCCAACGGACCACATTCTCAGGCCTAGCCCGGCCCGCCATTCGTATCGTGCCAACCCGACCCACCACGTGTTATGTTGTGTCGTGCTTAGACCGTGTCGTGTCGATTGAGCCTCGGACCGATCTGAAAAAGCACACCCAAATCCCAGCTCTACGTGCATGTGTCCAAGAAATCAAGGGAATGGTAAGCTTGGAAAGAATTTCCAATGTACACGTCCGCACGTTTCAAGGAAGGAAAGGCACGGAGATAAAAGGAAAATCATCCGAATTGGGAGTCAATAAATCAGGATAATCTGGAATTTTAGTTACAGCAGGATACTTGCTGCATGTGGATTCTTTTTCTTTCTTTGCATGCACTTGGATGGGCCCACCTGCATATAACGTGAAGATGAGCTTGTTTGATTTCCTTTCATTGCATGCATTAGGATGGGACCCACCTGCATGTAACCTGAAGATGAGCTTGTTTGATTTCCTTTCATTGCATGCATTAGATTCATGTGAACACATTTTCTGTTAGTTGTTCACATACCACGTTAATTATTGAGTTCAAAAAATTAGTTGTGTGTGTGCATGTAAGCCTATAAAAGGCCAAGTGGTGCGACCATGTAAATGGAGTTTTAGTTTTGAGTTATGAATCAAAACACGTGTGCAGTTTATCCCTGTTCTATAAGTGTTCTTGTGAATTCCAATCTCGGATTTCATCTTGACGTGTGGGTTTCTAGCTGTAGTGTTAGGAGTTACTCGTTGGATCTTTGATCCCTATTTCTCGTTCGTGTACTGAGGTGTACATGGGTGTGGGATTTATTTATCCAAGTGCGAATTGCATCCTGTAATTCGTGCTCCACATATTTGTTCAAAAAATTCCACTGTGATTACTATTAATGTGTATGGTATTGTTCATACGCCGAAGAAGACGATGCAATACCGATCTTCGGGTTCCACCGTGAAAGATCGGGTAACCCACGGATTTAATCTCGTCTCGAGGTTGATCCACATCACTTCTATTCTCTTAGGCTGGCTTCCTTATCTTCCAGCTGGCCCACACTATTTTTAAGATATCCATAATAGCTATACACACACAAGCAAAGCCGTAGCAAAATATAATTATAAACATTAAGTTTAGCTTTAACCGTGTGATTGTATTTGGAATCTCAATATGTAAGTATATATGTATGTCATTGAGGTAGGGAAATCATTGTCATTCTTGCCGTAAAATCTGGGGTTAAGTGCCACTAGCAAAAAAAAAAAACCGTGGGGTTTTCTGCAATCACGACCATAGACCAATTGTTTTCTATAATTTACTTATTTATATAACACAAGCTAAAACTAGCCCCTACAGTAGCCCAATCTAATCTAAGGTAATGTTTGGAATGCGGGAATTTTTTAAGAGTTATGTATAAAACAGTTCAATTCCTACAAAAATCGGAGAAAATTTCCATGTTCCAAAAAGAGCCCCTAACGATAGTGCTCTCGAGGAGCTCCTCGTGGGTCGTTCATCTACTTCGGAGGCCACAACCTTCCGCCGCTTGTAGTGTCGTGCTCAATTTTTGCATCGGTACCCTGAACATCTTTCTGCCAGCACTTGTCATCAGAAACTACTATTATCCTTGTCTTCGCAGGTGCTATCAGGCAGAGGCCTTCTAGCATCAGAAGTTGTGTTATCTGAAAATGTTTCATTCTTTGCGCTGCAGGTGCTATCTACATGGGGCATCTCAGCATCAGTGCATGTTGTGTCATCTTCACAAGGAACTGCCTCACCTGTTACCGAGTTATCATTAAGCATCCTCACGATCTGCATGAGTTTCATCGAGTTCCACTTGTACTGTCATCTGCAATGTTTCCCTCTTTCAACTCAGAGGAAACTGTACCACCACTGGTCATACCATCGTCAGTGTTTCTGTGTTTTCCCTATTTCTACTCAGATGAAACACACTGCTCGCTACCGCAGCGGCGCTAGCTTCCTTCGCGTTATCTGAAAATAGCATCTTCTACGGTGATAGGATCCGCCAGGGTATCTTCACGTTTTGTGTCCTCGGCTTCGACAACAATCCTTCCTGAAGAATGCTCAGCAACATATTTGTTTATATCACCTATCGGGACAGAATCCATGTCTTCAGAAAGATCGCATCTGCCAGTGCCTGTTGGAATAATCTTGTCATGCTAGGTATGCATTACTATATTTGAGTTTCTTAGAGTTAGTCGGTGCACATGTGTCTGAGTTGGTCATGTGTCCATGATCCGATTAGTGCGGATGGTGGCGTAATTGTGAATCGAGTTAGTGCATGCAGTCTGTGGTAGTTAGTGCATGCAGTCTGGAGGTTGATTAGTTAAGTTAGTGGGTGTTAGTGATCCTAGTCGCCGGGGTCATGGCACGTAATGGGTCCAGTTAGTTGCTAGACGTGTTAGTGATGTCTATATATGGCTTTGTAATCAGTTTGTTATATATTAGAGAAGAAGAAAATGTAGTCCAGTTGTGCCTCCCATGCTTATGTATACGTCTCTGTAATAGAGATGAGAGTTGAGAGCTTCAATTCCAACAATTGGTATCAGAGCCTCAAGATCTTGAGAGCGGTGGTTTGCGGCAAGCGCAGAAAAGCGGTGGTGCGCGTCGGGTGTGGCGCAACAGTAGCGTAAGCAGGGCGCTGCAGGCTCGCAGCGCCGAAAGCAATGGCGGCAGTGCGATGGTTGCGGCCTCGGCGTATCGTATCATCGCACGGCCGGGTAGCAAGCGTGGGGCGTGGCGGCGAACACGATGCGGCACGGTGGCGGCGTCAAGCGCAGCGGAGTCGACGCGGGACGCCAGCTACTAGCCGAGGCCATCGTTGAGAGTTGGTGTGATGCCGACGGTGATGGCATGCGGTCGGCACGCGGAGGCGCGCTTTGGCAGCACGGTGCGGCACATGGCGCGGAGCGCGATGACGGTGCGAAACCGTCGTGAGGATTCGGCGTGAAGCCGAAGGCGGTGGTGTGAAGCCATCGTCGCTAGAGGAGCGGTGTGATGCCGCTGCGAGGAGAAGCTGGTGGCGTGAGGCCACAATGGTGTCTCGCTCACGCTTGAAGTTGTGTACGGCGGCGACGTGTGGTCGTCCGCAGACGTGCATGAAAGGAGGTGTGAGGCCACCAGGAGAAGTCAGTGTGAGGCCCGACAATGAAAGCGATCGCGATGTCATTTGGGAGAAAGCATTGCGTGTGGCAAGAGGTTGCGGGTGATCCACAACGGTGAATGGATGACAAGATTAGGGGGGAAATGTTGGAATAATCTTGTCATGCTAGGTATGCATTACTATATTTGAGTTTCTTAGAGTTAGTCGGTGCACATGTGTGTGAGTTGGTCATGTGTCCATGATCCGATTAGTGCGGATGGTGGCGTAATTGTGAATCGAGTTAGTGCATGCAGTCTGGAGGTTGATTAGTTAAGTTAGTGGGTGTTAGTGATCCTAGTCGCCGGGGTCATGGCACGTAATGGGTCCAGTTAGTTGCTAGACGTGTTAGTGATGTCTATATATGGCTTTGTAATCAGTTTGTTATATATTGGAGAACAAAGATGTAGTCCTGTGTGCATCTCTTCTTGTGTTTCTTCTCCTGTATATCGGTGTGTGTTGAGAGATAAACACAAGTGAAAGAGTTAGAAAGATGGAGATGAGCGGATCGGATCCAACAGTGCCATCCTCAGCTGCATCGGGTCCAATGTCATCTTTGCTGGCCTCAAGCATCATGACGGAATACATATCTTGAGAAGCTCCACAGCGCTCATCCTCAACTTCATTTGTGTTTCTTTCTAAAGAATGTTCATGGTAGGCAATTACCTCCTCGGGATTATCCGAGATTGAGCAACACTTGGAATCCATAACCAATGAATCTTACTACCAGCAGCGACGAAACTAAAACAAATTGGAAGCAATAACTGATCGTCTATCCTGCAGGGAAGCCTAGTACCGGTAGTGTGCCGGTTTGTAGGGACCTTCCATTGGGACATTGATGTAGTCAGCCTGGGATTGGCTCAGCTTGGTGAGCTTGGCCCCAAGCTCTCGCCGAAGTGCAGGGCAGCAACCTTCTCATCGAGGTGCTTGGGAAGAACAAACACCTTCTTCTCATACTTGCCGCTACTCTTCTCCTTCCAAAGTTCAAGCTGAGCAATCACCTGCAACAAACAGTACAATTAATCAAATGGTGTAAGTTGTCGCTATTATGATAGATCAACAAGGTGCCAATCGTGCAAAAGTGCAATATTTGCACTTGACAAGACTACTACTAAATGGATTGTGAGAACTCGGGGTATTTAGCTTGTAATACTTAACCATCCGATTGGTCGTAGTATTACAAATCAAATATTCCGTTCTCAGTGTATTGTATACCTCACAGGAGCAGTATACATACACTTTTACAAATTTTAAAGCATCAATTCCATACACAAGTCATTACAATACCGATGTCTTCATAATTTACAACACATAAGTCATTCAAAGTTCATATTACACAAATAGGGCCAACCGGCCAAATCAAAAGGCAAAGTACTAAAACGCAGCAGAAATAACAAGCCATAAGATCGCAATAAATAAAAGCCAACCGGCTGTCCTTACCCACAAGGCAACCGACTGAAAACAGGTCAAGCTAGCCGCCTTGCAGGAAGTCGGTCTCACAATAGTTGATCCCTTGGGGATCAACCTCCTCATAAATTGCAGCAAGCGGGTTGAGTACAAAGTTATACTCACAAGACTTATAAACAAAAGAATATATAGATGCATTCATGTATCAACGGAAAGGCTACTACGCTAGACAGTTTTCAGCATAAAGCAGTTTTCTTTGCAATAGAGTAATAGATTATAAAATAATTTAGAAAATATATTTTTAAATATTTAAATAATAGCGAGGCAACATTTAAGAACATAAATAACATCCTAGAGGTAACTTCCCAACAGCCACCACAACATAGCACGAATTACCCATTTGTACCACCTGATTTCAAGTTATAATGGAAATATTGAGTTTAATTCTTGCGTGAAATAACCAAGTGTGTCCATCACCTAGGACGAGGCTATTAGAATAGATTATACCCTACAGGGGTGTACCAATGTACCCACTCGCCAGACTGCCTCTTTTGCCTTCGGAATAAGCACACTTCCTAAGGTATGCCGGTAAGGCTAAATCCTACGAGACATTTCCAATATAATGTATTAACTACGAGTTGCCCGTATGGATAGAAACTCATATGTTGTGTCGGAGTCATTGTAAAGTTTCAGTCAACTACCCCTCGGGGTAAAGCCTCGGATAACTACAATGCCCCTCGAGGTGGAGAACCTACCCGGGACTCCACCACCTCACACCCAACACACACATATTATTTTCTTTTTTTCACACAACACACACAACCTCCTATGACTCGGAGCTAACACACGCCAAAATACTAAGTCAAGAGAGGTCCCATATCCCACTCATGTGATTAGCACGCAAAAGTGCTTGGATCAATGGCGCAACTAATTCGGTCCTTGTTGACTTGGACACAAACCATTCACACCCGACGATCACACCATACATACCGTTTGCCCAAGTCCAAATCTTTTTGTTTTCAGTTTTAATTTTTTCAAATACAATAACATACATGAGTACCCTGACACAAGTATTTAAAGTGATGATATATCGACTATCGCCAAAGCGATGATCTCCATGCTATCATTCCAAGCATTGCTAAGCATACCGACTCGCATACTATACATATACATGACTAGAGTCCATCCATCGGACTCCACGTCATTAACCAATATCTAATATAGGCTTAGTAGCAATGGTAAATATTTTCCTATAGCTCATGCATCTATTCGGATTAACTACTACTAACAAAAATTAACATCAAAATAGCACATGCATATATACATTTGCAATCAAGATATTTGTATCGAAAGTAATATGAGCAAGATGATGGGGTGGGGATGCTTGCCTTGCTGGAGATATTCAACTTGCTGTAGAGAATCACTCACGTATACAATCGAATCGTTTAAACCTAGCAAAAGAACCGAAAAGAACTAATAAGAACGAATACACCGAATAAACTCAAAAATTCAAAATCATCCAAAAATGGAGAAATTTACATATAAGGTTGAAAGTAATTTTAAATGAATTTAGCAATAAAAATCAATTTATTTGGATGTTTCATGCAAAAGTTATAGCCAAAAAAATTTTTATCAGGAAAGAAAATGGTTGAATAATATTTGGTTACTGTTCATTCACAATTTTCCAGAGACTTGGTGATCATGAAAATTGAATGGTACAAAAAATTTGATTCACTTTATTTGAAGTTAAAATGAATTTCTTATGATTTTTCAAAGTTATGAAAGTAAAGCATTAATCAATTGTAAAATAAGATTTTCAGAGACAGTAACATACTTAAAACCTATCCTAAAATAAATTACAACAACAAAGGAATACTACAAAATTTATTTCACTCCATTTGGAGTTGCCGAGAAATACTTATGCATTTGTTAAGTTTAATAGCATTTTTAGTACAACAATAATACTAAACCTCAAGCAATTTTGGTAACAGTATTTTCTGGGATAGAAATATGGTCCAACCCATTTTTATCTTAAATTACATTTAAGCTAACAAAATTTTAATAATCAAATTTGGAGTTAAAATAAATTACTTATGCAATTTTGAAGTTTAAGAAATTTTTAGTACACAAATAAAGCATTTCTAAAAATATAAAAGCATTTTATACCAGGAATTTCCTAGCCACGGTCACTCACTGTCGGGACCCAAATATGCAAATCTGGACCCTCTGTGTATTCTGCACTAGTCCAGGATCACGCTAGTGCACACAGTGTCAACATCGATGAAATATCACATCCATACAATGAATATAAGAATAAACGAGTACTTTGAATAACAAATAACTGTTGGGATCTTACGGTCGAGTTTTACATTTATTAAGCCATGCAAGGCTGACAATAAAGAAATAAACTGCAGCGGAAACAAAATAAACTCCAGCGGGCTCCCATCAATTTATCACAGGCAACTGACTGGGATCAAGACCCTACGATCAACCTTCGTAGAACTCTTCTTCAAAAGCAGGCGACGACTCCTCCACTTCTGTTGATTTGTTTAGCAAGAGTGAGTACACACCGTACTCGCAAGTCATACCACAGAATGCAATTTATAGATGATGGCTTATTCCAAAGGAATGGCTTATGTGGTTATTTTGCGGAAATGCAACATTTGCAATTGAATACAAATAATAGATTAAAATCATAATTCAAAACAAATAGACAATAATAAGTTAACAATTGATTTCACAAAGGACACACAGTCTAATCAAGTTATTCACGCTTTTTACGATCCGCGCCACGCTGGCCGCCACACCAAAGACGGTCGACGCGTATTTTGTGGCGACAACAACGGCGGTGGCGCTCGGGACCGATGGTCACCGTGACAGCGGTGACTTCGCGCGTAGTGGAGGGTACTGATTGTTCACCGTGCTATTGCGCACTCGTGGGTCTTGTAGGACCGGAAAGGCGACTAGGGGGTGAATAGGCGCTTTCAAAACTTTTTCGCCTAAATCAAAACCAACACGAACCTTACTCCTTTAGCTATGAAAGCTAAGAAGATCGATAAGCACACAGCGGAAGCCTTGTGTTGGATTTGATAAACCCTCAACCACACGACACAAATGGAGAAAAGAACTCACCGTTCTTCACTCGGATCTGGCGGTCGGCCGGCTACCACGGCGATCGGACCGACGGTCAACCAATGATCGACCAACAACTAACTAGCGGTCGGACGGTGGGCACGGTTCGACCCGGCAAACCGGTGATGCGAATACCGGGCGGTCGAACCGCCGTTGAAAGCGGTCGGACGGTAGAGTCGATCTTGAAAAACTCCACCCAAATCCAAAACGAAATTTGATCCAACTATTGATTCAACCAATAAAACTTGACCAAATTTCTAGCACACCTCCCTAAAGATATTGGAGACCTATTTCTAGCGACGATCCGTCGAGATCCACTTCAGAATCGATCTCTCGAGATTTTACCAAAGAAGTGCACAAACCCTAGAAATGAGAAAATCTTGATTCAAGACTTGCTTGTGGGGGTTTGATGAACTAGATGACTCTAGGAGTAATCCCACACATCAAAGCAAGATAATGTAGGCCAAGAGACCAAGCATGAACCTTTGAATCAAGGAAGCACCAAAAACATCCAAAAGAGAGAAGAGCACAAAGGGAGCAATTGATCTTTCAATTAAGCATCACAAGATTGTTCACTCACAATAGATGCTTACAAAGCCTCTCCACCAAGGAGGGCAAAAGCTCAACAAGGAGCACACTCCAAACCCTAGTTCTCCTCTCCTCTCCTCCAAACCCTAGAAAAAGGAAGAAGGGGGCTAAAAGAATGCTTCACATGTTTTCCACCACCCCCTTTCCTATTTATACTAGAGAGCTAGGGTTTCCTTTTGGGGTCACTTACACATGGGACCCACACACAAATAACTCTTGAAGCAATCGCCTGCTTCACCACGTGTAGGTAGATCAGCGGTTCTCATCGCGTCGCCAAGCCTCTCTTGTCCGAATCACATCGGAACCTCCCAGAGACTCGCACCGATATCCGCACCGCCTGATCCAACCAGCTGCATCGAACCACCCGTTCGATCCGTCTTGCCCATTCTGCACCTGCTTGAGTCACACGACCTCACCCGGTATCCATGATCGTTCTGGACCTCAGCTCTCCAAGCGTAGTCCCGATCCACTCACCGTTGACGTCGTTGACCTGCAAGCTACCTGCACAGCAATAGACAAACAAACCGTTTCCGGGAACAAGTTCTTCACAACTTGACCCACGTTAGTTCCGCAATGCAATATACATCAATAAAGCATTGAAGTTCATATAAAACACACTCATAACAAACTCAATGCAAGACTTGGCTCACCTCCAGGATTGCCGGCCCGATCGCAGCCCCAGGCGGTCCGACCGATTCATGCTTGATCGGACCGCTCCCCAACGGCGGTCGGACGGTCCAAAGACTTAGTCAAAATTCAAGCGAGAAATTCAAACCTTCGGAAATTTCAAACGAATAGAACTTTTGACTGGAGCTTAAAAATGATGGGACCACATCCAGGAGACTCCCCTCACTTGCCTACACAACCTATTTTTGGCCCAGCTCCAAAAACCCAAATCTCATTGTGGCGGTCGGACCGCCACCATGGCGGCCGGATCGCTCCGCAGGCGGTCGACCGCCCAAGACAACCGGTCCGACCTTGATGCAAGGGCCCGACCTTGGAGCAAACCCGAAAACGCGAGATTTTGCAAACCAACAACGCCATTGCCAATTGACTCATCATCCTGAGATCGTGCACATATCCTCACGATATCCACAATCTCCCCCTTGATGAACACATTGGCAATTTTCAAGAAAATGTGGTTTTTCGAAATGAAAAGTAAAAATTCGCCGTTTTCGCATAAAGGCACAACTTGGTCCATAAGCAAGAAAAAAACTTAGGAACCGACCAAGCTGGCTTCAGAATAGTATAGGCAAGTGAGATAAAGCAATGAAAGCACCAAAGGATTCAATTTTCAAAAAGTAGCCAAAAATCTCACTTAGGTCCAAATGAAACAATGAAAGGCAGTTTTTCTATTTGACCTTTGATCATTGTGAGTATTTTTCAATTGCAAATGAAATCAGGAAAAGGCAATAGAACCACAAGACTTAACTCACTATGATCACAAATTTTCAAAAGGTTCAAAATTTTTATTTTATGAAGTTCTTTTATATTAAACCTTGAGTATGAAACCAAAAGCTCCAACATCATTAACATCATTTTCTTCACAATCTTTCTCCCCCTTTGACAATGATTTCATCAAGATGCATGAAAAAGAAAGAGCATGAAGGAATGACTTTATTTTTGAACTTTAGTAAAAAGGAGCCATGACCATTATACATGAAGACAGTACAAGTATTATACCAAGCCATATAAAGAGTAGACGCTATATTCATTCATGGCAAAACGTGTACTGCAAAGCTAAAACCAAGATAGCAGCAATATGAGATTAACAGAATTAAAATCATGAAAGGTTGCTCAAAATCATAGATTCACTCAAAGCAACCAAAAATGAGTCAAGCCATGTCTATAAGTAAAAAGAGACTCAAAACAAGAATTGAGGCATTTTGAGCATTAAGAAAATTCTTTTGAAGCAAAGCTCAAGCACTTAGCCCTTTTTGGGTAAATTTTTTTCTTTCTCCTTTTTTGCTGTGCTAGATCTCAAGCCTTGCCGCGACCATCTCAAGCGATAAGCTTAAAAGAATGATCTAGGTCATCCAAAACTCCCCCTGAGTTCATGCCTAGTGCAATGGCAAGCCGTCTCATGAGAAAGGATTGGTGAGATCGCTTTTTCGCACGTAAAATCTCATTTTTCATTTGCTTGACTTAAGAAGATAAAAGCTCATTTTCAACTCGAATAAGTTCAAGACTCAATTCAACTTTGTAAGACATGGCGAGAATCATAAAAGGATCACTAGAGCAAGACTAGTCACAAGATCCAACAAGACATGATTTGATTCAAATCTCTCACAGATACAAAGCTAGCAAGGCAAAGGCTAAGCCAAACACGAAGAGCCATAAAAGAAGTCTAGCAGACTATCACTTGATATGACAAGGTATAGAAGATGAAATTAAGTCATACATGGATAATAATCAAAGCTCCACTAATTTTATTGTACAATGCAAGACAAATGAATTGAAACATGCATTATGATACAATGAGTGCAAAAAGAGCAACTTCCCCTCAAAAGCACCCAATAGGACTAATAACCCTAACTCTCCCTTAAGCGAAAAGCGCGAAGAGTCAAGAGCCTTAGTGAAAATATCTGCAAGCTGTTGCTCAGACTCTACAAAGTGAAGCACAACATCACCTTTCTCAACATGGTCTTTCAGAAAATGAAATCGAATGTCAATGTGTTTAGTCCTGGAATGTTGCACTGGGTTTTTAGCAATATTAATTGCAGAAGTGTTGTCACAGAAAAGAGGAACACTTCCCAAAGATAACCCATAGTCTCGCAGTGTGGACAAAATCCAGAGGACACGAGAGCGACCAGCGCGGCTACATACTCGGCCTCGGTATCAGGTAATGTGAAGATTTTCTAGAATACCAAGAAACAAGAGATGTGCCCAAGAAATGACAAGTGCCAGAAGTACTCTTCCTATCAACTCTACACCCGGCGAAATCAGCATCAGAAAATGCTCGAATTGAAAGAGCCGAAGAAGAAGAATACCAGAGTCCAAAGTCAAGCGTATCTTGAAGATACCTGAAGATGCGGCGTACTGCTTGACGATGAGAAGCACGAGGGGAAGCCTGAAATCGAGCACACAGACATACGGCGAATTGTTTGTCCGGCCTCGACGCTGTAAGATAGAGGAGGGATCCAATCATACTGTGGTACTCCTTCTGGTCCACGGACTCTCCATCCTCATCGTGGTCCGGCCACGGTGGTTGTAGCAATGGGAGTAGACATTGGCCTACTGCTTCCCATATTGAAGCGCCGAAGAAGGTCCTTTGTATACTTACTCTGGTGAACGAATGTGCCTTCTTTCAGTTGCTTGATTTGAAGACCAAGGAAGAATGTCAGTTCTCCCATCATGCTCATCTCGAATTCACTGCTCATAGAATCTGAAAATCTAGACACCAAAGCATGAGAGGAACCACCGAAAATAATATCATCCACATAAATCTGAACCAACAAGAAATCACTGCCATGCCTGAGAGTGAACAAGGTTTTATCAACCATTCCCATTTTGAAATCATTTTCAAGCAAGAAACTCTTAAGCCTGTCATACCAAGCTCTAGGAGCTTGTTTCAATCCATACAGGGCTTTAGAGAGTTTAAAAACGTGATTTGGGAATTTTTGATTTTCAAAACCAGGAGGTTGCTTGACAAAGACCTCTTCTTCTATGAAGCCATTCAAGAAGGCACTTTTAACATCCATTTGAAAAAGCTTGAAACCTTTGGATGTTGCAAATGCTAAAAGAATGCGAATGACCTCCAATCTAGCTACTGGAGCAAAGGTCTCCTCAAAGTCTAAGCCCTCTACCTGGGAATAACCTTGAGCTACAAGTCTAGCCTTATTGCGAACAACCAATCCATCCTCACTTTGCTTATTTTTAAAAACCCATTTTGTTCCAATAACATGAGAATCAGAAGGTCGCTCAACTAAAAACCAGACTTTGTTTCTTTCGAAATTTTCAAACTCTTCATGCATGGCATTGACCCAAGAGGCATCAGATAAAGCATGGGTGATATCTCGGGGTTCGAAAGACGCGATAAAAGCAGAATGTGCATGAGAATCAGGAGAGATAAACCTGGAGCGAGTGACTCGCTCTTGAAGATCCCCAATCATCTGCTCAGGTGGATGTTGTCGCTGTATGCGAAGTGGTGCTCCTGGTGCAGACGTGGCCTCTACCTCATGAGTTGTGGAGGTAGGAGCAGAGCCACTCGGATCGTCGTGGGGATAGGAGGAGGCTACTCAAATTGAAACCAGCGTAGTAGTGCAGGCTCTCCACCTCTCTCGTAAAGCGGTGGAGGAGGATTTGGTTTTCATCCTCGTAATCATCATCGATTTAAAATGCTTCCTTGAATTTCGGGAACTGTGTACCAAGCATCGGGTCTAGTACCGGGACTAGCCTCATCAAAAGTGACCGCAAGTCTCAACAATTTTGTTAGTGTCAACATTAAAACACGATAGCCACGAGAATGAGCGGGATATCCAAGAAATATGCTATCAAAACATCTAGACTCAAATTTATCAAGATTGCCATGTTTAAGAATGAAGCACTTGCAACCAAAAATCTTGAAATGAGAGACTTTGGGAGAATGACCAAATCTAAGCTCATAAGAAGTCTTTCCAACCACAGATCTCAAGAAAACCTGTTGGAAATATAACAAGCGAGAGAGATCGCCTCATTAAAATCTCCTAGAGTAGAATGCTCATCTAGCATGGTCCGAGCCATCTCTACAAGGGTTCTGTTCTTCCTTTCTACAACACCATTCTGTTGAGGAACTCTAGGAGAAGAAAAGCGATGCTCAATTCCCTATCGGTCACGGAAGGTAGAAAAGAAGAATTCTTGAATTACATCCCATTGTCACTCCTAATGGCTCTCAAGGCTCGGGTATATCAACAAACAATTCTAAGGACCAAATCTCTAAAGAATCCAAATGCTTCGTCCTTAGAAGCAAGAAAATAAACCCATGAATACCGGAGTAATCATCCACAACCACCAAAGACATACCATTTCCCACCGGTGATGAACTCTAGAAGGACCAATCAGTATCTAAGTGAAGAAGTCGTCCCAGTCCATCAGTCATTACCAAAGTAAGAGGTGGGTGGGAAGCAGACACCATCTTACCATGTCTGAGGTGAGCACACAAGATCCCTAATGACCTTCAACCTAGGCAAACCTCTAATCAAGTCCTTGCAAATCGACTCTAGACAAATGATCAAAACCTATATGCCCAAGTCTACGATGCCACAAAACAAGGTCATGAGAATCAGAGGCTACAAGACACCTAGGACTGGAAATGGAAGAAATCTTGAAATTTGCCTGAGAAAATCTTCTCAAACTGGAGATCTCAAAACAAGCTCACCGAGGAATCTAGAACTCTGCACTCACCTCTCTTAAACCTCACTTCTAGACCCTCATCAAGCGGTGAAAGCAGATAGAAGATTATACCTCACTTACTTACCAAAGCGGCGTCTTTTAGCATGAACTTGTCGTTGACGCACGGTGCCCTTTGCGATCCACGGTCCGTGAGAAGCATCCCCAAATGTAATCAATTCATTGCCGGATGCACGTGTGAGGAGGAGAACCATCTAGAATCTCCGGTCATATGTCGAGAACACCCGAGTCAACAAGCCATATGTCCTCCTTCCTCGCACGACGGACCTAAAAGCACAATCGAGAAAACATCCGTGCCTCGAGATGGGGTTAGTGATAAATGATCGAGAATCCGATCGAGAGGCACGATGTTTAGGAGCAGCAGAGAAATAGCGAAACATGATCGGGAATAAAATCATAAGGATGCACATGAGAACCACCTAGACCTCTCCAAGCGATCTACCAAAAGATCGATACTCCCCTGTCTAGGTGCTACCCGTGATCTCTCCTCACGATGTCCTAATCCAACACGCCTAGACCCACCAAAAGAGTCTACAAAGTTCTCTACAAATCTAGGCCTATGTGTGGTGCGATAAGCAGTGCCTAGCTCTAGAGACTACAATTTGGAGAAGGACTCCTCTAATGGATCTTAGAACGCTCATCCTCTCTTTTCTCTCAAGTTTTGCTCTCCGGAAGCAGAACTCAACAGTATGACCTTCTTTCTTGCAGAAGGTGCAATGGTACTGGACCTTTTGAGAGGTCTGTACAGAATGAGTGAAAGCACCTTTCTTGCCAGAAAGAGTTTGAGCAAAACCCGCGGATTTGAAAACAACCCCGGATGGCTTAGGAGGTTCTAGCTCAAACAAACCATTCTTCACAACTCTAGCAATCCTAGGTGGGTTTTTCTTGTAATGCTCTAGGGGATTGAAACCTAGACCACTATTTTTCACGCTCACCTTGGATTGATCAAGAATCATGTTGAGTTTCTTTTTCCCACTTGAGAACTTCTCAAGAGTCACCTTGAGGTAATCATTTTCTTTCATTAAACCCTCACATCTAGTGCACTTGCTAGACTTGATTACCTCATTGTTCTTACTCTTAAGAAGGGCCACTTCCACCTTGAAGGCCTCACAAGACACACAATAGGATTCTCTAATCCTATTCAACTGCTCCTTAAATTTGACTCTAAATGCCTCTTGAATCTGATTAATCACGGTTTCAACTTCAGCATTTAAGGCACAAGAGTTAGAATCAATAACTTTCTTAGAAGCAGTAAAGGACATGGATCTTTCAATTTTAGCCTTTTCTTCAAGGGTCTTGTTTAAGGCTTCAATCTCAATTGTAAGCTTGGGACAATTTTCACAAGATGCAACTCTAGAGTAAACTAGCATTTCTTTCATCTCTTGCATCTTAATCTTATTATTCTTACAATGAGAGCATGTGTGACTAGCATCAAATTTTTGCAATTCTTTTAAGGAGCTATCCAGTTTTAATTCAAGCAAAGCACAATTTGAGCAAGTTAAAGGGATAGCTTCCATGGCAGTCACATCAAGAGAAATGGCATCTAAGCAAGCAGAACTAGACTTGAGAGATTCTAGTTCATCGAGAGCATCCTTAAGTTGATTAGTGACAGAGGAATGAGCAGATTTCAAGCTTGTCAAGTCATTAAGCAAGGTAGTGCAGGATTCACAAAAATCATCAGGATTAATAGATTTTAGCCTAACAACTTCTAGGTTCAAATTATCAATCATAATGTCCTGCTTCTTAATCATTTTTACTTGCTTATGCAATTTACATTCAGAAGCACCAACGCCTTTTCATGTCGGCAATAGAAGGGCATACCTCATCAGGATCACTAAGAGGATCCTCATTGTTGGAGGAGTCATTTGTGGTCGTTCTTGGCCATGAAACACATGCTGGGTGAAGTCATGCGCCTTCTTCTTGCCACGAGAGTCACTCTCGTCGTCCTCCGTTTCCGAGTCCACATCGCTCATATTTACATTCTCAAGAGCGGCAAGGACCCGACTAACAAACTTTCGATAGTTTGTCTTCTTGGGTTTCACATCCCTCTCCTGGGGATGTCTTCGTGTCTCCTTCTCCTCCTTGCCCTTTAGCTTGGGGCACCTGGAGCGAATGTGGTTTGGCTCACCACATTCGAAGCACGTGATAGGTCCGCTTCTCCTCCTATTCCTCACTTTGTTGTACGCTCTTGTGAATTTGGTGGAAAGGAGGGCTAAGTCATCCTCGGGCAATTTCTCAAGTTGCTCATCGCTTAAAGAATGTAAAGCAGATAATGAAAAACCAGATGAGCTACAATCAATAGAATCAGAAGAACAACCCTTGGATTTGTCGACCACTAATGCCATCGACTCAGTCTTGGGGAGACGCGAGATAAAGTCAATCTCATGCGTCTTCAACCTCGAGTAAAGCTTATCCATGGTAAGCTCACTCATGACAGTGTTGTCATTGATGGAAGTGATCTTCATTCCCCAGACCTTTACATCAAGAGCACCTGTGGCGTGCATTCTCAGACTCAGAAAATACCAAGTCAACAGCGCGAAGATCATGAAGAATCTTAGAGAATCGTCCCCACAGCTCATCCAAAGACTCACCAGGCCTTTGCTCGATCTTAGAGTAAACCTTTTGAGTCGGTTACGTCTCACTTCCTTGATCGCAGATGGACCCTTCGTGATAGTCACAAAGTGTCCGCGGATCTCGTGAGCAGACCGCAAGTGAGCAACACGCTCAAACTCGGATCGACTAAGGCCTTGGATCAAATAATTCGAGCCTTCTTTGTTGGCCTCCACATCCGAGTGATCGTATCGTCATCTACCAAGCACGACATAAGGATTTTTCACCTTTAGCCAAATAGCGTGCCCTTGAGCCTCGATATAAGCTTGCATACGAGCCTTCCAGTATGCAAAGTCAACTCCTTCAAAAATGTGTGGCTTGGTTGAGTACTTTTCAGTCGCCATGGCTCCAAAGACCGGTTAAGATCTATGAGAAGAGCTAACCAGGCTCGATACCACTTGTAGGACCGGAAGGCGACTAGGGGGTGAATAGGCGCTTTCAAAAACTTTTTCGCCTAAATCAAAAACCAACACGAACCTTACTCCTTTAGCTATGAAAGCTAAGAAGATCAGTAAGCACACAACGGAAGCCTTGTGTTGGATTTGATAAACCCCTCAACCACACGACACAAATGGAGAAAAGAACTCACTGTTCTTCACTGGCATCGGTGGTCCGACCGGCTACCACGGCGATCGGACCGACGGTCAACCATGATCGTCCGACCGCAACTAACTAGCGGTCGGACCGGTGGATGGCGGTTCGACCCGGCAAACCAGTGGTCTGAATACCGGCGGTCGAACCGCCGTTGAAAGGCCGGTCGGACCGGTAGAGTCCAGTACTGAAAAACTCCACCCAAATCCAAAACGAAATTTGATCCAACTATTGATTCAACCAATAAAACTTGACCAAATTTCTAGCACACCTCCCTAAAGATATTGGAGACCTATTTCTAGCGACGATCCGTCAGATCCACTTCGCAGAATCGATCTCTCGAGATTTTACCAAAGAAGTGCACAAACCCTAGAAATGAGAAAATCTTGATTCAAGACTTGCTTGTGGGGGTTTGATGAACTAGATGACTCTAGGAGTAATCCCACACATCAAAGCAAGATAATGTAGGCCAAGAGACCAAGCATGAACCTTTGAATCAAGGAAGCACCAAAAACATCCAAAAGAGAGAAGAGCACAAAGGGAGCAATTGATCTTTCAATTAAGCATCACAAGATTGTTCACTCACAATAGATGCTTACAAAGCCTCTCCACCAAGGAGGGCAAAAGCTCAACAAGGAGCACACTCCAAACCCTAGTTCTCCTCTCCTCTCCTCCAAACCCTAGAAAAAGGAAGAAGGGGGCTAAAAGAATGCTTCACATGTTTTCCACCACCCCCTTTCCTATTTATACTAGAGAGCTAGGGTTTCCTTTTGGGGTCACTTACACATGGGACCCACACACAAATAACTCTTGAAGCAATCGCCTGCTTCACCACGTGTAGGTAGATCAGCGGTTCTCATCGCGTCGCCAAGCCTCTCTTGTCCGAATCACATCGGAACCTCCCAGAGACTCGCACCGATATCCGCACCGTCTGATCCAACCAGCTGCATCGAACCACCCGTTCGATCCGTCTTGCCCATTACGCACTGCTTGAGTCACACGACCTCCCGGTATCCATGATCGTTACGGACCTCGGCTCTCCAAGCGTAGTCGATCCACTCACCGCTGGCGTCGTTGACACGCAAGCTACGCGACAATAGACAAACAAACCGTTTCCGGGAACAAGTTCTTCACAACTTGACCCACGTTAGTTCCGCAATGCAATATACATCAATAAAGCATTGAAGTTCATATAATAACACACTCATAACAAACTCAATGTAGCACTTGGCTCACCTCCAGTGATCGCGGTCGATCAGCCCTTACAGGGCGGTCGCCGATTCATCTTGATCGGACCGCTCCCACAGCGGCGGTCGGACGGTCAAAGACTTAGTCAAAATTCAAGCGAAATTCAAACCTTCTGGAAATTTCAAACGAATAGAACTTTTGACTGGGAGCTTCAAAAATGATGGGACCACATCCAGGAGACTCCCCTCACTTGCCTACACAACCTATTTTTGGCCCAGCTCCAAAAACCCAAATCTCATTGTGGCGGTCGGACCGCCACCATGGCGTCGGGACTGCTCCACGGGCGATCGACCGCCAAGACAACCGGTCGACCGCCGATGGCTTTGTGACCTTGGAGCAAACCCGAAAACGCGAGATTTTGCAAACCAACAACGCCATTACCAATTGACTCATCATCCTGAGATCGTGCACATATCCTCACGATATCCACAGGTGCCCTTACCGGTAGCTGGCAACGACGGTGGCGACCGGCGGTGAGGAAGAAGCGGCGGTGAAGGCTCGGGTTTTGTCGGGAGGGTGCTCCGGCGATGCTCCGGCGACGAGGAGGTGCGCCCGAGGTAGCCTGGGACTTGCTGATCACGGTGGTGGAGTCGGCGAGGCAAGGGCGGCGAAGATGGCGGCGCAATTCACCGGAGGAGAAGCTCGGCCGAAAACCCTAAAACTCGAAATACGGTGGCGCTAGGGCGATCGGGGCGACGAGGGTGGCAGCTTTGGGTTGCGGAGGTCCGGGCGGTGCTAAGGGGGTATTTATAGGCCCGGAGACGTCGAGATTTGGAAACCCCCAAATCGGGTCCGAAACGGCCGCGATTTGAATTTCTGAGATTCGGGGAGATTGAAAGCGATCTGGGGTTTGATTCGGTTTGGAACGGATAAGAAATCAACAGAGCTACGATTTGGTGGGGTCAGCGCGAAGAATCAGCAACCGAATCAGTTTTGTCGGACGGAGCTCGAAGCTCCAATGAATGGCGGGCGCGCGCGGCGCGAAGAAGAAGAAGCGCGAGGCAGCGACCGTGGCGGTCCCACTGGCAGCAAGAATGAGGCGGAGTGCGTGACTGTGCGAGAAATCAACTACTGGAAGCGAAGCGCAAGGGTCAATGAGAAAGCGAGGCTGTGGCGGAATAGTGTTGGGCTTCCCCAAAGATCGTTCGAAGGATTTTCTTTTAAATAAATCCAGAAAATACAAATAGCCAATAGAAAATAGAAAATGACTTTGAAAAAAGTCCAAAAAATTATATAAAATATATCCAAGCATATAGAATCTAAATAAAATAGTTTTGACAATTGTTGATGTTGGGATTAACCATATTAAATTAGTTTGTCCTTAAAGTCCATATTAAGCTTTTTAATTTAATATTCAAATAAATCCAAATGGTGAATTTTCTCTCTACCACTATTTAAAAGATTTTTAAAGCTCTGAAAATTGGGATGTTACAAACCTCCCCCCTTAAGGGAATCTCGACCCCGAGATTCGGGCTAGCTAAAGAAAAGGCTGGGGAACTCGGCTTTCAACTCTTCTTCACGTTCCCACGTTGCTTCTCCTTCTGAGTGGTTACTCCTTTGGACTTTGCGTAAACGAGCGGTCTTGCTTCAGTGCGCGCTCTGCGACATCCAAAATCCTGACAGGTTGTTCTTTGTACGTGAGATCTTCCTTCAGTTCAATTGACTCTAACGGGGTCTGCTCTTCTGGCACACGAAGACACTTCTTCAGGTGAGAGACATGAAAGACATCATGCACTCCTACTAACGACTGTGGTAGCTCCAACTGGTACGCAACTTCTCCTCGGCGTTCCAAAATCTTGAATGGACCCACATACCATGGAGCAAGCTTCCCTTTGGTGTGGAATCTCTTAACACCTCTGAGCGGAGTAACTCGAAGATACACAAAATCCTCTGGTTCAAAGGCGAGGTCACGGCGACGGTTGTCGGCATAACTCTTTTACTGGGTGGGCTATCTTTAGTCTTTCTCTGACCATAGCAACTTGTTCTTCGGCTTCCTGAATAATATCTGGCCCGAACACTACACGTTCAGCTGTCTCTGACCAATTTAATGGAGTTCTGCAGGCACGACCATACAAAGCTTCAAATGGTGACATCTGCAGGTGGCTTGATAAGCTGTTGTTGTACTGAGCGAGTGCATATGGCAAACTCTTATCCCAAGCGGTAGCATTTGCTAAGGCACGGGCTCTCAACATATCTTCAATATCGGTTTACTCTTTGGTCTGTCCAAATGCGCTTTGTGGATGATAAGCGATCTTGAAATTCGGATGAGTTCGAGGGCTTCATGTAGACTCGCGAAGCGAGAGGCGAACCGAGATCCTCGATCGACACTATCCTCTTAGGCACACCATGCAGACTAACGATTTTTGACATATACAACTCTGCCAAGCGGTCTCCTGAGTAAGTGGTTTTGACTGGCAAGAAATGAGCAACCTTAGTCAAACGATCCACTATTACCCAAATCGAGTCATAACCTGATTGAGTCTTGGGTAAACCGGTAATAAAGTCCATACCGATCTCTTCCCACTTCCATTACGGTATCTTGATGGTTGTAGCAAACTTCTCGGTCTCGATGCTCGCCTTTACTTTCTGACACACGTCGCATAAGGCAACGAACTCTGCGACGTCTGGCTTTAAGTTTGGCCACCAAAACTTATTCTTAACATCCTGATACATCTTAGTACTTCTAGGGTGAATTGAATACTTTGAGTCATGGGCTTCCTTCAAAATTAGCTGTCTCAATCCATCAATATCTGGTACACATATACGTCCATTGATCCACAGTATATCCTGATCATTCACGGTAAAGTCTTTAAATTTTCCTTCTGCCATTTTCTTCTTGAGGTCGGCAAACTCAGAATCCTTGGGTTGAGCTTCACGAATCTGTTTCTCCAGTAGTAGCGCACCGAGGCTGGCCACAAATCCTTCAGAAACAAGTTCTAGCTTTAGCTTCTGGAATTCCTCCTGAAGTTCCGAACACAACTCTTTTACTTCCAGAGCATTGCAGTAGCTCTTACGACTCAGTGCATCTGCAACTACATTGGCCTTACCAGGATGGTAATGGATTCCAAGATTATAATCCTTTATTAATTCCAGCCATCTTCTCTGTCTCATATTCAAATCAGACTGAGTGAATATGTATTTCAGGCTCTTATGATCGGTGTAGACTTCACAACGATTACCGATGAGATAATGACGCCAAATCTTCAAAGCATGCACTACGGCAGCTAATTCCAAATCATGGGTAGGATAATTATCTTCATGAGGTCTTAATTGCCTTGACGCATAGGCGACAGCTCTTCCTTCTTGCATAAGGACACACCCTAATCCTTGACGCGAAACATCACAATAGATATCAAAATCCTTGCGATGTCAAAGAAAACTAGCTTGAGGGTGAAGTCAAACGTTTCTTCAATTCTTGAAAACTTTCTTCACAAGCTGGGGTCCAAATGAACTTCTTCTCTTTCTTCAACAATTGAGTCAGAGGTTTAGCAATCGTTGAGAATCCTTCAATGAAACGACGATAGTATCCCGTCATTCCCAAGAAACTACGAATTTGAGTAACCGTCTTGGGCTGCTCCCAATTCATCACAGCTTTAACCTTTCCAGGGTCAACTGCTACTCCTTCGGCTGTCATCATATGACTGAGAAAATCAACTTTCTTCTTCCAAAAGTCACACTTGCTGAACTTAGCATACAATTGATGTTCTCTGAGCTTCACTAGGATTAATCTTAGGTGTTCAGCATGCTCTTCTTCTGACTTGGAGTATACCAAAATATCATCAATGAACACTACTACAAACTTATCCAAATATTCCATGAATACTTTGTTCATCATGTTCATGAAATAGGCAGGGGCATTAGTCAGACCAAACGACATGACTAAAAATTCATAATGTCCATACCGGGTTGAGAAAGCGGTCTTTGGTACATCCTTAGGACAAATCTTCAACTGATGGTAACCTGATCGTAGATCGATCTTGGAGAATACTCCGACTCCTTTCATCTGGTCGAACAAATCATCAATTCTGGGCAGAGGGTATTTGTTCTTGATGGTAACTTCATTGAGAGAACGATAATTGATGCACATCCTCATGCTTCCATCTTTCTTCTTGACGAACAAAACTGGTGCTCCCCATGGCGACGAACTAGGTCTTACAAAACCTTTCTCCGATGAGTTCTTCTATCCGCTTCTTCATTTTCACAAGTTCATCGTTGGCATCAAGCAGGTCTCTTGAAATTGGTGCTGCGTTCTGGCACTAGATCGATGACAAACTCAATGTCACGGTCGGTGGCATTCACGGTAATTCTTCTGGAAATACGTCCGGGTAATCCCTGACTACAGGTATATCTTCCAAAGAAACTATCTTCAGATTGTTGACTACCAAATGTCCATCACGTACTGAGGTGGCTAGAAATTCCACTTTCTTTCCTGTGGTATCCTCTCTTCATTACGGCTCTTGGCCACAATCTAGCAACGCTTTATGTTTGGATAACCAATCCATACCAAGGATTACATCTATGGTGCAGTGTCAGAACTATTAGGTTGGCTAGAAACTCAACTCCGGCTATGAGTAACCTAGCTCCTAAATATCCAACTTTAGAACTTAGCTCTGCTCCAGGCGACTGGACTAATAGAGTATGCTTAAGATGCATAACTTTCAAATTATTCTTGGTTGCAAAAATTCCAGAAACAAACGAATGCGAAGCTCCAGAATCAAAGCGAAGCGATGCAGTCGTCTTGAATTTACGAAACTTACCCGAGATACAGCGTCGGGTGCTTCTTAGGCTCCTTCGAGTGACATGGTTGACCACGACCTCGACCAGCGATTGCGGTGCTCCTCCGGATTGACCGGTAGCTTGAGAAGTTCCTTGATGGTTGCCTTGTACTTGCGTCTTGGCTGGTGTGTTCCCAAGGTTGAAGCGTACTGGAGTGATAGTCCCATTTTGCGGACATCGGTTGTCGAAATGCCCTGGCTGACGACAGGTAAAGCAAACTCTGGGTACACTCTGTGGGTTGCTTACTGGATTGGGGTTGACTGGTGCGGGGTTGCGGAAGTTCTGAGCAACTGGACGAGGTGTTGAAGTTGGTGCAGGTGGTCTGGCAAAATTTTGTCGCGGAAAATGACTAAACTGCGGTGGTATCATTCTTGCCTTCAGCTAGGGTTGTTGACTTCCTTGCTGAGCCATTCTGCGCTTACGGTGATCTTCCAATTCCTTGCGCTTATCCTCAAGAATCAAAGCCTTGTTGATCAATTCTTGGAAATCAGAAAAGGTGTGGGCGATCAAGTTGACTTGAAGTCCAGTGTTTAATCCTTTAAGAAAACGACTCTGGCGAGCCTTGTCAGTGGCGACATCTTCTGCAGCATATCGAGCAAGTTGAGAGAATTTGTTGAGGTAGTCAGTCACTGACATTCCTCCTTGCTTGAGAGCACGGAATTCATCTGTGGATTTCATGGGGATATGTTCCAGATCTTAGGATGATGTGACAATTGGCAATAGCGTTTACGGTTTGTCGTTTCACGTGTTTTCGACAAAGTTCTGAGCTTCTTGGACGGGCGGTCCGACCGGTCCTTGCAGCGGTCCGCCGGTCCCAAATCGGTCGGATCGGCCATGTGGGGCGATCGGACCGTGATGACAAAGTGGTCAAAGCAGTGGGCCAAAAATAGGTGTTGTAGGCAAGTGAGGATCCCAATGCACTTGGTCTCATTATTTTTGGAGTCTCGATAAAAGTTCTATTGGTTTAAAGTTTCCGAAGGTTTGGATTTTGGGGTTGAATTTCGTCTAAGTCCCAAGGCGGTCCGACCGCTCACGAGGAGTGGTCAGGCCGGCCAAGAGGCGGTCCGGCCGCTCACTGAGCGGTCGGACCGGTAATGACTTGAGCGTCGGCCAACCGTGGCGATGTTGATTTGTTAGGTCAAAGTCATTGGTATCATGGCATATGGTTTGCATGATGCATGTTTTGACTAACATGGGTCAAGTTGTGAAGAACTTGTTCCCGAATTCGTGTTTGCTTGTCTATGGTTGTGCGAGGTTGCTTGGTGGTCAACGACGGTCAGCGAGGAGGATCGGGACTAGACTTGGAGAGTTGAGGTCGAGCGATCGGCGATGCGGGTGAGTCAACGACTCAAGCGTGACACAAGATGGACAAGGGTGACCTATTGGCAAATCCATGGCGCATGGTGAAGCGGTTTAGGTCAAAAGGTTAAAGACGGCGCTGCGAAGCGTGCGTGTGTGACCCGTTTGTTAGTGGGCCTTAGCGGAGCCCAATTAAGTCAAACCCTAGGAGTTCTAGGCCTCCACTATAAATAGGAGGAGGTGGTGGCTGCACCTCTCTCCCTCGCCTTTTATGTTTCAAAACCCTAATTGTCTTTAGGGAGTTGAGGTGGAGGCTAGGGCTCTTGATGGTTTGTGGTGAATTTCGTGATCTTTGATTGTCCATCGATCCATGATGGTGTGGATGTAATCCGGCATCAATCACGAAATCAATCTATGCAAGGTTTGCTTGAGATAAGTCTCTTTTCGTTCTTGCTTTCAATTTAGTGTTTTTAGGGCTTTCTTTGATCCGCGAGTTTGTGATTGATTCTTTCACGTGAATTAGCTTGCTGTGATATGTGTGAATCTATCTAGCATCATCTTGATCATCAATCTCTCACGAACAAGCTTTAGGATCAAGTTTTCGTTCTTGCGGTTTTAGACCTTACATTAATCAATTGGCAATTGCTCAAGATCGTTCCAAGAATTATCATAATATTCGATTGGAATAGGTCCTCAATAGCATATAGAAGGTGTGTGCAAAGTTTCATAAAGATTGGAGTTGAGAATCAAAAGTTTCACCTAATTGCAACCGTCATCGGGTGATTTTCTTTATTGCGGATCGGTTCGAGTCGGCCGGTCGGACCGCCCGTCATCACCGGTCGGACCGATTTTGGAGCGGTCGACCGCCAAAGACAACGCCGGTCGACCGCCCGACAATCGGTCCGGCCGGTTGGGTCAGTGATCGGACCGCCCGTCTTTGTGAGTTTGCAATCTTAGTTGATTTTGTTATTTTGCTTAGGGATTTAATTGGATTCAATACTAGTCTTCATTTGTCTTGGTATATTGATCTTCATAGCTTCATCATAGCTATTGGAGTGAAATTGTATTGAATTCATTATTTGGGAAAAAGTGGCGTGCTCCTATTCACCCCCTCTAGTCGCCTTTACGGTCCAACAAGTGGTATCGAGCAGGTTAGTTCAATCTTGATCTTAACAGGTCCTTTGAACTTTGGCGATGGATAAGTTTTCTACTAAACCGCATATCTTGATGGGCACGACTATGCCTATTGGAAGAATCGTATGCGCGTCTTTCTTGAGAGCGAGGACAAGCTATTTGGGATGTTGTTAGAGCCCATTGGTTATTCTGAAATTGCTACACCTTACGCAATTCTTTTGGCTAACAACAATAAGGCTAAGAATCTTTTATATGGTGCACTTGGTAGACAAGAATATGATAGAATTTGCAATCTTTCAAGCTGCGCATGAAATTTGGAACACTCTCGAAACATATCATGAGGTTCGTCCCAAATCAAAAGGTCGCCAAGCAGTTTACAAGCGTGAATACAATAAATTCGAGATCGTCTGGAGAGAGCATCGATGACATTTCGATCGCTTTAATAAAGTAATTAATCAAATGAAAATTTGTTGATATTGAATATTCTCAATCGAAAATGCCACCCATCTCTTGGTGCAATCAACACCAAGGAGTGGGAGATGAAGGCTCTTGCTATAGAGGAAAATGTTGATCTTTCAAGTCTTACTTTAGAATTGCTTTATAGTAAACTCAAGACTCATGAAATTAAAAGAGTTGATCATCCCAAGAAAGATAATTTAGCTTTGGTAGCAGATCCTCTCAAAAGGCTTTTGATGACTCTTTTGAATCTTCTTACGGATTTTCATTTGCTTGTTTATCTACTATTCATGAAGAGGAGCTTGAAAGTATTCACAAGCAGAGTTAGCTCTTCTAGCTAAAAAATTCACACGGGCCTACAATAATGTGAGAAACAAAAGAGAGGTGGTCGGTGACATGCTATGAATGTGGTGAGCTCAATCATATCAAGACAAATTGCCCCAAGTGAAAGGTAAGAGCAATCATAAGGAAGGAAAGCCGACTTGGAAGAAGCCTCCTTTCAACAAATCAAGGTATGAGGCTAATAAGCTTGTGAAGGCTGCTCAGGGTCCTTGCAGCTTTTGAGGATCAATCCTTGAGCGATGTGGATCACGGGAGTGAGGAGGACAAGGAGGAGGAGATCCTCAAGGCAAAAGAAAGGGAAGGCCAAAGACTTCACGGCATGTGCTTCATGGGTGACACGGACGACATTGATGATAATGAGGTATCTTTTTCTTATGATGAGCTTTACGCTAAATATGATTCTATAGTTGAGCAATTGCTTAGTCAAGATGAAGCACTAGAATTTGTCATGACAAAAATAAGAAATTAGAGTCAAAAATTAACAAACTGAAAGTAGAGCTTAAAAATGCTAAGACTCTTGAACTGATGAATGTTTATCTTGTCATGCTATGCATTGAAATTACCAAGTTACAATCTGCTCATAATATTTACGTACAACAACTTGAGAATGCTAGATCTGAACTAAATGAAATTAAAAGTGCTCCTTGTGAAAAATGTTTAGAATCTAGTAAATTGATTGCTTTTGATGTATTTGATTCTAGCCCTTGCACTTCATGTTTAGAAAAGAGCGTGAAATCAAAGATATCTTAGAAGTTGCTAGAGTCAAATATGCTAAGCTTAAGGACAATATTGAAAATACTACTTGTGCTTCATGTTCCACTCTTAAGCTTGAAATTGCTTTGTATAAGGAGAAATCTATGAATAAAACTTGTGATGCTTGTGTTAACTTGAGAAAGAAAATGCTTACCTTCATGATACATTAGAAATTTTCTAAAGGTAAGAAACAATTAAACATGATTCTTGACAAGTCTAAAACTCCTTATAAGAAGCAAGGTTTAGGATTCAATTCTTTTCAAGACAATTCAAACCCAAAAGTCATTCAAGTCTTGGAAAAAGGTTTAATTGAATTCAAAACCCAACTGCAAAAACATCTTTTAAATCTGCGAGTTTTGGCCAACCTTGTATTAATTCAAATGGTGCTTCTTCTAGTGGTACCAAGTACCATTGCACTTATTGCAAGAAAGGTGGACATTTGATTGAATTCTGTTGGCGTAGGTTGAAAAATGATAGGAAAAATTTTGATAGAATTTCATTCATGCAACCTAGAGCTTCTATGAGACATGGTAACATTGAAAAGAATAAACACGGATTAGGATTTTCTCTCATGCAAATCATTATGTTTCTAGATATCCTAATTCTAATGTTTATCGATGGCGGTCGGTCCGGCTGAGTGGTCACCGATCGACCGTTTTGGTCGCCGATCGACCCTTGACTTAACGGTCGGACCGCCCATGGACGATTCAAGTCTCATGTTAATTTAAACATTGCTCATAACCGAATGTTAGATGAAATCAAGGATAGTACTTACGGTTTGTATACTCCTTGCGGGCGTGTGTCTCGATCTTTGGATTCCTAAATCTTGTTTATCTAACTTGATGTTGAGACACATCGTTCTTTTATTCCTTGATTTTCGGGATTACCGTGGAAAGGGAAGAACACGTGGTTCGTTGACTCGGTGTTCACGCCACATGACCAGGAAACTCAAAATGGTTCACCTCTTTCACGAGCAGCGGTGATGACTTCATCACCTTTGGAGATGATACACAAGGCGAATTGAAGGAACAAGATCAATTAGGGTGAACAACAAATTCATTCTAAAGGATGTCGCTCTTGTGGACAAGCTTAGGTATAATCTCCTTTGTTTCTCGACTTCTTGATGATGGTTATGAGACATTTTTAAGAAAAATGCTTGTCGTGTGCTTGATTCTCTTGGTGAGCTTGTGTTTGGAATCTCTAGAGTTGGTAGAATTTTTGGGTGATTTTGAGAATCTCTTCTTTGGATCTCTTAAATGTTTGCTTACATCTTCTTGATTTACGGCTTTGGCATCGACGTTTGGGGCACATTGGTTTTGATCATCGACACGAGTTAGCAACCTTGATCTCATGAGAGGTTTGCCCAAACTCAAAGTCATCAAGGATCTTTGTATATGCGCCTGTAGGCATGGCAAACAAGTTCCGCCTCACACCCTTACGTGACTATGGTTATGGTGACGGACCGGGACGGTTGCTTCATATGGATCTTGTTGGTCTGCTAGAGTCCGGTCGATCGGTGGAAAATGGTATATTCTTGTCATAGTCGATGATCTTTCTAGATATACTTGGGTGTTCTTTCTTACTTCAAAAGATGAAGCTTTTGGTTATTTTCATGACCTTGTTCTTCGTTTGGCTTCGAGCTTCTGGTGCTTTGAGAGCGATTCGCGATGATAATGGTACGGAGTTCAAAAATGCTTCTTTTGCTTCTTTTTGTCTTGGCGTGGTATTGAGCATCAGTTCTCCTCTCCACATCCCTCAACAAAATGGCGTGGTGGAAAGGAAGAATAGGACCTTAGTCGAAATGGCTAGGGCGATGCTAGATGAGTATAGCACAGGAGATTTTGGGCGAAGCTATTGCTCTGCTTGCCATATTGCAAATCGTGTCTTTTGAGACCTTCTTTAGGCAAGACTCCTTATGAGCTTCGTTTTGGTAGAAAACCTCTCATTTCGCATTTTGAGTTTTGGATCAAAATGTTTTATTCTTAAGACAGGCAACTTAGATAAATTTGAATCAAGAACTTTTGATGGGTTATTTCTGGGTTATCCTGCTCATTCGAGGGGTTTTCGGGTTTTTAATTCTGAGACTAACATTATTCAGGAGACTTGTAATGTCACTTTTGATGAGACTAGCCACAGGCTAGATCTATTACTCTGAGATGATTTACAGTGTGAGAGAGCATTTTGTGGAGGAAGATGAGGGCGAAGCTAATATCATTCCTTCATCTGCACGCTCTTGAAGCGCCCATATTGATACAAGAACACCACTCGTCTACTTCACCTTGATTGAGGCTCTGTTGCATCTTCATCATCAGCAGATACTGCGGAGGTCGAAGAAGCGGTATCTCACCCGGCGCTCCGCCGCATTGAGACGGCATCCTCGGAGCGGATAATAGGTAATCTACATGGCGAGTCACTCGCTCCGGTATAATGATCCAAATCTCTACTCTCATTCGGCTTTTGTTGCTTCTTTTGAACCCGCGATATATCACATGCTTTATCGATTCTAGTTGGGTAAATGCCATGCATGAGGAGTTAGAGAATTTTGAAAGAAACAAAGTTTGGAACCTAGTAGAACCTCCTAGTGGTCATAATGTTATAGGAACCCGTTGGGTGTTTAAGAATAAACAAGGTGAGGATGGTTACGTGGTTAGAAATAAGGCAGATTAGTAGCTCGGGGTTTGACCAAGTTGAGGGTTAGATTTTGATGAGACATTTGCTCTGTTGCTAGACTAGAAGCCATTCGCATTACGCTTGCATTCTTTGCATCAAAGGTTTTAAATTATATCGGATGGATGTTAAAAGTGCCTTTTAAATGGTTTCATAGATGAGGAAGTGTATGTTAAGCAACCCCTGGTTTTGAGGATCCTAAATATCCAAATCGTGTTTTCAAGCTATCTAAAGCATTGTATGGTCTTAAACAAGCCCCTAGAGCACAGTATGATAGACTTAAGACCTTCTTGCTTAAAAATAATTTTGAGATGGGTAAAGTGGATAAAACTCTATTCATTCTTAGGCGTGACAATGACTTCTGCTTGCTCAAATTTATGTGGATGATATTATCTTTGGTGGTTCCTCTAATGCTCTTGTTTCGACTTTTACGACACTATGTCGGGAATTTGAGATGAGTATGATGGGAGAGCTTAATTACTTTTGGGACTTCAAATCAAGCAATGCAAGGAAGGAACTTTCATCCATCAGACGAAGTACACTAAAGATCTACTCAAGCGCTTCAACATGGGTATTGCAAGCCAATTTCCACTCCCATGGCAACCATTATTTTGGATCGGATGAGGAAGGAGAAGTCGTGGATCAGCAGTCTGCATGACATGATCGGCTCCCTACGTATTTGTGGCCTCGAGACCGGACATTCACTTCACGGTATGCCTTTGTGCAAGATTTGAGCGTCTCGAGAACTTCCCATCGCCAAGCCGTTAAGCGCATATTCGGTATTTACACTCTACCCTCTTATATGGCATTTGGTATTCTGCTCTTGACTTTGTCCATTAGAGGTTTTGATTCGATTTTGCGGTGTCGGTTAGATAGGAAGAGTACCTCGAGCACTGTCACTTCCTAGGCACTTCTCTTGTATCTTGGTCTTCTAGAGGCGGTCTTACATTGCACAATCCACTTCTTTGAGCGGAGTATGTAGCTCTTTGCTAGTTCTTTGTGCTTGATTTTGTGGATAGCGTCCACTTTGAAAGATTATGGGTTAAACTTTGCTAGTGTTCCTCTTTTACGTGATAACACTTACGCTATTAATATTGCTAAAAACCCGATTGCAACATTCTAGGACTAAGCACATAGACATTCGCTTTCACTTCCTTAAAGATCATGTTGAAAAAGGTGATATTGTGATGCACTTCGTAAGTCAGAAGCTCAATTGGCGGATATTCTTACCAAGCCTTTAGATCAAACAGATTTTCCTCCTTAAGAAGCGAGTTAGGGGTAATTTATCCTTATGGGTTGGTTTGAGGGGAGTTTGATCTTTTATCTTTCCTTGTTCTTTTGATCTTTTATTGTTCTTTTTCGAACTTAGTGATCTTTTGAACTTTTTAGGTTTTAGGCTTTTAATTGCATCTCATTGTGTCATATTGCATTCATATGAAAACTCCAACAAGTAATGGTATGAAAAATCCAAAAGATGCATTGTAATATAAGATTTTACGCTTATTTTTAAAATTGATGAAGCTTTGCCTATTACCCTTTAGAGCTTTTGTATTTCAATTCTTGCTCAATGTCATGTCTAGTTCTTTGACTTGCTAGAATTATCATGCTTTTACATGTGTAGCTAAGTCTTTGCTATATGAGCTAGAACCTTTTAAACAACTCAAACTAAGAAATTGCAATTTGTGGATGTTTTAGCGAGTTGCGCAATTAGTGCTCCTCTTGTGACATTGGCCTGTCGAATTGCTTTGTTAGCTCTTTGATCTAAAATTGACCATTACTTGAGCTTTTGTGTTCTTGAGATTCTAAAGCTGCTCATGTGAAAAATGAAAATCAAGATTGTCTTATGCTTAAATTGTGCCAAACTATTCTTACGAGGCCTTGTCAAATGACATGAACTTGGAGATAGTTTGATGAACGGACGATCTCATGGGGATTTGCTTGTCGAAATGACATGAACCTCAAGATTTGTCGCCCGGTAGAAGCTTAGAAAGAGTTTGTGGATGGCTCCTAGTCCGGGATCTTCTTTACTAAGATATACCTTTAATCAACTTTTGGTGAAGCTTAGGATGAGTTTGTGGATGGCTCCTAGTCCAGGATCTTGTCACTAAGTTAGATCATTAGTCAACTTCAATATTCAATGCAAATGAGAAAAATGTTGACAAATGGGCGTTTACAAAATATTGAGCAAAATGATTCAATACGGGACTTGATTGACTCTTAATGTGGTCTTTGTTAGATTTTTGATCTCACTTTGACATTTTGACATGGCCAATTTCACTTTAGGATCCTGTTGATGAACTTCTTTGAATTTGAGCGTTGCTTAAATTGATCAAATCTCTTGCTTTACTTTTGAGCCTTTGTGCTTAGCTTTGATATATATGTCTTACCATGATCTTGCTAAGTATTTGTCGGGCTTGATATCTTTGTTTGTGCAATATTAGAGATACTAGCTTGTTCTTTTGGGTAATCTCCAAAGCTTCTTGTAATCAAAAATTGAAAAATACAAAAATTGAAGCCACTCCATTGCACTTCATGCATATTCCTCTTTATGCTTCTTTTGTTTACCTTCTTCCTTTATTCTATATTTATTATCTCGGATGAGAGGAAGGCGTGATTCCTTGATGAATCCATTGTCAAAGGGGAGAAGATGTGTTAAATGAGAAGAGAAGATGTGTTAATAAGAAGATATTTCTTTATTGGGGAGAAGTTTATACAAAGGGAGGCGAAATTTTGAAAATTGAGGATCATAGTGAGGGGAGTTCTTGAGTTGCATTCTTATTGTCTTATTGAATATTACGAACTTGAATTGCATTCTTTTATACTCACAATGATCATAGGTCAATTGAACAATTGTTCTTTCATATGGACCTCATGTGAGAATTTTGACCCTTTTAAAATCAAAGTTTTATGCTTTCTTTTGCCTTGTCTCACATGCCTATACTATTACGATGCCGCTTGGTCATTTTCATTGCTTTTTCTTGCTTATGGACCAAGTTGTGCCTTTGTCAGCTGCGAGTAAACTCGTTTTCAAACCTCTTACTTACATTTTACGGATAATTGCCAATGTGTTCATCAAGGGAGATTGTGGATTTCATGGGGATATGTTCGGATCTTAGGATGATGTGACAATTGGCAATGGCGTTTACGGTTTGTCGTTTCACGTGTTTTCGACAAAGTTCTGAGCTTCTTCGACGAGGCGGTCGACCGGTCCTTGCACGGCGGTCAAGCCGGTCCCAAATCGGTCGGGACCGGCCATGTGGGGCGATCGGACGGCGATGACCAAAGTGGTCAAAACAGTGGGCCAAAAATAGGTGTTGTAGGCAAGTGAGGGATCCCAATGCACTTGGTCTCATGATTTTGGAGTCTCGATAAAAAGTTCTATTGGTTTAAAGTTTCAGAAGGTTTGGATTTTGGGGTTGAATTTGGCTAAGTCCCAAGGCGGTCCGGCCGGCTCACGAGGAGCGGTCCGGCCGCCAAAAAGCGTCCGGCCAAACTCACTGGAGGCGGTCGGACCGGTAATGACTTGAGCGTCGGCCAACCGTGGCGATGTTGATTTGTTAGGTCAAAGTCATTGGTATCATGGCATATGGTTTGCATGATGCATGTTTTGACTAACATGGGTCAAGTTGTGAAGAACTTGTTCCCGAATCGTGTTTGCTTGTCTATGGTTGTGCGGGTTGCTTGGTGGTCAGCGACGGTCAGCGGCGAGGAGGATCGGGACTAGACTTGGAGAGTTGAGGTCGAGCGATCGGCGATGCGGGTGAGGTCAACGACTCAAGCGTGACACAAGATGGACAAGGGTGACCTATTGGCAAATCCATGGCGCATGGTGAAGCGGTTTAGGTCAAAAGGTTAAAGACGGCGCTTTGCGAAGCGTGCGTGTGTGACCCGTTTGTTAGTGGGCCTTAACGGGAGCCCAATTAAGTCAAACCCTAGGAGTTCTAGGCCTCCACTATAAATAGGAGGAGGTGGTGGCTGCACCCTCTCTCTCGCCTTTTATGTTTCAAAACCTAATTGTCTTTAGGGAGTTGAGGTGGAGGCTAGGGCTCTTGATGGTTTGTGGTGAATTTCGTGATCTTTGATTGTCCACTGATCCATGATGGTGTGGATGTAATCCAGCATCAATCACGAAATCAATCTATGCAAGGTTTGCTTGAGATAAGTCTCTTTTCGTTCTTGCTTTCAATTTCGTGTTTTTAGGGCTTTCTTTGATCCGCGAGTTTGTGATTGATTCTTTCACGTGAATTAGCTTGCTGTGATATGTGTGAATCTATCTAGCATCATCTTGATCATCAATCTCTCACGAACAAGCTTTAGGATCAAGTTTTCGTTCTTGCCCGGTTTTAGACCTTCTGTTAATCAATTGGCAATTGCTCAAGATCGTTCCAAGAATTATCATAATATTCGATTGGAATAGGTCCTCAATAGCATATAGAAGGTGTGTGCAAAGTTTCATAAAGATTGGAGTTGAGAATCAAAAGTTTCACCTAATTGCAACTTCGTCATCGGGCTGATTTTACTGTTGTAGATCGGTTCTGAGTCGGCCGGTCGACCGCCCGTCATCACCGGTCTAGACCGATTTTGGAGCGGTCCGACCGCCCAAGACAACGCCGGTCAGACCGTCCGGCAATCGGTCCGACCGGTTGGGTCAGCGGTCAGACCGCCCGTGCTGTGAGTTTGCAATCTTAGTTGATTTTGTTATTTTGCTTAGGGGATTTAATTGGATTCAATACTAGTCTTCATTTGTCTTGGTATATTGATCTTCATAGCTTCGTCATAGCTATTGGAGTGAAATTGTGTTGAATTCATTATTTGGGAAAAAGTGAGCGTGCTCCTATTCACCCCCCTCTAGTCGCCTTTTCGGTCCAACATCATCCTTCTTCAGATCCATAATTCCTTCTGGTACATGATACTGGCGAAAAGCAGTTGTGAACTCTTCCCAAGTAATGTCTTGCGGCGTTCCATGCGCTGCACAAAAGTTTTCCCACCATTCGGCAGTAATACCTTCCATCTGGTGAGAGGCGTACAGAACTTTCTCATGATCGCTGCATTGAGTGATCAGCATGTAACACCCCAGCCCAACACTGAGCCTAGAATGCCACCACACTACTCTCTAAACTAATAATTAACGACACACTATAATATTACAGCAGGAAAACAACAATAAACATATCCATGGATCACAAAAGAACATGCACAATTATGAATCATGCAAGAGTAAATAAGCAAGGGGAAATTTAACCAGGTAAATAATCCAAAATAGCATCACCCAATGAATCCAAATTAATAAAGCAAATAGTCTAGTCCAAACGTTGTCCTAAACTTTATTCAACCTCTAACATGTCCAAGAGTAATCCAATTCTGAATGAAAAGATTATGAAGGTAAAAGATCATATGTTGTCCATGTGCTCTACTCGCTCTCAGTTACGGCGCCCTCGAAGATCACCTAAAGACAACAAAAGAGCAAGGGTGAGTCCACGACTCAGCAAACACATCCATAACAACGAACAATAATAAACCAACAGCATTCAATAACTTCATTATCATCACAGGAACTTTCGTTAATATTCTCATGCAGTTATCTTCTCTTTGATTCACATCCATTAATCTCATGTATCAATGCAAATCTAATCTACATGTCCACATGCACTTCTTTCGCGTATACCGGTATAGCATGAGTGAATGCTCGCGACAACATTCACTCTCAAGCCCGTTCCTCCATAAGGATCGGGGACCTCCTCCACTCCCGTGGAGTTGTGATCATTCATGATCACCTGCTCATATGCAAAGATGCTTATGAATGCAAACATGCAAACTCCATCATAAACATCATATCCAACTTTTCATCATGTTTATCAACAAAGATATAACCATGTCATTCCATTGTTTGCAATTAAATAAAATAAAAGCACAACAATAATGGTACTGAAAGATAAAGAATCACAGTGATCAATCATTGATCATTTGTTTACCATCACTTGCCTTTACTAGTTGCGGCCATGCGATTTGGCTAGAAGATGGCAACAAGCACGACGCCTCTCCTATATTAAATACACAAACTTCAATACAAGCTACAGCAACAAGTATAGCAATCAATATACTTCGCTCCTACCCGTCCCCAAATATACCACGCTACTCCGGTACCGAAAAGTTACCCATTGCTGACTTAGTACTAAAACGAACGTAACTTTTGACTCAAAAGTCCGATCACGACAAACCACCCTGTTCTGGATTCTTCATAAAATTCTCCACATTTTCTTAGATTACGAAGACTTCTAATTAAATCATCTAACCCTCCGTTTTAGCCCGAAAACCGATCTGTCCGCTTCGGAACAGCAGTCTTACTAAATTCATAACTTTTGTTTTACTCAACCAAAATTCGCGTTCTCAGATTCTACAGAACCATTGGATAATTATCTACAACTTTCATGTAGATCAAAAACTCTAATTAGTCTATTTACTATTTTTAATCCGCAGTCTACCAAAACAGCGCCGAAAGACGACAACCGTAAAGACAGCAGTCTTCCAAAATTCATAACTCGAATTCTACTTGTCCGATCGACATGAATAAATATTCTATAGAAAGATATCGAAATTATCTACAATTAACTAGTAGATGAGATTTCCAAAATTCGTCATTAAGGTACCCGAATAAATCGTACAACAGAACAGCAGGCTAAACAGATCTAAAAACCGGCCTTCGACTAGAAAATTCTACAATCCTCTCTAATCTCTAAATACATTAGTAAAACAGAGAGGAAACAAACCTACAGATCGTTACCCTCCAGAAATCGGATCTCTACTTATTTATGCATGCACAAAAATACTACGGCCAAGTTAATTAACTACTAATTAGTATTAACTAATTATTGCTAAGCTAGTTAACTTAGTTCTAATGGTCTGCATGCATGCGAGATCAATGCTACGTAATTAAGTACACTCACATGCACTGGTTTGGCCAGAGAACCATGGCGACAGCAGAAAATGTGGATCGGTGGTAGCCGGCCGAAGGCAGCGGACAGCAGGCGCTCGGCGGCGCCTAGCGCCGCGTCCAGCGGCGAAGCGGTGCAGGCGAAGTTAGCCCGTGGCGTCCGCGAACAGACCCCCCCTCGGGCCAGCGTCCGCGGCGGCTTCGGGCGTTAACCGCTCGGCCCCGTTTGGCGCCGCTTGCGGCGGCGATCGCACCGCAGCGGCGGCGATTTCTTGGCGCGAAGCGATGCAGCGGCGGCAGCGGCGGCCAGCGGCAACGGTGCGATTGCGACACTTAGGGTGGCGGCGCATAGCGAGAGAAATTGGTGGCGGGCGGGAGCAATGCAAACAAGATGGCGACTAAAAAAAAAGAAAAAAAAATTGCTAGGGTTTTCTAAAATTCCACCATCTATTTATATAGCTCTTAAAACTACGAAATTCTATTTTTTATGTACTATTTTATTTAATTACGCACAGAGCCCTTAAGGCGTTATTATTAATATTATTATTATTTTGAGTATTACATTCTACCCCCTTAGCGAGAATTCGACCCGAATTCTACTCGCCGTTCTACTCAAATAAAAACTACTGCTGTTGAAATTAAACAATAAAATAACACGTGCAGGCGTGAACAACTCGGGTATTGCTCGCGCATGCGAGACTCCAACTCCCAAGTCGCCTCTCTCGGTGATCGTCCACGGCACCTTGGCGTATACCAGCGTCTTGTGCCTCGGCACTCGCTCAGACCTCTCGAGAATGCGCGTGCGGACGCGACTCAAGCTGTGAGGTCTTGCTCAATAGTCGTGGCTCTAATGAAATCTTATGCTCTGGGTCTCTCAAAAACTTTCGGCATCGAGGCGTGAAACACATTGTGAACTCCACGCATGGACTCGGGAAGGTCGAGGCGGTAGGCTAACTTCCCAATTCTTGCAATAATCGGGAGCGGTCCAGCGTACCTCGGGCTAAGCTTCCCTTTGGTGCCGAATCGGACAATGCCTTTAGTGGGAGACACTCTCAAGAGCACTGGTCACCACCGCAAACTCAAGTCACGCCTCCTCAAATCGGCATAACTTTTACATCTACTCTGAGTGCCAACAAATTTTGCCTCACCATGGCCCACGCTCAGCGGTCTTACGAATCGGTCGGACCCAAAGCGCCTTCTCTCCAAGCGCATCCCAACAAAGTGGCGATCGCACTTCCTCCATAGAGAACCTCAAATGGCGCGGCTCTATCTTGGAATGGTAACTATTATTATAAGCAAACTACGCAAGTGGCATTGGTCCTCCCAACTACCCTTCAAGATAAAAGCAAGATCGCAACATGTCCTCCAAAGTCGAATAATGCGCTCATTGCCCATCATGCAATGGGTGAAGCATATTTGTACTAAAGCGGGCTGTGTGCCCAATGCACTCTGCAGACTCTCCCGAACTTGGAGACAAACTTGGCGTCCTGTCGAAGCGATGGTCTTTGGCACACCATGCGTCTTACTATTTCACGCACATAAATAGGAGCTAGATCACTCATTTGAATTTGTCGTGCGAATAGGAATGAAGTGTGAGACTTCTTGAATCGATCCACCACTACCCAAGCGCATCCTTCCCTCGCGGCGTGCAGTAGCGCCACCACAAAGTCCATAGAGATATCATCCCAAGGCCTTGGGGAACCTCCAAAGGCTGCAACAACCTGCGGGGCGCTTGTGCTCGGCTTTCACTGGCGACAAACACCACAAGAAGCCACATAGTTAGCAATGTCCACCTTCATTCTTTTCCACCAAAAATTACATTTGAGATCTCGATACATCTTAGTCTCACGGGGTGAGCGATTATGCAGTGCGATGTGCCTCCCTCAAGATATCATCTTTGACCTCCGCCTTTTGTAGTACGCAAAAGCGGCCTTTAAACCTCAAAGCACCAAAATCGTCCATGCTAAAATCACCCTCTTTACCCTCATCCGGGCGCTTCCTAACCTCCTGTAATAACGGTCACTCTGTTGTGCTTCCGCTTTGCGATGCGGAATAAATGACTCAAGAATCAAGCGTGTCTCAACATGTGATGTGCCCGCATAACAATAAGATATTCCCATGCGATCAAAATCAGCAATGAGGCAATCTAGAGTAGCGGGAGTCGCCTTGCGACTAAGAGCATCGACAACTACATTGGCCTTGCACGGATGATCTTGAATAGTAAGATCATAATCCTTGATCAACTCCAACCACCTCCTTTGCCTCAAATTCAGATCATACAGTGAAGATATATTTGAGACTCTTGTGATGCGTGAAAATATCACAAGGCTCACCGTATAGATAATGCCTCCAAATCTTGAGAGCAAAAACAACATGACCAACTCCAAATCATGAGTGGGATAAGTGCGCTCGTGCTTCTTTAAGCTCGGCCTCGTGCTTCTTTAAGCGCCTTACGCATAAGCAATTACCTTACCATCTTGCATAAGCACAGCCAAGACCCACTCGAGGCATCTGAAAAGGCGTGAACCGCTTCCTGGCTCGGGAAGAGTGAGAATAGGAGAGGTCACCAACCTCTCTTTCAAAGTCTGAGCTGCGCTCACACTCATCGATCCTTTGGAATCTCACACCTTTTGAGTAGGTGAGACATCGGTTTGGCGATGATAGAAATCTGCACAAAGCGCCGATAATAACCGGTAATCCCAAGAAACTCCTCACCTCCTTCACACTAGTCGGCCTCTTCCAATCCACCTTTGTAGAGACCTTACTAGGATCAACACAATGCCACGAGGTTAATCACATGACCAGAAAACCCATACGAAATCCGAACTCACACTTCTTCAACAGCATAGAATTTGTGCTCTCTCAAAGTATCTTAAACCGACCTCAAATGGCGCTCATGATCCTCATTGGTCTTGGAATAGATAAGAATATCATCAATGAACACCACCACGAAGTCATCTAGATACTCGTGTAACATGTTGTTCATGGTCTCCATAAAAATAGCGGTGCATTAGTCAATCCAAAGACATAACTTTATACTCATAATGCCCATACGGTGGAGAAAGCGGTCTTCTCTACATCTGCTCACGCTTTACGGTTTGATTATACCACATTTGGAGATCGATCTTGGAGAATACTTGAGCTCCATTCAGCGATCAAACAAGTCCTCAATGCGGGGCAATGGATATTTGTTCTTGATTGTATTGCATTAAGCGCCACGATAATCAATACACATGCCAACTCCCATCCTTCTTCTCTGTGAGCAGAGCAGGAGCTCCCCACGGCGATACGCTCGCTGATCAAACCTTTAGCCAACAAATCATCCAATTGCTTCTTCAACTCGTCACGAAATGGACGTGCTAATCGATATGGAACATCGAGATGGGGCGAGTACGGAACAAGATCAATCACGAAACTCCACGTCTCGCGCGGTGGCAAGCCGGAAGCTCGGTAGGAACACATCGGGATAATCACTAACCACTGGAATCTCCTCAATCTGCGAAGCCACACTCGGTTTCGGCAAGAGCTAAAAAGCCCGATTTTCACTGCTTGCGACCGAGAACGATCCGACCAACATCGAAAGAAGCGCGGGCGCACTCCTGAAAGGTCAAGCGTCTCCCCGGGCGAGTGCGCGCAGGCATTCTCTGAAACGAGGATATCACGGCTCGATAAAAGTGCAACCAATCCATACCCAAGATAACGTCGAGCGGCTCCATTTGAATAACTATCAAATTCGCGTGAACTTCTCTCCATCAATGACAATAGAGCACCGGGACAAGCAGTAGAACTAGCAATAATACCCCGGAGAACTAACCAACACGAATGAGAAATCCTTTGCATACTCAAGTTCGCTCTCTAGCAAGCGCGTCGACACAAGCGAAAAGGTAGCCCTGAATCAAAAGGACTAAAGCATCAAGCGAATCCACAAGCAAAGTACTGTCACCACGTCGGGGCGACCTGCGGACTCATTGTGGGCATGGCGTACCTCGGTGGCGCCATGGCGAAATAAAACGACGGCGGGCGGCGAGAGCCCGACAATCTCTTTGTGGCGGTGCGAGTAAAGCGGTCGTGCAACTGAAGCGGTGCGAAGGTGGCGGTGCCGATAGTACCCTCTGGGCGCCCAAAGGCGAAGAAATGGCGTATTGGAGGAAGCGATCATCATCGGAAAGATCCTCGGCGGGACCCCGAAGAAGAAGATGGCACGGCTCCGCTTGATCACGCTAAGCGGGGTTACGGCGACACACCGCTCCTTGTGACCCGGTCGGCCCTGCGGCGGCAATCACCGTCCAAGAGCACTCGGCGGTGCGGTGTCCATCACCGCACTTAAAGCAAAGCATGCCACCTTACAGGGGCGGGCGAAGGGTGGAGTACTGCAAAGGGCGGCGCAGAAGAAGGAGCGGCCTCGAGTGCTTAGACTTGAAGGGCTGCGGTCCTCCTTGAATTTCTTGGCGGTGTTGAGCAGACCCACTTCCCTCACTAGAGCTCCTCTTGGTCACCACGAAGCTACGATCCACGAGGCTTCTTTGCCCCTTTGTGGTGCATCTCCAACTCCATGCCCTAGCTTGCTCCTGTGAGTGTAATCACGAGTGGAGTAGCTCCCAACACATCTCGGTACTCGAGGTGAGACCCAGCGGAACCTCTTGGCTTTACGAAGATCATCGTTCGCTCTGAAGAAGGGACAGAGCGAACCAAGTTGTTGAACTCAACCTCATACTCGGCAATAGACCTCTTCCCACGAGCAAAGGTCGTCAAGGCAACCTCCATCTTCTCAACAAATGAGTAGGGTAGAACTTCCCTTGCCCGATCAACAAAGTCCTCCCAAGTGGCGGCCCTTGAGTGGCGGTCCTCGAAGACAACACGCCCTCCACCAAATATCCGCTTGCCCTTTGGTGAAAGGCTACAAAGCGGACCCTCGAGGTGAAGACATCTCTAAAGCTCAAGCGCCTCTCCATGTAGCGCAACCTTGATCCATTTGCACTGGACGGTGTGCCCAGGCCGTCAAGCGGATCAACCTCAACCCCATCCACTCTCGAAGTGACATCGCGCCTCGGGAGCCGGTGGATGCGCGGCAGGAGCAACAACAGATGCGCGACAGCGAGTGCCGGCGCTGTTGACGAAAACACGGATCTCTCCACCAACTCTCTCGGCAAGCGGGGTCTCATCTTGGGCCCCAGCCGAGGCGGGTCAGCGACAACCCCCTCGACTCGACTCAAGCACTACTGGGAGGTGGCTCCACGGAACCTCGCGCGCCCCGACCTCCACGACCGCGGCCACCACGACCCGTCCTCTACCCCTCGGCATAGCTATCAACCACAATCAACAATACACAATGAGTTCAAAGATCAAAATAAAATCATCCATCAATAAACAACATAGCAGGCGTAAAACTATGATCGTACCTCTCTCTAACCTCACGTGCACTAGTGTGTCAAATTTTAGATTGTTTAACCATTAGCAAATTTTAGTTGATTTACTAATACTAAAACAAATTTTAACAATTTTAGTTTGCCTATGTTGTTAATCTATTCACCACGGACCTAAAGCCGCTCTCGATACCAAGCTGTAACACCCATTAACTTGAGCCTAGAATGCCACCACACTACTCTCTAAACTAATAATTATCGACACACTATAAAATTACAGCAAGAAAACAACAATAAACATATCCATGGATCACAAAAGAACATGCATAATTATGGATCAAGCGATAATAAATAAGCAAGGGAAATTTAACCAGGTAAATAATCCAAAATAGCATCAACCAATGAATCCAAATTAATAAAGCAAATAGTCTAGTCCAAACGTTGTCCTAAACTTTATTCAACCTCTAACATGTCCAAGAGTAATCCAATTCTGAATGAAAAGATTATTATGGCAAATGATCATATGTTGTCCATGTGCTCTACTCGCTCTCGATTCTGGCGCCCTCGAAGATCACCTAAAGACAACAAAGAGCAAGGGTGAGTCCACGACTCGGCAAACACATCCATAACAACGAACAATAATAAATCAACGACATTCAATAACTTCATTATCATCACGGGAACTTTATTAATATTCTCATGCGATTATCTTCTCTTTGATTCACATCCATTAATCTCATGTATCAATGCAAATCTAATCTACATGTCCACATGCACTTCTTTCGCGTATACCGGTATAGCATGAGTGAATGCTCGCGACAACATTCACTCTCAAGCCCGTTCCTCCATAAGGATCGGGGACCTCCTCCACTCCAGTGGAGTTGTGATCATTCATGATCACTGCTCATATCACAAAGATGCTTATGAATGCAAACATGCAAACTCCATCATAAACATCATATCAACTTTTCATCATGTTTATCAACAAAGATATAACCATGTCATTCCATTGTTTGCAATTAAATAAAATAAAAGCACAACAATAATGGTAATAGAAGATAAAGAATCACGATGATCAATCATTGATCATTTGTTTACCATCACTTGCCTTTACTAGTTGCGGCCTTACGATTTGGCTAGAAGATGGCAACAAGCACGACGCCTCTCCTATATTAAATACACAAACTTCAATACAAGCTACAGCAACAAGTATAGCAATCAATATACTTCGCTCCTACCCGTCCCCAAATATACCACGCTACTCCGGTACCGAAAAGTTACCCATTGCTGTCTTAGTACTAAAGCGAAGCGTAACTTTTGACTCAAAAGTCCGATCACGACAAACCACCCTGTTCTGGATTCTTCATAAAATTCTCCACATTTTCTTAGATTACGAAGACTTCTAATTAAATCATCTAACCCTCCGTTTCTAGCCCAGAAAACCGATCTGTCCGCTTCGGAACAGCAGTCTTACTAAATTCATAACTTTTGTTTTACTCAACCAAAATTCGCGTTCTCAGATTCTACAGAACCATTGGACAATTATCTACAACTTTCATGTAGATCAAAAACTCTAATTAGTCTATTTACTATTTTTAATCCGCAGTCTACCAAAACAGCGCGAAAGGCGACAACCGTAAAGACAGCAGTCTTCCAAAATTCATAACTCGAATTCTACTTGTCCGATCGACATGAATAAATATTCTATAGAAAGATATCGAAATTATCTACAATTAACTAGTAGATGAGATTTCCAAAATTCGTCATTAAGGTACCGAATAAATCGTTCAACAGAACAGCGAGGCTAAGCAGATCTAAAAACGGCCTTCGACTAGAAAATTCTACAATCCTCTCTAATCTCTAAATACATTAGTAAAGCAGAGAGAAACAAACCTACAGATCGTTACCCTCCGAAATCGGATCTCTACTTATTTATGCATGCACAAAATACTACGGCCAAGTTAATTAACTACTAATTAGTATTAACTAATTATTGCTAAGCTAGTTAACTTAGTTCTAATGAGTACGCATGCATGCGGGATCAATGCTACGTAATTAAGTACACTCACATGCTGGTTTGGCGAGAGAACCACGCGGCGACAGAACAGCGCCTGATCGCTCGGATCGGCCGCTTGCTGGCCACGCGGCAGCGTGGCGGCGTTTCGGCCGTAGCTGCGTCCAGCGAAGAAGCAGTGCGGTTCTTTCAGCGGCGTCCACGCGGCAGCGGACCCCCTCGGACGGCGTCCACGCGGCGGCTTCGGGCGTTAACCGCTCGGTGGCGGACAGCGCAAGCGGCGAGCGCGATCGCGCGGCCAGCGGCGGCGATCCGCAGCGCGCGCGAGCGATCCAATGGCAGCGAATGCAGCGGCGGCGGCGACACGCGCGGTGCAATTTGCGACGCTTGGTTGTAGCGACATAAGGTAAATGGTGGGCGGGAGCAATGCAAACAAGATGGCGGCTAGGTAGAAAAAAAGAATAAAAGGCTGCTAGGGTTTTCTAAAATTCCCACCATCTATTTATATAGCTCTTAAAACTACGAAATTCTATTTTTTATGTACTATTTTATTTAATTACGACACAAGCCCTTAAGGCGTTATTATTAATATTATTATTATTTTTCAGAGTATTACATTCTACCCCCCTTAACAGAATTCGACCCCGAATTCTACTCGCCGTTCTACTCAAATAACAACTACACTGTTGAAATTAAACAATAAAATAACACGTGCAGCGTGAACAACTGGTATAGCTCGCGGATCACGAGACTCCAACTCCCAAGTCGCCTCTCTCGGTGATCGTCCACGGCACCTTGGCGTATACCAGCGTCTTGTGCCTCGGCACTCGCTCAGACCTCTCTCGAATGCGGCGGACGCGACTCAAGCTGTGAGGTCTTGCTCAATAGTCGTGGCTCTAATGAAATCTTATGCTCTGGGTCTCTCAAAAACTTTCGGCATCGAGGCGTGAAACACATTGTGAACTCCACGCATGGACTCGGGCGAGTCAGGCGGTAGGCTAACTTCCCAATTCTTGCAATAATCGGGAGCGGTCCAGCGTACCTCGGGCTAAGCTTCCCTTTGGTGCGAATCGGACAATACCTTTAGTGGGAGACACTCTCAAGAGCACTGGTCACCCACCGCAAACTCAAGTCGCGCCTCCTCATATCGGCATAACTTTTACATCTACTACGAGCCGCCAACAAATTTTGCCTCACCATGGCCACACGCTCAGCGGTCTTACGAATCGGTCGGACCCAAAGCGCCTTCTCTCCAACTGCATCCCAACAAAGCGGCGATCTGCACTTCCGTCCATAGAGAACCTCAAATGGCGCGGCTTTAATACTGGAATGGTAACTATTATTATAAGCAAACTCTGCAAGTGGCAACTGGTCCTCCCAACTACCCTTCAAGATAAAGCGCAAGATCGCAACATGTCCTCCAAAGTCTGAATAATGCGCTCTGATTGCCCATCATGCAATGGGTGAAGCTTTGTACTAAAGCGGGTGTGTGCCCAATGCACTCTGCAGACTCTCCCAGAACTTGGAGACAAACTTCGCGTCCCTGTCAGAAACGATGGTCTTTGGCACACCATGCAGTCTTACTATTTCACGCACATAAATAGGAGCTAGATCACTCGCTGAATTTGTCGTGCGAATAGGAATGAAGTGTGGACTTCTTTGAATCGATCCACCACTACCCAAGCGCATCCTTCCCTCGCGGCGTGCGAGTAGCGCCACCACAAAATCCATAGAGATATCATCCCAAGGCCTTTGAGGAACCTCCAAAGGCTGCAACAACCTGCGGGGCGCTTGTGCTCGGCTTTCACTGGCGACAAACACCACAAGAAGCCACATAGTTAGCAATGTCCACCTTCATTCTTTTCCACCAAAATTACATTTGAGATCTCGATACATCTTAGTCTCACGGGATGAGCGATGTATGGAGTGCGATGTGCCTCCTCAAGATATCATCTTTGACCTCCGCCTTTTGTAGTGCGCAAAGCGGCCTTTAAACCTCAAAGCACCAAAATCGTCCATGCTAAAATCACCCTCTTTACCCTCATCCGGCGCTTCCTAACCTCCTGTAATAACGGTCACTCTGTTGTGCTTCCCTTTGCAGTGCGGAATAGTGACTCAAGAATCAAGCTGTGTCTCAACATGTGATGTGCCGCATAACAATAAGATATTCTCATGCGATCAAAATCAGCAATGAGGCAATCTAGAGTAGCGGGAGTCGCCTTGCGACTAAGTGCATCAGCAACTACATTGGCCTTGCCTGGATGATACTGAATAGTAAGATCATAATCCTTGATCAACTCCAACCACCTCCTTTGCCTCAAATTGGATCATACGGTGAAGATATATTTGAGACTCTTGTGATCTGTGAAAATATCACAAGGCTCACCGTATAGATAATGCCTCCAAATCTTGAGAGCAAAAACAACCGCATGACCAACTCCAAATCATGAGTGGGATAGTGCGCTCGTGCTTCTTTAACTGCCTCGACGCTCGTGCTTCTTTACCGCCTCGACGCATAAGCAATTACCTTACCATCTTGCATAAGCACACAGTGAGACCCACTCGAGGCGCATCTGAAAAAGGCGTGAACCGCTTCCTGGCTCGGGAAGGGTGAGAATAGGAGAGGTCACCAACCTCTCTTTCAAAGTCTGAGCTGCGCTCACACTCATCGATCCTTTGGAATCTCACACCTTTTGAGTAAAGTGAGACATCGGTTTGGCGATGATAGAAATCTGCACAAAGCGCAGATAATATCCACCAATCCCAGAAACTCCTCACCTCCTTCACGCTAGTCGGCCTCTTCCAATCCACCTTTGTAGAGACCTTACTAGGATCAACACAATGCCACGAGGTTAATCACATGACCGAAAACCCACTTACGAAATCCGAACTCACACTTCTTCAACAGCATAGAATTTGTGCTCTCTCAAGGTATCTTAAACCGACCTCAAATGGCGCTCATGATCCTCATTGGTCTTGGAATAGATAAGAATATCATCAATGAACACCACCACGAAGTCATCTAGATACTCGTGTAACATATTGTTCATGGTCTCCATAAAAATAGCAGTGCATTAGTCAATCCAAAGACATAACTTTATACTCATAATGCCCATACGGTGGAGAAAGCGATCTTCTCTACATCTGCTCACGCACGGAGTTTGATTATACCGATGGAGATCGATCTTGGAGAATACTTGAGCTCCATTCAAGCGATCAAACAAGTCCTCAATGCGGGGCAATGGATATTTGTTCTTGATTGTGACTGCATTAAGCGCACGATAATCAATACACATACGCCAACTCCCATCCTTCTTCTCTGTGAACAGGACAGGAGCTCCCCACGGCGATACGCTCGCTGATCAAACCTTTAGCCAACAAATCATCCAATTGCTTCTTCAACTCGTCACGAAATGGGCGTGCTAGTCGATATGGAACATCGAGATGGGGCGAGTACGGAACAAGATCAATGCGAAACTCCACGTCTCGCGCGGTGGCAAGCCGGAAGCTCGGTAGGAAACACATCGGGATAATCACTAACCACTGGAATCTCCTCAACTGCGAAGCCACACTCGGTTTCGGCAAGAGCTAAAGAAGCCCGATTTTCGCTGCTTGGCGGCAGAACGATCAGGCCAACATCGAAAGAGAGCGCGGGCGCACTCCTGAAAGGTCAACGTCTCCCAGGGCGAGTGCGCACGAGGCATTCTCTGAAGCGAGGATATCACGGCTCGATAAGAGTGCAACCAATCCATACCCAAGATAACGTCGAGCGGCTCCATTTGAATAACTATCAAATTCGCGTGAACTTCTCTCCATCAATGACAATAGAGCACCTAGGACAAGCGGTAGAACTAGCAATAATACCCCGGAGAACTAACCAACTTGAATGAAATCCACTTTGCATACTCAAGTTCGCTCTCTAGCAAGCGCGTCGACACAAGCGAAAAGGTAGCCCTGAATCAAAAGGACTAAAGCATCAAGCGAATCCACAAGCAAAGTACTGTCACCACGTCGGGGCGACCTGCGGACTCATTGTGGGCATGGCGTACACTCGGTGGCGCCATGGCGAAAGAAGGCGGCGGGGCGGCGAGAGCCCGACAATCTCTTTGTGGCGGTGCGAGTAAAGCGGTCGTGCAACTGAGCGGTGCGAAGGTGGCGGTGCCGATAGTACCCTCTTTGGGCGCCCAAGTGAAAAAGAAATGGCGTGATTGGAGGGCGATCATCATCTGGAAAGATCCTCGGCGGGACCCCGAAGAAGAAGATGGCACGGCTCCGCTTGATCACACTAGCGGGGTTACGGCGACACACCGCTCCTTGTGACCCGATCGGCCTGCAGCGGCAATCACCCGTCAAGAGCACTCGGCGGCGGTGTCCATCACCGCACTTAAAGCAAAGCATGCCACCTTGCAGGGCGGGGCGAAGAGTGGAGTACTGCAAAGGGCGGCGCCTAAGAAGAGCGGCCTCGAGTGCTTAGACTTGAAGGCTGTGGTCCTCCTTGAATTTCTTGAAAGGTGTTGAGCAGACCCACTTCCCTCACTAGAGCTCCTCTTGGTCACCACCGAAGCTACGATCCACGGAGGCTTTGCGCCTTTGTGGTGCATCTCCAACTCCATGCCCCTGGCTTGCTCCAACAGAGTGTAATCACGGGTGGAGTAGCTCCCAACACATCTCGGTACTCGAGGTGAGACCCAGCGGAACCTCTTGGCTTTACGAAGATCATCGTTAAGCTCTGAAGGGACAAGCGAACCAAGTTGTTGAACTCAACCTCATACTCGGCAATAGACCTCTTCCCACGAGCAAAGGTCGTCAAGGCAACCTCCATCTTCTCAACAAATGAGTAGGGGTAGAACTTCCCTTGGCGATCAACAAAGTCCTCCCAAGTGGTGGCCCTTGAGTGGCGGTCCTCGAAGACAACACGCCCTCCACCAAATATCCGCTTACCCTTTGGTGAAAGGCTACAAAGCGGACCCTCGAGGTGAAGACATCTCTAAAGCTCCAAGCGCCTCTCCATGTAGCGCTTGATCCATTGCACGGACGGTGTGCCCAGGCAGTCAAGCGGATCAACCTCAACCCCATCCACTCTCGAAGTGACATCAGCGCCTCGAGGAACCGGTGGATGCGCGGCGGGAGCAACAACAGATGCGCGACAACAGTGCCGGCGCTGTTGACGAAAACACGGATCTCTCCCACCAACTCTCTCGGCCAAGCGGGGTCTCATCTTGGGCCCCAGCAGGAGGCGGGTCAGCGGCAACCCCTCGGCTCTCGACTCAAGCGCACTCGGAGGTGGCTCCACGGAACCTCGCCGCGGCCCCGACCTCCACGACCGCGGCCACCACGACCACGTCCTCTACCCCTCGGCATAGCTATCAACCACAATCAACAATACACCATGAGTTCAAAGATCAAAATAAAATCATCCATCAATAAACAACATAACGGAAGCGTAAAACGATGATCGTACCTCTCTCTAAACTACTGTGCACTAGTGTGTCAAATTTTAGATTGTTTAACCATTAGCAAATTTTAGTTGATTTACTAATACTAAAACAAATTTTAACAATTTTAGTTTGCCTATGTTGTTAATCTACTCACCACGGACCTAAAGCCCGCTCTGATACCAAGCTGTAACTTTTGACCCAACACTGAGCCTAGAATGCCACCACACTACTCTCTAAACTAATAATTAACGACACACTATAATATTACAGCAGGAAAACAACAATAAACATATCCATGGATCACAAAAGAACATGCACAATTATGAATCATGCAAGAGTAAATAAGCAAGGGGAAATTTAACCAGGTAAATAATCCAAAATAGCATCACCCAATGAATCCAAATTAATAAAGCAAATAGTCTAGTCCAAACGTTGTCCTAAACTTTATTCAACCTCTAACATGTCCAAGAGTAATCCAATTCTGAATGAAAAGATTATGAAGGTAAAAGATCATATGTTGTCCATGTGCTCTACTCGCTCTCAGTTACGGCGCCCTCGAAGATCACCTAAAGACAACAAAAGAGCAAGGGTGAGTCCACGACTCGACAAACACATCCATAACAACGAACAATAATAAACCAACGACATTCAATAACTTCATTATCATCACGGGAACTTTCGTTAATATTCTCATGCGATTATCTTCTCTTTGATTCACATCCATTAATCTCATGTATCAATGCAAATCTAATCTACATGTCCACATGCACTTCTTTCGCGTATACCGGTATAGCATGAGTGAATGCTCGCGACAACATTCACTCTCAAGCCCGTTCCTCCATAAGGATCGGGGACCTCCTCCACTCAGTGGAGTTGTGATCATTCATGATCACCTGCTCATATGCAAAGATGCTTATGAATGCAAACATGCAAACTCCATCATAAACATCATATCCAACTTTTCATCATGTTTATCAACAAAGATATAACCATGTCATTCCATTGTTTGCAATTAAATAAAATAAAAGCACAACAATAATGGTAATGAAGATAAAGAATCACGATGATCAATCATTGATCATTTGTTTACCATCACACTTGCCTTTACTAGTTGCGACGCACGATTTGGCTAGAAGATGGCAACAAGCACGACGCCTCTCCTATATTAAATACACAAACTTCAATACAAGCTACAGCAACAAGTATAGCAATCAATATACTTCGCTCCTACCCGTCCCCAAATATACCACGCTACTCCGGTACCGAAAAGTTACCCATTGCTGACTTAGTACTAAAACGAACGTAACTTTTGACTCAAAAGTCCGATCACGACAAACCACCCTGTTCTGGATTCTTCATAAAATTCTCCACATTTTCTTAGATTACGAAGACTTCTAATTAGATCGTCTAACCCTCCGTTTCTAGCCCAGAAAACCGATCTGTCCGCTTCGGAACAGCAGTCTTACTAAATTCATAACTTTTGTTTTACTCAACCAAAATTCGCGTTCTCAGATTCTACAGAACCATTGGACAATTATCTACAACTTTCATGTAGATCAAAAACTCTAATTAGTCTATTTACTATTTTTAATCCGCAGTCTACCAAAACAGCGCCGAAAGACGACAACCGTAAAGACAGCAGTCTTCCAAAATTCATAACTCGAATTCTACTTGTCCGATCGACATGAATAAATATTCTATAGAAAGATATCGAAATTATCTACAATTAACTAGTAGATGAGATTTCCAAAATTCGTCATTAAGGTACCCGAATAAATCGTACAACAGAACAGCAGGCTAAACAGATCTAAAAACCGGCCTTCGACTAGAAAATTCTACAATCCTCTCTAATCTCTAAATACATTAGTAAAGCAGAGAGAAACAAACCTACTGGATCGTTACCCTCCGAAATCGGATCTCTACTTATTTATGCATGCACAAAAATACTACGGCCAAGTTAATTAACTACTAATTAGTATTAACTAATTATTGCTAAGCTAGTTAACTTAGTTCTAATGGTCTGCATGCATGCAGGATCAATGCTACGTAATTAAGTACACTCACATGCACCTGGTTTGGCAGAGAACCACGCAGCGACAGCGGCGCCTGGCGGATCGATCGTCGGCAGCCGCTCGCTCTGTGACAGGCGGCGCTTCGGCCGGCTTGGCGTCCACGCGAGAAGAGCGGCTGCTGGCGAAGTCAGTGGCGTCCGCACGAACGCGGACCCCCCTCGGGCAGCGTCCGCGGCGGCTCGGGCGTTAGCCGCTCGGCGTTGGTTGGCGCCTGGCGGCGGCGATCCTGCACGCAGCGCGAGGCGATCGGCGGCGGCAGCGGCGCGGCGGCGGCGACAAAGCGCCGCTGGTGCGACACAAAGATGTGGCAGCGGCATAGCGGAAATTGGTGGCGGCGGGGCAATGCAAACAAGATGGCGGCTAGGTAGAAAAAAAGAATAAAAGGCTGCTAGGGTTTTCTAAAATTCCCACCATCTATTTATATAGCTCTTAAAACTCTGAAATTCTATTTTTTTAATGTACTATTTTATTTAATTACGCACCGACCCTTAAGACGTTATTATTAATATTAATATTATTTTTCAGAGTATTACACAACACCTCCCTCTGAATGACACGAAACCAATCATCAGCCTCTACTGGGGAGACATGTCCAGAGAAAGTTGGTGGACGGGTTCTCATAAACTCGACCAACTTGGATGATCCGTTGTGACCATGAGCAACTAGGGCTCCATTGTGATGCTGATTGTTGTTGTTCTGGTTATTCATAGCTTGCATCTGATTCATCATGGTATACATCGGTGGAGTGCAGTGCCATGAATGCTCCAAAATTCTGTAGATCAATTGAAGGTGCTTGTGGTGGAACTGCTTCTCCGGGGGTCTGCTCCTGTCCTTCTGACACTGGAGTGTCGGAACCACTTGCAGCAACTTAACGAGTCTGAACCATCTGGTGAATCTCCAGGGATTAGATTAGGTAGCAAGCACAAGATGAGTTGTAGAACTAAGCGGGGTAGGTAAAACCCAACAAAATATTTTAAGAAAGCTCAACTGAAACTCTTATATTGATTAAGATAATAGTATGGCTTGCAACAAATGCCTAAGGGCCTCTGCAGCTCATACTTGCACACAAAAATAAGGACGAATCCGAAGCACACAAAACTACCGCCAGAAGGGCGACTCAAGACTTATCATCGCTAAGCTGAAGCATTTCGAATAGACTACTCGATTAAATAGCCTCAGTAGCCTTGGCGGTGCTCACTTTCTTGTAGACACAGAAGTGAGTGGCATCCTCATAAGCCGATCTTGATGTCCGGGTGGTGTAACAAGAGCGGAGTGTCTGCAGTGCAGTGCATTTGGTTCCTCGGCTCTCTTTGCCTCTGCTTGGCTCTTACAGTTGGTAGGTCCATCAACTATACAGGTCTTCCTCTTGATGTCTTCTTCGTGATCGTGCCGTCCATAAAGAGTTTCTTCCAATATAGCGATCCTCTCCTCGGCTCTCTGAAGAGTCTCGTAGGCACACTCCAGCTCTGTAGCGGCTAACTCCAACGACTCCTCTTGGCGTGTGGCGGGCAAGATACTGTGGTGGCGTTGCCTTCTCTCTCGTGAGCGGAAAGCGTGCAGCAAGATCCACGTCGGAAGTGCGGGGATGGTAGCGAAAAGCGTGTCACGAAGCTCTCGAGAGTAGATGTTGCAGATTCTCAGGATGGCATGGCGCGAAGACTCCTGGATTGCTTCAATCCAAACACTCCTTCGAGCTGAGATGTTCAGTGGCTTGCTTGCCTTGGTGTTCTTCCTGGCGTAGACGGTCAAATGGCAGATCACTCCACGGTCTCGGCCGTTCACGATCCAAGCATTGCCACGGTACAATGGACGGTCAAATCCTCCAAGTACCTGTAACAACTTCCAAAGCTCAGCGGCAAGTCCTCCCTTGCGCTCTCCATAACTCTGAAGACGAGGCATCTGTCAAGATGTACAAGGAGATGAAAACAACTTTAAAATAGCGGGGAGAGAAATAATTTCAGCAATAGTTGAGTCAAGATAGACATGAGATGAGTTAAATAGTTCAATTAATCTTGCAAGTTAATATTTGCTTTAGAAAATAATTTTGGACATACTACGAACGGCCAATCTAGCTAAGGTCAAGACTTACAGTCAGTATGGCTCTGATACCACCTCTGTCGGGATATAAATATGCAAATCTGGACCCTCTGTGTATTCTGCACTAGTCCAGGATCATGCTAGTGCACACAGTATCAACATCGATGAAATATCACATCCATACAACGAATATAAGAATAAACGAGTACTTTGAATAACAAATAACTGTTGGGACCTTACGGTCGAGTTTTACATTTATTAAGCCATGCAAGGCTGCCAATAAAGAAAAAAATTACAGCGGAAACGAAATAAACTCCAGCGGGCTCCCATCAATTTACCACAGTCAACTGACTGGGATCAAGACCCTACGATCAACCTTCGTAGAACTCTTCTTCAAAAGCGTACGACTCCTCCATACATTGATTTGTTTAGCAAGAGTGAGTACACACCGTACTCATAAGTCATACCAAGAATGCAATTTATAGATGATGGCTTATTCCAAAGGAATGGCTTACGTAGTTATTTTGCGAAATGCAACATTTGCAATTGAATACAAATAATAGATTGAAAGTATAATTCAAAACAAATAGACAATAATAAGTTAACAATTGATTTCACAAAGGACACACAGTCTAATCAAGTTATTCACACAGCTGCACAAGTTATCTCACAGAGCTGAACCTTCCCAAATGTTTTATGAAAATCTACCCCTCGTGTGAAATTCCCGAGCATGTCCATAGCGAGGGCGCGGCTATTCGAATAGATTGATTTAAACACTCTCTGAGGTGTACACTTTACCCACGATACAACCGGTGGAGCGAAGCGACCATAACAAAACCTTTGGAGATTTCATCTCAAACAATGACACTCCGATGTGCTTTCCTCTAGTCAATTTGTACACACAACCCTTGGATTGACACACACCGTTGGGCGGGGATGCGTGAACAATCCGCGATGTGACATATCACACCTCCACCTATCACGGTTTAAATACAACTGAGTTGTCAATATCAAGACTCCATAACTTACTAAGTCAGGCCCAGCCCATACTAGGCATGTGGTCGTACAGTAAGGCCCAGTTCAATGGCGCACAAAGTTATGTTCTTAATTGACCAAGACAAGACTTCAAGTTTCAACCCAAATCACAAAGTTTATAGCACACAGTTCCACCATTCACATAGATCCACCACTTGCCTCAGTCCAAATCTTTTCCCACCGTGTTGATTAAGTGCAACACATGCCATCAACGAGTAATAGCACACAGCACACACAATTTCATCACACAGTTCCATAATCACTTAGTCAAATTTATAATTGCAACTCACATGAAATGATGACTCGTGGCATGGCTAAGCAAACTACTCGTATCTAACCAACCCACGTTGGTGCTATAATAATACCAACTAAAAATGAACCAACCTAGGGTGACAAAAGATCATGGCATACAATAGATAAGGTGGTATAACAAATTGGATTAATAACTATCCCAAAAGCATTTAAATAAGTACTTGAAATAGAATGCAATACATTGAAACAAAGTATGTTTGAAAACTAGGTTCAATATGATCAAAGGTATAACTTGCCTTGGAAAAGATCTAGGTATTGGTCTTGGTCTTGAGGTGCTCCTTCTTCTGCAAAATTCCCCGAAGTATCGACGTCTACTCGCAAACGAGACAAAAGAAACCAAAAACAAATAAATACAGAGGCAAAACAACTCCAAAAATTCAAATAAAATTCACCATTAAATAGATCTTAATTTTATATGAATTTACAAATTTGAATGGGCTCAATCGGAGTTCGGATGCAAAAGATATGTGCTTTGGAAGTTTAGAAAATTAAATAAAACCCTAATTTGGATTTTATTGAATTTCCCGAATTATTTTTATAAAGAAAAATCAGATTAATGACGTCGGTGGCGTCGGCGATAATTCAGGAAAAGAAAATAAATTTAAAGAAATCGACATGTGGGCCCCACATATCGGTCTCGGGTTCCACGGTGAGCCGAGTGCCGCCGAGCAGGGAGATCTGGCGCGGTGGACCGAGCCACGCGCGCGTGTCTTTGGCGTCCGGTGCCACGCGTACGCCACACCAACACGACCGGCGCGCTGGCGGCGGCGGTGGCGACAACGGCGGTGGCGCTCGGGACCCGATGGTCACCGGCGACAGCGGCGACTTCGCCGGCGATGGAGGGTACCAGTTGTTCCCGTGCTATTGCGCTTTCGGGGTGCACTTACCGTGGTAGCAGCAGCGGTGGCGGCCGGCAGGAAGAAGCGGCGGTGAAGGCTCGGGTTTTGTCGGGAGGTGCTCGGCGATGCTCGGCGGCGAGAGTGCGCCGGTAGCACGGGACTTGCGATCACGGTGGTGGGTCGGCGAGGCAAGGCGGCGAATGGCGGCGCAATTCACCGGAGGAAGCTCGGTGAAAACCTAAAACTCGAAATCTTGTGGCGCTAGAGCGTCAGGCGGCGAGTGGCGGCTTTGGGTTGCGGAGGTCGGGCGGTGCTAAGGGGTATTTATAGGCGGAGGCCGAGATTTGGAAAACCCCAAATCGGGTCGAAAGCAGCCGCGATTTGAATTTTGAGATTCGGGAGATTGAAAGGGATCGGGGTTTGATTCGGTTTGGAGCGGATAAGAAATCAATGAGCTACGATTTGGTGGGGGTCGGCGCAAAGAATCGACAACCAGAATCGGTTTTGTTGGGCTGAGCTCGAAGCTCCGGCAATGGCGAGCGAAGCGAGCGCGAGGAAGAAGAAGGCACGAGGCAGCGACCACTGTGGCGGTCCCTGGCGGCAAGTGGTGAGGCGGCAGTGCGACACGCGCGATGGAAATCCAAGTAGCGGAAGCGCGCGGTGAAATTGGTGAGAAAGCGAGTGCTGCTGCGGAATAGTGTTGAGCTTGGCCCGAAGATCATTCGAAGGATTTTCTTTGATTTTTCTTTTAAATAAATCCAGAAAATACAAATAGCCAATAGAAAATAGCAAATGACTTTGGAAAAATTCCAGAAAATTCTATAAAATATATCCAAGCATATAGAATCTAAATAAAATAGTTTTGACAATTGTTGATGTTGGGATTAACCATATTAAATTAGTTTGTCCTTAAAGTCCATATTAAGCTTTTTAATTTAATATTCAAATAAATCCAAATGGTGAATTTTCTCTCTACCACTATTTAAAAGATTTTTAAAGCTCTGAAAATTGGGATGTTACACTAACCCACGGGCCCTAAGCAACAGTGACCTTTTTCTTTTAAAATCTGTAATTAAAATACTACTGACAAGCGAGACCCCCTTATCATACTCACGGCATGTACGCACAGTGCGTAGACACTTGGTCCACGGCCCGGTTCATAGGTCCATGGACCTGGCGAGGATTGATGTGCACTTAAAATCCTCGGGCCCGCGTGTCAATTAGACATTCCTCATTTAATTCCGGGTTACTTAATTCTAATCAATGCTTAAAGCCCTAATGACAGCAATTAACGCCTAATCGTCCTGCTACAGTGCGGTCGGTCGTTCCGACCAGCAAAGGAGCTCCCTGCCGCTGGGTTCTCCAGCCAATCACTGGTGACAGAGACCAAGGAGCAGGGGAGAGGCCAAAACAGAATCCCCTCATCACAACGAAGCTACTAGTACCAGCGACGAGACTGGTGGACATCCGACACGATGGGGCGGAGGAGCTGCTACAGTCGTCAAGGCATTGCGCGAAGTAGCGGCACCAAAGGAAATCTAACGCGCGCATGAGCATCAGGGGAACTCAGTGAAGCTACCTGAGTGACGCGGGGTAGTGGGCTAGCTAGAGTCGCGCCGGCGACAAGGAACCGATGTGGTGGCAACGAGTCAACGAGGGGAGCTCAGCCTGAGCAAAAATAGGACAAAAATGGGGTAGGGGAGCTTAAGTAAGATCAAGTGATAGTGCTCGAGCGAGGAATTGGAGAAAGAATGATCTCACCAGAGCTAGGGAAGACAGAGGCGTCTTTCAGTCGGGAATGAGGAAATTCAAAATTCGATGACCCATGTGCATGCAAACCAAAATTGATTAGGGGAAACGATGATTGCGATATGGAACATGATCTAATGCTGACGGATTTGCAAAGAAACCACTGAGTCGGCCAGGCGTAGTTGTAACACCCTGGCTATTCAGAAGCCAAGATGCTAGTAATAGTTTCAACATACACTTCATTTGCGGAACTATTAATCAATTTACTCCCAAAATTAAATAGTCAAGACAAAGTAACGAAGAATATTTAACCGTTCAATTACAGAATATAACCAAGGAATTAAAATTACACTTCGTCTCTTTAACCAAATAACTTAACAAAACATCTTTATAAATAAGTGATTCTTTGAGGTGTGTGAAACGTGCTTGGACTACGCCCTCCCGCTAGCAACTATATCATCGTAGATCACCTAAAAAAACACAGGAAACAAGGGTGAGTCGAAACTCAGCAAGCACCACATCAATCTCACAGTGAACAAAGGAACAAAACAATAATCAGGACATTAGAACATATCTTCCACGAATCTGTGAAACTGCATAGTATGAATGCATACATGGAATGAAAAATAGACCTCTCAACTGCGTATATTGGTATAACGAGTGATACACCCGTCGGTGTTCACTTAAGCCTGTACTTAACAAAGTACGGGGACCCAATCGCCGTATGAAGAACGTTTCATCACGGTGTCAGGAGTTGCCACATTGGAATGGTGGTCAACACTGCCCACATTGGAATGGTGGGTCTCATATGCCCATATTGGACTGATGGGACTTTTAAATTTCCACTCCCGTGGACGGCAGGAATCAAATCCATGGCCAACATGAAAGTCATACAACTAAATCTTATCACATCATAATGAAGAAAAATTCAAGCATGCAAACAGGAATAACTAATCCAGCAACTCATCCACACATTTTCATCAATCTTCAATATGATAAGATAAGGTACTTGCCTTCCGTGCTGTGACGTACTAGGAAGCAATGAAGGTGTCCTTCCACCCACCGCCTCACCGCCTATACAAGAATTTACACAGAATAAGGATAACAAGGTATGACGTATCTACATACGCTCTACCATACCCTCTAACCATCCCACAACACCATAGGTTCAATTTGACAACTTCGCCCAAAGGCTGGATTACTACTCTGCTGGCAGTTGTACGAGAAAATTCACAATTAAATATCTGTAACTCCTAAAGACCTGAAACTAGTGCTCATCTATTCCTAACGAACCAGGCTACAAAACTTTAGTTGGTAGGATCCTCTGATTCGGCCAAAACAGAGGACCAAACTGCCCAAGAAGACACCGACAGAAACCTGTCCAGATTTCAGAACAGTCGTAAAGAAAAGCCTGTAACTTTCAGTCTACTAATCCTATGGAGATGATATTTATTAATATGGAATCATGTAGAAATTATATTCATAAACCTATTTGGGTGGCCTCCCTGAATCTGGTTCTAACTTGAAGAAAACTGAAGATCAACAGACAGTCCCCAAAATTTCTGACAGACAGAGTAGTGTGCGGTTAAAAATTCATAACTTCTAAACCACCGGGTGGAATCTCGTGATCTCAGTGCCAAAAGAAAGCTAACGAAACTAGGAACATAACTCTAGGAGACGTCAACCTGAGATTTGGCCTCTAAAGGCCTTCAATCTGCCGCACAACCTACTGCACTATTCTGGACAGATCTGAATTCGCAGACTAAACCAATCCAAATGAACAAATGTGCAACTAAACTAATACAAACAGCGAATCGGGACTTTCTTTACCCTTGAAGACCCGTAGAATGACGAAGATCAAGCGCCCAATCTGAATGGAAGTCGCCGGGAGAGGAGGTGGAAGGGGGCTCAAGGGAGTGGGGGAGGCGGCTAGGGTTGGGGGGAGGGGCGCCTCCCCCCTTTTAAATGGCCGGCTCCTCCCTCTTGGGCCGGCCTGGGTCCTTCGACCTTCTATTCTTACTAATTGTGATTCGGGATATTACAGTAGCAGCAACGTCTCGGTCGAAGCTCTAGAGCTTGACCTCCACTAGCGCTGTTGCTAGGTGAAGGAGGAAGAAAGGTGGGAGAGAGCTAGGGTGTAACACCCCAATTTTCAGAGCTTTAAAAATCTTTTAAATAGTTGTAGGGAGAAAATTCACCATTTGGATTTATTTGAATATTAAATTAAAAAGCTTAATATGGATTTTAAGGACAAACTGATTTAATATGATTAATCCCAACATCAACAATTGTCAAAACTATTTTATTTAGATTCTATATGCTTGGATATATTTTATAGAATTTTCTAGAATTTTTCCAAGATTATTTGATATTTTCTAATTGCTATTTGCATTTTCTGGATTTATTAAAAAGAAAAATCTATTTAAATCCCTAGGAACAGTGCTGGGCCGAAGCCCAACACTATTCAAACAACGCTGACCATTTCACCCGGCCGTGCCTCGCTAGTTGGATGCTTGGCGCGTGCCTCGCCCGTCGGACACCTGCGCTCAACCCCGCCTTCCTCTGTTGGATGTTCGCCGCGTGGCTTCGCCCGCTGATCTCGCTCGCTCGCGCCTCGCTGCCGCTGCCAGGTAGGACCATCACCGAGTCGTCGTCTCCACAGAGCCTTCTTCTTCCTCGCGCCCGCGCTTCGCCGCCATTGCTAGAGCTTTGAGCTCCGTCCGACAAAACCGATTCGGTTGCTGATTCTTCGCACCGACCCCACCAAATCGCACCTCGGTTGATTTCTTATCCGTTCCAAACCGAATCAAACCCCGGATCCCTCTCAATCTCTGAAAATCAAGGATTTCAAAATCCGGCCGTTTCGGACTCGAATTGGGGGTTTCCAAATCTCGGCGTCCCCGGGCCTATAAATACCCCCTTAGCATCGCCTAGACCTCCGCAACCCAGAGCCACCACCCTCGTCGCCCCGATCGCTCTAGCGCCGCCGCATTTCAAGTTTTAGGGTTTTCGACCGAGCTTCTTCTCCGGTGAATTGCGCCGCCGTCGTTGTCGCCCTTGCTCCACCAACTGCACCACCGTGATCAGCAAGTCCCAGGCTACCTCGGGCGCACCTCCTCATCGCCGAGCATCATTGGAACACCCTCGACAAAACCAGAGCCTTCACGCCGCTTCTTCCTCGCGCCGCCGTCGTTGCCGGCCACGGTAAGGGCACCCCTGAGTGCGCAATAGCACGGGGAACAATCTGGTACCCTCCACTGCCGGCGAGTCGCCGCCGTTCGCCGGTGACCATCGGGTCCCGATCGCCACCGCCGCCGTTGTCGTCGGCTCAGCGCCGGTGTCGGCCGGTCTTGGTGTGGCAGCCGTGTGGCGCCAGATCAGCGCCAGCACATGCGTGCGTGGCTCGGTCCACCGCGCCAGATCTCCCTCGGTTCGGTGCACTCGGTCCACCGTGAACCCCGAGACAGACATGTGGGGCCCACATGTCAGATTTCTTTTTAAATCTATTTCTTTTTCCGAAAATTATCGGCTGACGCAAGCATTGCGCAATAATCCGATTTTCCTTTATAAAAATAATTCGGGAAATTCAATAAAATCTAAATTAGGGTTTTATTTGATTTTCAAAACTCCAAAGTCCATATCTTTAGCATCCGAACTCTGATTGAGCCCATTCAAATTTGTAAATTCATATAAAATTAAGATCTATTTAATGGTGAATTTTATTTGATTTTTGGAGTTTGTTTTGCCTCTGTGTTTATTTGTTTTTGGTTTCTTTTATCTCGTTTGCGAGTAGACGTCGATACTTCGGGGAATTTTGCAGAAGAAGGAGCACCTCAAGACCAAGACCAATATCTAGACCTATTCCAAGGCAAGTTATACGTTTGATCATCTTGAACCCAGTTTTCAAAATACTTTGTTTCAATGTATTGCATTCTATTTCAAGTATTTATTTAAATGCTTTTGGGATAGTTATTAATCCAATTTATTATACCACCTTGTCTATTGTATGCCATGATCTTTTGTCACCCTAGGTTGGTTCATTATTAGTTGGTATTATCGTAGCACCAACGTGGGTTGGTTAGATACGATTAGACTGCTTAGCCATGCCACGAGTCATCATTTCATGTGAGTTGCAATTATAAACTTGACTTAGTGATTATGGAACTGTGTGATGAATTTATGTGTGCTGTGTGCTATTACTCGTTGATTGCATGTGTTGCACTTAATCAACAGGGTGGGAAAAGATTTAGACTGAGGCAAGTGGTGGATCTGTGTGAATGGTGGAACTGTGTGATATAAACTTTGTGATTTGGGTAAAACTGGAAGTCTTGCCTTGGTCGATTAAGGACTTAACTTTGTGCGCTATTGAACTGGGCCTTACTGTACGACCACATGCCTAGTATGGGCTGAGCCTAACTTAGTAAGTTATGGAGTCTTGACATTGACAACTCAGGTTGTATTTAAACTGTGTGATGGGCTGGAGGTATGATATGTCACATCGCGGGACGGTTCGCTGCATCCCTGTCCAACGGTGTGTGTCATTCCAAGGACTGTGTGTACAAATTGGACGGCAGGAAAGCACATCGGGAGTGTCATTGGTTGAGATGAAATCTCTGAAAGGTTTTGTTATAGTCAGTGCTGGCCCCACTGATTGTATCGTGTGGGTAAAGTGTACAACCTCTGCAGAGTGTAAACCAATCTATTCGAATAGCCGCGTCCTCGGATATGGACATGCTCGGGAATTTCACACGAGGGGTAGATTTTCATAAAACAAATGGGAAGGGTCATTTGTGTGAGTAAGCTAGTGCGGTTTGTGTGAATAACTTGATTAGACTGTGTGTCCTTTGTGAAATAAATTGTTAACTTATTATTGTCTATTTGTTTTGAATTATACTTTCAATCTATTATTTGTATTCGACTGCAAATGTTGCATTTTCGCAAAATAACCACAAAAGCCATTCCTTTGGAATAAGCCATCATCTATAAATTGCATTATGTGGTATGACTTGTGAGTACGGTGTGTACTCACTCTTGCTAAACAAATCAACAGAAGTGGAGGAGTCGTCGCCTGCTTTTGAAGAAGAGTTCTACGAAGGTTGATCGTTAGGGTCTTACTCCCAGTCAGTTGCCTGTGGTAAATTGATGGGAGCCCACCGGAGTTTATTTCGTTTCCGCTGCAGTTTATTCTTATTTGTCAGCCTTGCATGGCTTAATAAATGTAAAACTCGATCGTAAGGTCCCAATAGTTATTTGTTATTCAAAGTACTCGTTTATTCTTATATTCGTTGTATGGATGTGATATTTCATCTATGTTGACACTGTGTGCACTAGCGTGATCCTAGACTAGTGCAGAATACGCAGAGGGTCCAGATTTGCATATTTGGGTCCCAACAGAGGTGGTATCAGAGCCGTACTGACTGTAGGTCTTGACCTTAGCTAGATTGGCCGTTCTTAGTGAGTCCAAAATTATTTTCTAAAGCAAATATTAACTTGCAAGATTAATTGAATTCTTTAACTCATCTCATGTCTCTCTTGACTCAACTATTGCTGGAATTCTTTCTCTCCCCGCTGTTTTAAAGTTGTTTTCATCTCCTTGTCCATCTTGACAGATGCCTCGTCTTCAGAGTTATGGAGAGCGCAAGGGAGGACTTGCCGCTGAGCCTTGGAAGTTGTTACAAGTACTTGGAGGGTTTGTGAAGGACCGAAATGGCAACAGAGGGGGGGGGGTGAATGGTGCCTTAAAAATTAAGATCCTCCCCTCTCAAGTGTCCACACAGCAATCCAAAAACTTTCTGTTAAACAAAAGACGTAATGTGAATCAAATCCAAAGAGTTAAACAAAACTGGGCTGTTCTGTCAGATATCGGAAGTTCAGATTCTACCTTGCGGTAGTTCCGCACTGCGGCAGTTCCGTTCTTCCAGTGCAGAAGTTCCGCTCGCGGTAGTTCCGCCTTGTACAAATCGGAAGTTCCGATTGTCTTGACCGAAGAACAGTACGCATGGGGTTTTGCCAAAAATCCGAAATACTAACTCGTTAATGCTCTTCTCAGGTCAAGTCTCACAGGACATCATCCTAAACAACATCTTGACCTCATGGAGAAGAATCGCAGACAAAGATCCATTAATCAAAGCAAAATCGGATTTCTTGAATATTTGGCAAGAAAGACAAAAAACCACAATTAGCAAGATTCTTAGATTCTTGGCTCATGAAACTTGGAGGATATATTAGCAATATCAATAAGACTCTAGATATCAAGTTTCATGCCATCTCATAAGAGGAATCAAAAGTTTCACCAAAACCCTAGATATTCAACGTGAACAGCGAGAATAAAAGAGGCATCAACAAAGAACCAAAACCTCAGAATTTCATTGATAGGAATCAAAAGATTACAGAGGCAAACACAGAGGAATGATTACACAAATTTCAGTTCATCCTCTCCAACTCAATAACCTCTCCAAAAAGCAAAACAACCTCTCCAAAGGCTCTTTAGCTAAAGCTAACCCTAATTTTCTTTCTCCAAAAAGTCACCAAAACAACCAGGGGTTCACCTCTATTTATAGCCCTTGGCTAACGGGTCTCCAACCCGTTATGCCGGCTAAACCCTAACGGAGTCCGCTTCCACTTGTGCCGCCTTGCGAAATTACCCTTTCGCCCCGCACACCTTCAGAAGCTCCGCATTCCTTGTTGTCCACGACTCGCAACCGCCTCGAGTTCACGCCATCTTCGACACATCTTTACCGTTCTGACCTCAACGCCGCCTGCGTCTAGTCCGGTCTCCACGTGTCTCGCCACGACTCCACCTCGATGCCCTGCAACTAGCACAGACAAGAAACACATCACATAGCATTGCTCAAGATAATAGAATCATCATTTGTATTTAACTCAAATCAATTTACAACTCAAAATCAAGACTATGCTTTTCTGCACAGTTCTGCCCACAATCGGAAGTTCCACATTTAACATGGCGGAAGTTCCGATTATCGGAACGTCCACACTCCCAGGTTGGAAGTTTCGATTATCGTTAAGGTAGAACACACTTGTCAGGATTATCGGAAGTTCCGCGATCCCAGGGGCGGAAGTTCCGCATATTACCACAACCGAACACAATCGTCAGGATAATCGAAAGATCCGTTTTGCAGGCGGAAGTTCGATTATCGGAACTTCGCATTCGAGCGGAAGTTCCCGCGATCTGAAAACAGACCGGCAGCAAGTATAAGCGCAATGAATCCAATCACAAACTTTTCAACACAGCGTCAAATACTCATCCCTCGAAAAGGGACCCTACTCACATGGTCTCTCAATCTCCCCCTTGATGAGTATATTGACAAACACGAAAAAGCATATAGAAGAGTTTGTGATAAAGACCAAACACGGTCTAATCTAGGAGACAAGAAGGCTCAAGACCAGGTTTGTCAAAAGAGAACGACTGAAGCTTGAAATGAAAGAGCAAATTTTTCTGCAACACTCCAGAAGACTTTTTCTCTCCAAACTAACTTCTCCCCCTTTTGGCAATAAACACATCAAGAAGTATTACAGAGAGGAAATGACATGATATTCATTTTAAGCATTAGGAGACATGAAGATTATCCAAAATAACTATTAGAGTATTACACCAAGCCATAACACATAAGAATACTATCAAGATCATGACAATTGATGTATAGCATAGCTAAGACAGGAAATCCATAATCTGAGAATTGGTCCAATTCTTTAGCATGTCAAATAAACCAAGATTATAGTCTAGCTAAAGGTATCCAAGGATGATACAAGCTATGTCAAATACTCTAAGTGGAACCAAGAAGCATAATATTGAACAGTTTAGAGTGCTACCAGTTGTAAGAAGGACTCATTTGATCAAGTACTTGGTCTGTTTGAAGATAAGCAATTTTAGCACAAGTTTCTTTTTCTTGAACCATAATTATGGCTTTATCTTAGTAAAGCAAGTCCTAGACTAGGTGCCATCCACAACTGCCTCCTAAGCTTCAACTATTTTTCAAAACTTAACCATGTGCTAGATCCCAAGCCTTATGCGACCACTCCAAGCAACAGACTTAAGGAAGTGATCTTAGGTCATCCAAGACTCCCCCTGAGTTCATGCCTAGTGCAATGGCAAGCAGTCTCATGAGAAAGAGTTGGTGAGATCAGTTTTTTCGCACAAAAGAGATCATTTTTTGCTTTTGAAGTTTTTAGACCAATAGTTTAAAGAAAAGTCATGTTTCTTAACGAACTGACATAACTTAATCTAAAGCCCAATAGAGATTCAAGACTTAACTTAGCCTACTTGACATGGCGAGAATCATAAAGGGATAACTTCAACAGACTAGTCTCAAAAGCTATTATGACAAGATTTTAGTTCAAGTTGAGCAATTTTAGTCACCTTATCATGGCAAAGACTAAACTACACATAAAAAGTCATGATAAATCTAGCAATTTAGCATAAATCATGGTAAGTTGTAAAACAGTGAAAACAGATCATAAGGGATAGTAGACAAGGCTCCATATGATTATATTACAATGCATGATGAAATGCACGAAAATCCAGATCCCCTTCAGAATGAGATGCATCTTTTAATTCAGGTTGAGTTATGACAAATTTAAGAACTAGAAGAACCAAGATGAACTCCCCCTGAACCAAAGGAACAAAAACGAGAAACTGAAAAGAGAAAGAGAAAAGGCAGTCCTTAGAGCATAGATAAGATAGAGATAATACCATAACTCAGACTGATTCTTATCTACCCCATATGATTCCAGGACTATTAGCTGATCAACTAACACACTAAGGAGCAAACACTGTCCCTGTCTACCCAAGGGTAGCCCGACCCTCGCTAGAACCTATAAGAAGTGAGTAAGCTCAACCTAGAGAGAGGAGAAACAACTAATAAGCAGCATCCTAGAAGCACAAGATAAGAACAAGCAGTCAAAGCAATGTGACCAGAGAACCACTCTAACCTATGCTGGAAGGACTTAGACCCAAAGCACCCAAAAGAAATGCAGCCAGAAAGGAGTAATAGCAAAAATAAAATATAATACAGTAGTAAAGCACAAGCTCCCCCTCACAACAGTCCATGAGGACAAACCACCCCAAGCTCTCCCCGCAGAGCTGAAAACCGAGAGCTGTCCAGAGGCTTGGTGAAGATATCAGCCAATTGGTGCTCACTTTCCACAAACTGGAGCACAATGTCACCCTTCTCTACATGGTCTCGAAGAAAGTGATATCTGATATCAATATGCTTGGTCCGAGAATGTTGCACTGGGTTCTTGGCAATGCAAATAGCAGACGTGTTATCACAAAAGAGTGGAGCACGGTTGATTACTAACCCAAAGTCCTGCAAGGTCGAGACCATCAAAGCACTTGGCCAGCTCTGATCGGCTGCGACAACGTGCTCGGCCTCTGCGGGTGGGTATGCAACAGATTGCTTCCTTGAAGACCAGGAGACAAGAGAAGTGCCAATGAATTGGCAAGTGCCAGAGGTGCTCTTCCTATCTATCCTACAGCCAGCGAAATCTGAATCGGAGAAGGCTCTAAGAGATAGACAAGAAGAGGAAGAGTACCAGATACCATAGTCCATGGTAGCTCGAAGGTGCCGAAGATGCGCTTCACCTTTGGCGGTGAGATCTGTGAGGAGAAGCTGGCGAGCACAAAGACACACGGAGAAATGTATGTCTGGTCTCGGGGCTGTGAGGTACAAGAGAGAGCTTATCATGCTTCTGAACTCCTTTTGATCAACTGGCTCTCCGTCTTCATTTGGGCCAAGTGAGGCTGTAGAAGCCATTGGAGTTGATACTGGCTTGCCATCACTCATGTCAAAGCGTCTCAGGAGATCACAAGTGTACTTGCCTTGGTGCAGAAAAGTACCCTCCCGAGTCTGTTTGATTTGGAAGCCAAGGAAGAAACTCAACTCGCCCATCATGCTCATCTCAAATTCTGAGCTCATGACATCCGAAAACTGAGAAATAAGAGCATGAGAGGAGCCGCCAAAGATAATGTCATCCACATAAATCTGGACGAGCAGAAGATCAGTGCCAATACGGCGGATGAACAAGGTCTTGTCAATTTTACCCATTTCAAAATCATGACTCAACAGATAGGACTTAAGCCTTTCATACCAGGCTCGAGGAGCTTGCTTAAGTCCGTAAAGAGCTTTTGAAAGCTTGAAGACATGATTAGGGTACTTGGGGTTTTCGAAACTTGGGGGCTGTCTGACATAGACTTCTTCCTCAATAAGTCCATTGAGAAAGGCACTCTTGACGTCCATCTGGTAAAGCTTGAAGCTCTTAGAAGCTGCAAAGGCAAGCAAGATCCTAATAGCTTCAAGTGCAGCTCTGAGGGCAAAAGTCTCCTCAAAATCGAGACCCTCAACCTGGGAGTAACCCTGAGCTACCAGTCTAGCCTTGTTTCGAATGACTACCCCATCTTCGCTTTGCTTGTTCTTGAATACCCATTTAGTCCCAATGATATTGTGACCTCGAGGGGGCTCAACAAGCGTCCAGACCTTGTTCCTTTCAAAGTTTTCCAATTCCTCATGCATGGCATTAATCCATGACTCATCAGAAAGAGCATGACAGACGTCATTAGGCTCAAATGAGGCAACAAAGGCAGAGTGGAGACAGAAGAGAGACATACCAGTTTTTGAACGAGTGACTCGCTCAAAAAGATCTCCAATGATCTGCTCTGAAGGATGGTCCTTTTGAATATGTCTAGGAAGTCCAGGGTGAGATGAAGAAGTGGCCTCTATCTCATGAGCAGACGAGATAGGGACAGAGCCACTAGCTTCAGAAGAAGCAGAAGGTAAGGGTTGATCTCCTCGAGGTGCGGTGGAGGAAGGCACCTCAGGAGTAGGAGAAGGAACTGGATCGGGTAGACAACCCTCATCTCCGTCTTCCTCATCGTCCACAAAGATGGACTCAGACTGCTCTAGAGAACCTGAGATATCAGGCCTAGTCCCCGGACTGGCCTCATCGAAGGTCACCTCACAGGTTTCTACCATTTTGCTAGACTCGCAGTTCCAGACTCTATAGGCACGAGAAGAAGTCGAGTAACCCAGAAAGATCCCATCACAAGATCGTGACTCGAACTTATCTAGGTTCTCAGACTTCAGAATAAAACACTTGCAACCAAACACACGAAAATGCGAGACACTGGGCTTTCGCCCATATCTCAACTCATAAGAAGTGCGATGCAAGAGTGCCCTAAGAAAAACTCTGTTTGAAACATGACATGCAGTGGCAATAGCCTCAGCCCAAAACTTCCTAGGTGCAGAATATTCATTTAGCATTGTCCTGGCCATCTCAACCAAGGTACGGTTCTTCCTCTCCACAACGCCATTTCTTTGAGGGCGTGCGGAGAAGAGAAGGCGGTGCTCTACACCTGTCTCACCACAGAAACTCTCAAAGTAGGAATTCTTGAACTCGGTGCCATTATCACTGCGAATTGCTTGTAATGCACTTGGGAGCTCAACAGAAAGCCTACTAAAAAGACCACAAAAATGAGTAAACGTCTCATCCTTCGAGGCTAAGAAAAACACCCAAGAGTACCTCGAGAAGTCATCGACCACGACAAGAACATACCACTTCCCTCCTGCTGACTGCACTCGAGCTGGGCCAACTGTATCCATATGGAGCAGTTGTCCTGGTGCATCGGTCATTATTCTTTATCAGAATGGAGAGTGAAGCGGCAACCATCTTGCCGTGCCGGCATGGAGAGCAAACTAGATCCTTGACCATCTTGAGTTTCGGCAAACCACGAATGAGATCGTGGCCGCTAACTCGGGTCAAATGATCAAATCCTATATGACCAAGTCTCCTATGCCAGAAGGTCAAATCACGGGATTGAAGCAATTAAACAGGAGAGGATCACGGAAGACTCGGAAAAATCAGCACGAAAGATCCTCCCATAACGAAATCCATAAACGGACTACAGAAGAATAAAAATTTTGCAATTGTTTTTCTTAAAACTCACCTCGAAATCGTCATCGATGGTGAGAGAGTGAAAGCGATTATCTGCGACTTACTCACTAAGGCAACATCTTTCGGAATAAATGAATCATTAATGCGCACGGCACCTTTAGCAATGGCGCCCAAGCGAAGCTCTCAAAGGTGATCGTCTCATCACCGGAGCACGGGCTAGGAAGAAAACCAACGAGAATCTCCGGTCATATGGCGAGAACAACGAGTCTACAAGCCAAACCTTTCCCTTCCTCGCCGGCGAACTGAGTCAAGCAGAGTAAAGTCTCGATCTTGGGTGAATCAGCGGTGATTTTGGCACCCAATCTTGAGTAACACGTCGAGCAGATGAAGTAGTCAAGCAAGACCGACCTCTATCTACCCTCGCTCTCTGTCACTCAACAAGCGGAAGGTGCGTGTGCGGACTAGACAAAGCTATTCTTGAATCCATTGCTATGGAAGAGCGAGTCGAGTGCGGCAACATGCTAATCTCGCCATGGTAGCCATCTCGAAAGGAAGCGAGATCTACCCTCAACACGACGGAAGTCACGACCAAAGGGAGCATGAGGGAAAATCGAAAACTTCGGAAAAACCAAATCCTCGATCTCGCCCTAAATCATCGGTTGTAGCAAACCTAGACCTCGTGTTAGTCTTAGGTGCACTCATGAGTGCAGGCGACCACGAATGTGCCTAAAAACTCAACACGATCTCTACGCGCGATCTTGGCGCGCCTGAAACAATGATCAAACACATGTCCATCCTTCTGACAGAAGGTGCAATGATACTGCATATACGAGAGGCGAAGCTGCGAGTGGAATCACCTTGTCATCGAGAGATCCTTTGAACAAAACCCGCTGATTTGAAATTTACTTTCTCAGTTCTGGGCTTAGTTTTGATCACACCTGGTGCTATGGTTCTGAGCACGACATGTGGATACTTCCTCATGTCCTCATGGAAATCATATCCTAGACCCTGATTAAATCTGCAAATCTTAGATTGGTCTAAAATGAGGTTGAGCTTCTTCTTGCCTCCTACAAACCTCTCGAGAGTGTTCATAAGATACTGACACTCCCGAAGGAGAGAGGTGCAAGAAGAGCAGGGGGAAGAAAGAACAACGAGAGGATAAAGGGAGCAGAAGAAGAACCAACAGCAGAGGAAAGATTGGCTTGTGCATGCACAGCCGACTCTGGGGGAACAGTTCTACTACTAGCCAGTTGGTTTACGTCGCTAGGCGTCTCTACCAAAACCTCATGTTTCTTCCCAGCACACACATTACAAGCAGATGGTTGCTTCTCTAGAAGGTCCTTAGTTAGCTTCACACATTTTTCATCCAGAACAATCAATTCATATTTGAGTTTTTCACAGTTACTGCATGGTGAGCTAACAGGGTCCTTAGAAGCAAATTTGGCCAATTTGTTATTGTCATTAACTAATTCTTGAAACTGTTTGGAGACAGATTCAAGTTCAACAGTAAGTTTGAGACAGTTCACACAGGAAGCAATAGGCTCAAGAAGGAAAGCTTGTAGTTCAGTGATTTTATGGTCTGCCCGTTTTAGATTCATCTTTAGATTATTACAGCTTTCACAAATCTCAGGCAGATCAAGCAACATAGTATAAAGACCTTTAAAAGCATTGTCCTTATCCTCACATGAGGTGCAAGAAGTAGTTTCTACACTAGTCGATGAACTAGGTGCTACCCTACTCATTTCTAGTTCAGTAAGCATACTAGCATTCTCCACCTTAAGCTTATCAAGCTCAGAAGTCAGACTATCATGCGAGGTCCTTAATTTCTCCATGTCACCAATCAAAACACAGCATGTATCACAATCATCACGGGAGGAAGCAGATCTAAGTGAAGTAAGCTCCCGTGATTGTCTATCTACTTCCTTCTCAAGATCACCAAACTTAGCTCTAGATCTAGCATAAAACTTTCCTAGCTTTAGAAATGCATCATTGAGCTGGTCAGAGGAGGGACCTACCTCATCGGAGTCGCTGTAGAGCTCGCTGTCGCTGACGTCGGTCCCGTTGGCCATGAAGCAAAAACCGATGAAGTCGTCACCGTCCTTGGGATCTTGATCATCCTTGCCCTCGTCGTCGCTCCATCCCTCCACGTCGCTGAAGTTGAGGTCGTCGAAGGCGGTGAGGACGCGATGGAAGAGTGTGGATTTCATGGGGATATGCTCCAGATCTTAGGATGATGTGACAATTGGCAATGGCGTTTACGGTTTGTCGTTTCACGCGTTTTTGACAAAGTTCTGAGCTTCTTGGGCGAGGCGGTCCGGCCGGTCCTTGCAATGCGGTCCGCCAGGTCCCAAATCGGTCGGACCGGCCATGTGGGGCGATCGGACCGGTGATGACCTAAAAGTGTTCAAAGCAGTGGGCCAAAAATAGGTGTTGTAGGCAAGTGAGGGATCCCAATGCACTTGGTCTCATAATTTTGGAGTCTCGAAGAAGTTCTATTGGTTTTAATTTCGAAGGTTTGAATTTGGAAGCTTGAATTTGGCTAAGTCCCAAGGCGGTCCGGCCGGCTCACGAGGGAGCGGTCCGGCCGGCCAAAAGCGATCCGACCGCTCACTGGGCGGTCGGACCGGTTTCTACTTGAGCGTCGGCCAACCGTGGCGATGTTGATTTGTTAGGTCAAAGTCATTGGTTTCATGGCATATGATTTGCATGATGCATGTTTTGACTAACATGGGTCAAGTTGTGAAGAACTTGTTCCCGAATCGTGTTTTCTTATGCGTGGTTGTGCGGGTTGCTTGGTGGTCAGCGACGGTCAGCGGCGAGGAGGATCGGGACTAGACTTGGAGAGTTGAGGTCGAGCGATCGGCGATGCGGGTGAGTCAACGACTCAAGCGTGACACAAGATGGACAAGGGTGACCTATTGGCGAATCCATGGCGCATGGTGAAGCGGTTTAGGTCAAAAGGTTAAAGACGGCGCTGCGAAGCGTGCGTGTGTGACCCGTTTGTTAGTGGGCCTTAACGGGCCCAAGAGAGTCAAACCCTAAGAGTTTTAGGCCTCCACTATAAATAGGAGGAGATGGTGGCTGCACCTCTCTCTCCTCGCCTTTTATGTTTCAAAACCCTAATTGTCTTTAGGGAGTTGAGGTGGAGGCTAGGGCTCTTGATGGTTTGTGGTGAATTTCGTGATCTTTGATTGTCCTTGATCCATGATGGTGTGGATGTAATCCGGCATCAATCACGAAATCAATCTATGCAAGGTTTGCTTGAGATAAGTCTCTTTTCGTTCTTGCTTTCAATTTCGTGTTTTAGGGCTTTCTTTGATCCGCGAGTTTGTGATTGATTCTTTCCGTGAATTAGCTTGCTGTGATATGTGTGAATCTATCTAGCATCATCTTGATCATCAATCTCTCACGAACAAGCTTTAGGATCAAGTTTTCGTTCTTGCGGTTTTAGACCTTACATTAATCAATTGGCAATTGCTCAAGATCGTTCCAAGAATTATCATAATATTCGATTGGAATAGGTCCTCAATAGCATATAGAAGGTGTGTGCAAAGTTTCATAAAGATTAGAGTTGAGAATCAAAAGTTTCACCTAATTGCAACCGTCATCGGTGATTTTCTTATTGCGGATCGGTTACGAGTCGGGCGGTCGGACCGCCCGTCATCACCGGTCGGACCGATTTTGGAGCGGTCCGACCCTTGACTAACGCCGGTCGAGACCGCCCGACAATCGGTCCGACCGATTGGGTCAATGATCGGACCGCGCGTCTTTGTGAGTCTTTGCAATCTTAGTTGATTTTTGTAGCATTGCTTAGGGGTTTAATTGGATTCAATACTAGTCTTCATTTGTCTTGGTATATTGATCTTCATAGCTTTCTAATAGCTCTTTGGGTGAAATTGTATTGAGTTCATAATTTGTGAAAAAGTGAGCGTGCTCCTATTCACCCCCTCTAGTCGCCTTTACGGTCCAACAAGTGGTATCGAGCCGGTTAGTTCAATCTTGATCTTAACAGGTCCTTTGAACTTTAGCGATGGATAAGTTTTCTACTAAACCGCATATCTTGATGGGCACGACTATGCCTATTGGAAGAATCGTATGCGCGTCTTTCTTGAGCGAGGACAAGCTATTTGGGATGTTGTTAGAGCCCATTGGTTATTCTGAAATTGCTACACCTTACGCAATTCTTTTGGCTAACAACAATAAGGCTAAGAATCTTTTATATGGTGCACTTGGTAGACAAGAATATGATAGAATTTGCAATCTTTCAGCTGCGCATGAAATTTGGAACACTCTCGAAACATATCATGAGGTTCGTCCCAAATCAAAAGGTCGTCAAGCAGTTTACAAGCGTGAATACAATAAATTGAGATCGTCTGGAGAGAGCATCGATGACATTTTCGATCGCTTTAATAAAGTAATTAATCAAATGAAAATTTGTTGATATTGAATATTCTCAATCTGAAAATGCCACCCATCTCTTGGTTGCAATCAACACCAAGGAGTGGGAGATGAAGGCTCTTGCTATAGAGGAAAATGTTGATCTTTCAAGTCTTACTTTAGAATTGCTTTATAGTAAACTCAAGACTCATGAAATTAAAAGAGTTGATCATCCCAAGAAAGATAATTTAGCTTTGGTAGCAGATCCTCTCAAAAGGCTTTTGATGACTCTTTTGAATCTTCTTACGGATTTTCATTTGCTTGTTTATCTGCTATTCATGAAGAGGAGCTTGAAAGTATTCTGAAGCAGAGTTAGCTCTTCTAGCTAAAAAATTCACGGGCCTACAATAATGTGAGAAAAAAAGAGAGGTGGTCGGTGACATGCTATGAATGTGGTGAGCTCAATCATATCAAGACAAATTGCCCCAAATTTGAAAGGTAAGAGCAATCATAAGGAAGGAAAGCCGACTTGGAAGAAGCCTCCTTTCAACAAATCAAGGTATGAGGCTAATAAGCTTGTGAAGGTGCTCACGGGTCCTTGCAGCTTTTGAGGATCAATCCTTGAGCGATGTGGATCACAGGGAGTGAGGAGGACAAGGAGGAGGAGATCCCTCAAGGCAAAAGAAAGGGAAGGCCAAAGACTTCACGGCATGTGCTTCATGGTGACACAGACGACATTGATGATGATGAGGTATCTTTTTCTTATGATGAGCTTTACGCTAAATATGATTCTATAGTTGAGCAATTGCTTAGTCAAGATGAAGCGCTAGAATTTGTTATGACAAAAATAAGAAATTAGAGTCAAAGATTAACAAAGCTGAAAGTAGAGCTTAAAAATGCTAAGACTCTTGAACACGATGAATGTTTATCTTGTCATGCTATGCATTCGAAATTACTAAGTTACAATCTGCTCATAATATTTACGTACAACAACTTGAGAATGCTAGATCTGAACTAAATGAAATTAAAAGTGCTCCTTGTGAAAAATGTTTAGAATCTAGTAAATTGATTGCTTTTGATGTATTTGATTCTAGCCCTTGCACTTCATGTTTAGAAAAGAGCGTGAAATCAAAGATATCTTAGAAGTTGCTAGAGTCAAATATGCTAAGCTTAAGGACAATATTGAAAATACTACTTGTGCTTCTTGTTCCACTCTTAAGCTTGAAATTGCTTTGTATAAGGAGAAATCTATGGATAAAACTTGTGATGCTTGTGTTAACTTGAGAAAGAAAATGCTTACCTTCATGATACATTAGAAATTTTCTAAAGGTAAGAAACAATTAAACATGATTCTTGACAAGTCTAAAACTCCTTATAAGAAGCAAGGTTTAGGATTCAATTCTTTTCAAGACAATTCAAACCCAAAAGTCATTCAAGTCTTGGAAAAGGTTTAATTGAATTCAAAACCCAACTGCAAAAACATCTTTTAAATCTGCGGGCTTTGCTCAACCTTGTATTAATTCAAATGGTGCTTCTTCTAGTGGTACCAAGTACCATTGCACTTATTGCAAGAAAGGTGGGCATTTGATTGAATTACATTGGCGTAGGTTGAAAAATGATAGGAAAAATTTTGATAGAATTTCATTCATGCAACCTAGAGCTTCTATGAGACATGGTAACATTGAAAAGAATAAACACGGATTAGGATTTTCTCTCATGCAAATCATTATGTTTCTAGATATCCTAATTCTAATGTTTATCGGTGGCGGTCTGACATTTGGTGGTCACCGGTCGACCGTTTTGGTCGCCGATCGACCTTGACTAGACTTGCCGGTCGAGACCGCCCATGGACGATTTAAGTCTCATGTTAATTTAAACATTGCTCATAACCGAATGTTAGATGAAATCAAGGATAGTACTTACGGTTTGTATACTCCTTGCGGGCGTGTGTCTCGATCTTGGATTCCTAAATCTTGTTTATCTAACTCGATGTTGAGACACATCGTTCTTTTGTTCCTTGATTTTCGGGATTACCGCGGAAAGGGAAGAACACGTGGTTCGTTGACTCGGATGTTCACGCCACATGACCGGAAACTCAAAATGGTTCACCTCTTTCACGCGAGCAGCGGTGATGACTTCATCACCTTTGGAGATGATACACAAGGCGAATTGAAGGAACAGGATCAATTAGGGTAAACAACAAATTCATTCTAAAGGATGTCGCTCTTGTGGACAAGCTTAGGTATAATCTCCTTTAGTTTCTCGACTTCTTGATGATGGCTATGAGGCATTTTTAAGAAAAATGCTTGTCGTGTGCTTGATTCTCTTGGTGAGCTTGTGTTTGGAATCTCTAGAGTTGGTAGAATTTTTGGGTGATTTTGAGAATCTCTTCTTGGATCTCTTAAATGTTTGCTTACATCTTCTTGATTTACGGCTTTGGCATCGGCGTTTGGGGCACATTGGTTTTGATCATCGACACGAGTTAGCAACCTTGATCTCATGAGAGGTTTGCCCAAACTCAAAACATCAAGGATCTTTGTATGTGCGCCTGTAGGCATGGCAAACAAGTTGCCGCCTCACACCCTTACATGACTATGGTTATGGTAGACGGACGGGGCGGTTGCTTCATATGGATCTTGTTGGTCTGCTAGAGTCCGTCGATCGGTGGAAAATGGTATATTCTTGTCATAGTCGATGATCTTTCTAGATATACTTGGGTGTTCTTTCTTACTTCAAAAGATGAAGCTTTTGGTTATTTTCATGACCTTGTTCTTCGTTTGGCTTCGAGCTTCTGGTGCTTTGAGAGCGATTCGCGTGATAATGGCACGGAGTTCAAAAATGCTTCTTTTGCTTCTTTTTGTCTTTGGCGTGGTATTGAGCATCAGTTCTCCTCTCCACACGTCCCTCAACAAAATGGCGTGGTGGAAAGGAAGAATAGGACCTTAGTCGAAATGGCTAGGGCGATGCTAGATGAGTATACACACGAGGAGATTTTGGGCGAAGCTATTGCTCTTGCTTGCCATATTGCAAATCGTGTCTTTTGAGACCTTCTTTAGGCAAGACTCCTTATGAGCTTCGTTTTGGTAGAAAACCCTCTGTTTCACATTTTGAGTTTTGGATCAAAATGTTTTATTCTTAAGCAGAGCAATTTAGATAAATTTGAATCAAGAACTTTTGATGGGATATTTAGGTTATCCTGCTCATTCGAGGGTTTTGGGTTTTTATCTGAGACTAACATTATTGGGAGACTTGTAATGTCACTTTTGATGAGACTAGCCACAGGCTAGATCTATTACTCTGAGATGATTCTGTGTGTGAGAGCATTTTTGTGGAGGAAGATGAGGGCGAAGCTAATATCATTCCTTCATCTGCTGCTATTGAAGCGCCCATATTGATACAAGAACACCTCGTCTACTTCACCTTGATTGAGGCTCTGCTGCATCTTCATCATCAGCGATACTGCGGAGGTCGAAGAAGCAGTATCTCACCCGGCGCTCCGCCGCATTCGAGAGATAGCATCCTCGGAGCAGATAATAGGTAATCTACATGGCGAGTCACTCGCTCGGTATAATGATCCAAATCTCTACTCTCATTCGGCTTTTGTTGCTTCTTTTGAACCCGCGATATATCACATGCTTTATCGATTCTAGTGGGTAAATGCCATGCATGAGGAGTTAGAGAATTTTGAAAGAAACAAAGTTTGGAACCTAGTAGAACCTCCTAGTGGTCATAATGTTATAGGAACCCGTTGGGTGTTTAAGAATAAACAAGGTGAGGATGGTTACGTGGTTAGAAATAAGGCAGATTAGTAGCTCGGGGTTTGACCAAGTTGAGGGTTAGATTTTGATGAGACATTTGCTCTGTTGCTAGACTAGAAGCCATTCGCATTACCTTGCATTTCTTTGCATCAAAGGTTTTAAATTATATCGGATGGATGTTAAAAGTGCCTTTTAAATGGTTTCATAGATGAGGAAGTGTATGTTAAGCAACCCCACGGTTTTGAGGATCCTAAATATCAAATCGTGTTTTCAAGCTATCTAAAGCATTGTATGGTCTTAAACAAGCCCCTAGAGCACAGTATGATAGACTTAAGACCTTCTTGCTTAAAAATAATTTTGAGATGGGTAAAGTGGATAAAACTCTATTTATTCTTAGGCGTGACAATGACTTCTTGCTTGCTCAAATTTATGTGGATGATATTATCTTTGGTGGTTCCTCTAATGCTCTTGTTTCGACTTTTACGACACTATGTCGGGAATTTGAGATGAGTATGATGGGAGAGCTTAATTACTTTTGGGACTTCAAATCAAGCAATGCAAGGAAGGAACTTTCATCCATCGACGAAGTACACTAAAGATCTACTCAAGCGCTTCAACATGGGTATTTGCAAGCCAATTTCCACTCCCATGGCAACCATTATTTTGGATCGGATGAGGAAGGAGAAGTCGTGGATCAACGCAATCTGCATGACATGATCGGCTCCCTTACATGTATTTGTGGCCTCGAGACCGGACATTCACTTCACGGTATGCCTTTGTGCAAGATTTGAGCGTCTCGAGAACTTCCCATCGCCAAGCCGTTAAGCGCATATTCGGTATTTACACTCTACCCTCTTATATGGCATTTGGTATTCTGCTCTTGACTTTGTCCATTAGAGGTTTTGATTCGATTTTGCGGTGTCGGTTAGATAGGAAGAGTACCTCGAGCACTGTCACTTCCTAGGCACTTCTCTTGTATCTTGGTCTTCTAGGAAGCGGTCTTACATTGCACAATCCACTTCTTTGAAGCGGAGTATGTAGGCTCTTTGCTAGTTCTTTGTAGCTTGATTTTGTGGATAGCGTCCACTTTGAAAGATTATGGGTTAAACTTTGCTAGTGTTCCTCTTTTACGTGATAACATACGCTATTAATATTGCTAAAAACCGATTGCAACATTCTAGGACTAAGCACATAGACATTCGCTTTCACTTCCTTAAAGATCATGTTGAAAAGGTGATATTGTGATGCACTTCCGTAGAGTCAGAAGCTCAATTGGCGGATATTCTTACCAAGCCTTTAGATCAAACAGATTTTCCTCCTTAAGAAGCGAGTTAGGGGTAATTTATCCTTATGGGTTGGTTTGAGGGGAGTTTGATCTTTTCTTATCTTTCCTTGTTCTTTTGATCTTTTATTGTTCTTTTTACGAACTTAGTGATCTTTTGAACTTTTTAGGTTTTAGGCTTTTTAATTGCATCTCATTGTGTCATATTGCATTCATATGAAAAATACAACAAGTGGTTACAACAAGTGGTATGAAAAATCCAAAAGATGCATTGTAATATAAGATTTTACCTTATCTTTTAAAATTGATGAAGCTTTGCCTATTACCCTTTAGAGCTTTTGTATTTCAATTCTTGCTCAATGTCATGTCTAGTTCTTTGACTTGCTAGAATTATCATGCTTTTACATGTGTAGCTAAGTCTTTGCTATATGAGCTAGAATCTTTTAAACAACTCAAACTAAGAAATTGCAATTTGTGGATGTTTTAGCGAGTTGCGCAATTAGTGCTCCTCTTGTGACATTGGCCTGTCGAATTGCTTTGTTAGCTCTTTGATCTAAAATTGACCATTACTTGAGCTTTTGTGTTCTTGAGATTCTAAAGCGCTCATGTGAAAAATGAAAATCAAGATTGTCTTATGCTTAAATTGTGCCAAACTATTCTTACGAGGCCTTGTCAAATGACATGAACTTGGAGATAGTTTGATGAACGAACGATCTCATGGGGATTGCTTGTCGAAATGACATGAACCTCAAGATTTGTCGCCCGGTAGAAGCTTAGAAAGAGTTTGTGGATGGCTCCTAGTCCGGGATCTTCTTTACTAAGATATACCTTTAATCAACTTTTGGTGAAGCTTAGGATGAGTTTGTGGATGGCTCCTAGTCCGAGGATCTTGTCACTAAGTTAGATCATTAGTCAACTTCAATATTCAATGCAAATGAAAAAAATGTTGACAAATGGGCGTTTACAAAATATTGAGCAAAATGATTCAATACGGGACTTGATTGACTCTTAATGTGGTCTTTGTTAGATTTTGATCTCACTTTGACATTTTGACATGGCCAATTTCACTTTAGGATCCTGTTGATGAACTTCTTTGAATTTGAGCGTTGCTTAAATTGATCAAATCTCTTGCTTTACTTTTGAGCCTTTGTGCTTAGCTTTGATATATATGTCTTACCATGATCTTGCTAAGTATTTGTCGGGCTTGATATCTTTGTTTGTGCAATATTAGAGATACTAGCTTGTTCTTTTGGGTAATCTCCAAAGCTTCTTGTAATCAAAAATTGAAAAATACAAAATTGAAGCCACTCCATTGCACTTCATGCATATTCCTCTTTATGCTTCTTTTGTTTACGCTTCTTCCTTTATTCTCTATTTATTATCTCTGGATGAGAGGAAGGCGTGATTCCTTGATGAATCCATTGTCAAAGGGGAGAAGATGTGTTAAATGAGAAGAGAAGATGTGTTAATGAGAATATATTTCTTGTTGGGGAGAAGTTTTGTACAAAGGGAGCGAAAATTTGAAAATTGAGGATCATAGTGAGGGGAGTTCTTGAGTTGCATTCTTATTGTCTTATTGAATATTACGAACTTGAATTGCATTCTTTTATCCTCACAATGATCATAGGTCAATTGAACAATTGTTCTTTCATATGGACCTTATGTGAGAATTTTGACCCTTTTAAAATCAAAGTTTTTATGCTTACTTTTGCCTTGTCTCACATGCCTATACTATTACGATGCCGGCTTGGTCATTTTCATTGCTTTTTCTTGCTTATGGACCAAGTTGTGCCTTTGTCTGCTGCTGAGTAAACTTCGTTTTCAAACCTCTTACTTACATTTTACGGATAATTGCCAATGTGTTCATCAAGGGGAGATTGTGGATTTCATGGGGATATGCTCCAGATCTTAGGATGATGTGACAATTGGCAATGGCGTTTACGGTTTGTCGTTTCACGCGTTTTCGACAAAGTTCTGAGCTTCTTTGGGCGAGGCGGTCCGGCCGGTCCTTTGCAGCGGTCCGGCCGGTCCCAAATCGGTCGGACCGGCCATGTGGGGCGATCGGACGCGATGACCTAAAAGTGTTCAAAAGCAAGTGGGCCAAAAATAGGTGTTGTAGGCAAGTGAGGGATCCCAATGCACTTGGTCTCATAATTTTGGAGTCTCGAAGAAGTTCTATTGGTTTTAATTTCGAAGGTTTGAATTTGGGAGCTTGAATTTGGCTAAGTCCCAAGGCGGTCCGGCCGGCTCACGAGGAAGCGGTCCGGCCAAGCCAAGCGATCCGACCGCTCACTGGAGCGGTCGGACCGGTTTCTACTTGAGCGTCGGCCAACCGTGGCGATGTTGATTTGTTAGGTCAAAGTCATTGGTTTCATGGCATATGATTTGCATGATGCATGTTTTGACTAACATGGGTCAAGTTGTGAAGAACTTGTTCCCGAATCGTGTTTTCTTATGCGTGGTTGTGCGGGTTGCTTGGTGGTCAGCGACGGTCAGCGGCGAGGAGGATCGGGACTAGACTTGGAGAGTTGAGGTCGAGCGATCGGCGATGCGGGTGAGTCAACGACTCAAGCGTGACACAAGATGGACAAGGGTGACCTATTGGCGAATCCATGGTGCATGGTGAAGCGGTTTAGGTCAAAAGGTTAAAACGGCGCTTGCGAAGCGTGCGTGTGTGACCCGTTTGTTAGTGGGCCTTGCGGAGCCCAAGAGAGTCAAACCCTAAGAGTTTTAGGCCTCCACTATAAATAGGAGGAGATGGTGGCTGCACTCTCTCTCTCTCGCCTTTTATGTTTCAAAACCTAATTGTCTTTAGGGAGTTGAGGTGGAGGCTAGGGCTCTTGATGGTTTGTGGAGAATTTCGTGATCTTTGATTGTCTCTTGATCCATGATGGTGTGGATGTAATCCGGCATCAATCACGAAATCAATCTATGCAAGGTTTGCTTGAGATAAGTCTCTTTTCGTTCTTGCTTTCAATTTCGTGTTTTTAGGGCTTTCTTTGATCCATGAGTTTGTGATTGATTCTTTCCGTGAATTAGCTTGCTGTGATATGTGTGAATCTATCTAGCATCATCTTGATCATCAATCTCTCACGAACAAGCTTTAGGATCAAGTTTTCGTTCTTGCGGTTTTAGACCTTACGTTAATCAATTGGCAATTGCTCAAGATCGTTCAAGAATTATCATAATATTCGATTGGAATAGGTCCTCAATAGCACATAGAAGGTGTGTGCAAAGTTTCATAAAGATTAGAGTTGAGAATCAAAAGTTTCACCTAATTGCAAGTTCGTCATCGGGCTGATTTTACTGTTGCAGATCGGTTCTGGAGTCGGCCGGTCAGACCGCCCGTCATCACCAGTCAGACCGATTTTGGAGCGGTCCGACCGCCAGCACAACGCCGGTCAGACCGCCCGGCAATCGGTCCGACCGATTGGGTCAATGATCGAGACCTCCCGTCTTTGTGAGTCTTTGCAATCTTAGTTGATTTTGTAGCATTGCTTAGGGGTTTAATTGGATTCAATACTAGTCTTCCATTTGTCTTGGTATATTGATCTTCATAGCTTTCTAATAGCTACTGGAGTGAAATTGTATTGAGTTCATAATTTGTGAAAAAGTGAGCGTGCTCCTATTCACCCCCCCTCTAGTCGCCTTTACGGTCCAACAAAGAGCTTCTTGGCCTTTCCAAAGTTGCGGAACTTCTTCTTGTCTTGAGCAGGTGCTGAGGGCTTCATGTTGCGGTTCTTGTCGATGTAGTCGTTTTTGCTCGGACCACCGTAGTCACCTTTGCCCTTCCCGGCTTGTCTTGAGGCGGTTTGCTCGGATGTGGTTGGGGCCACCACACTCGAAACAAATCACGGGTCCTCCTCTTCTTCCATCCTCCTTCTCTTGAAAGCATGGGAAAACTTCCGAGCTAGGAGGGCTAGTTGTTCATCGACAAGGCGCTCTAGCGATCATCGGTTATGTCACGAGAGCGACCTGTGGGAGAAACCGCAAAAAGAATCGGAAGAAGATCCGGAAGTGGGATCGGTGACTAAGGCCATCATTTGTGACTTCGATCTTGAGAGACTATGTCAATCTCGTGAGTCTTGAGGCGCGAGTAAAGTTAAATCAAGAGTCAAAGTTGCGAGGTCAGTGGTATCCTTGATGGTAGTCACCTTCATCTCCCAAGCGCGCCAAATCAAGAGCTGCGAGCATCGGCGAGCATTGTCCGAGTCGGGGTATGTAAGACCGACCGCTCGGAGGTTACTCAAGATCTTGTGAAACCGCGCAAAGCACTCATCAAGGGACTCGCCAGCGAGCATTTCAAACTTGTTGTACTCTCGCTTGAGGCGGTCTGTCGGCTGTCTTGATCGGGTGGTTCCCTCATGGTAGCGTCGAGGTCACCCGGATGTCAGCCGACGTCGGATGAGAGATGCGATCAAACTCGCTTCGGCTCAAACCTTGGATTATAATGTTCCTTGCCTTTGCATTGGCCTCAACATCGGGCATATTTCCCATATTGATATTTTCATCGGCGGGAGCAATGAATCGACCTTCACCTTCCGCGGATGGCATACCCCCGAGCACGGATGTATGTTTCCATTCGGCTCTTCGGAAAAAGGTAATCTAGGCCATCAGGGCGGGAGGCTTGGTGGAATACTTGTCCGTTGCCATGGCTCTGACCGGTTAAAGATCTATCGAAAAAGAGCTAACGGCTCGATACCAATTGAAGGACCGAAATGGCAGCGAGAGGGGGTGAATGGTGCCTTAAAAATTAAGATCCTCCCCTCTCAAGTGTCCACACAGCAATCCAAAAACTTTCTGTTAAACAAAAGACGTGATGTGAATCAAATCCAAAGTGTTAAACAAAACTGGGCTGTTCTGTCAGATATCAGAAGTTCCGATTCTACCTTGCGGTAGTTCCGCGCTTGCATGATAGTTCCGTTCTTCGGTCTTGGAAGTTCCGCCTTGTACAAATCAGAAGTTCCGATTGTCCTGACCGAAGAACAGTACGCACAGGGTTTTGCCAAAAATCCGAAATACTAACTCGTTAATGCTCTTCTCAGGTCAAGTCTCACAGGGCATCATCCTAAACAACATCTTGACCTCATGGAGAAGAATCGCAGAGAAAGATCCATTAATCAAAGCAAAATCGGATTTCTTGAATATTTGGCAAGAAAGACCAAAAACCACAATTAGCAAGATTCTTAGATTCTTAGTTCATAAAACTTTGAGGATATATTAGCAATATCAATAAGACTCTAGATATCAAGTTTCATGCCATCTCATAAGAGGAATCAAAAGTTTCACCAAAACCCTAGATATTCAACGTGAACAGAGAGAATAAAAGAGGCATAAACAAAGAACCAAAACCTCAGAATTTCATTGATAGGAATTAAAAGATTACAGAGGCAAACACAGAGGAATGATTACACAAATTTCAATTCATCCTCTCCAACTCAACAACCTCTCCAAAAAGCAAAACGACCTCTCCAAAGGCTCTTTAGCTAAAGCTAACCCTAATTTTATTTCTCCAAAAAGTCACCAAAACAACCAGGGGTTCACCTCTATTTATAGTCCTTGGCTAACGAGTCTCCAACCCGTTATGCCGGCTAAACCCTAACGGAGTCCGCTTCCACTTGTGCCGCCTTGCGAAATTACCCTTTAGCCTCGCTTTCTGCGGAAGCTCCGCATTCCTTGTTGTCCACGACTCGCAACCGCCTCGAGTTCACGCTGTCTTCGACACATCTTTACCGTTCTGACCTCAACGCCGGCTGCGTCTAGTCCGGTCTCCACGTGTCTCGCCACGACTCCACCTCGATGCCACCGCACCAAGCCTGAGACAAGAAACACATCACATAGCATTGCTCAAGATAATAGAATCATCATTTGTATTTAACTCAAATCAATTTACAACTCAAAATCAAAACTATGCCTTTCTGCACAGTTCTGCCCATAATCGGAAGTACCACATTTAACATGGCGGAAGTTCCAATTATCGGAACGTCCGCACTCCCAGGTTGGAAGTTCCGATTATCGTCAAGGAAGAACACACTTGTCAGGATTATCAGAAGTTCTGCGATCCCAGGGGCGGAAGTTCCGCATATTACCACAACCGAACACAATCGTCAGGATAATCGGAAGATCCGTTTTACCAGGGCGGAAGTTCCGATTATCGGAACTTCCGCATTCCAGAACCGGAAGTTCCGCGCGATCTGAAACAGGCGGTGATGGCATAAAGCGCAATGAATCCAATCACAAACTTTTCAACACAGCGTCAAATACTCATCACTCGAAAAGGGACCCTACTCACATGGTCTCTCAGTTTGACCGTCCATTGTACCGTGGCAGTGCTTGGATCGTGAACGGCCGAGACCGTGGAGTGATCTGCCATTTGACCATCTACCCCAGGAAGAACACTGAGAGACCATGTGAGAGGTCCTCCACTCTGAGTGATGAGTATTTGACAAGTGTGTTGATTAGATTGAGAGTTGAGGTTTTGGTTTGGGTATTTTTAAAATTTGTTTGTCGGGAAATCGGAACTACATTGTGTATGGGCGGAAGTTCGATTAATCAGAACTCGGTGTTGGAAATAGGATCTTCCGATTTTCTGGGTTTTGAGTTAATTTGAAGGAAATCGGAACTTCCGCACAAGGGGTAGCGGAGTGTCAGATATCTTGACATTGAGTGTTCTCTCGAGATATCAAATCGAATTTAATATCTGGAAAGTCGGTTGTTAGGATATCGAATACCCTTGATGTTAGCGCGGAACTTCGATATTTCGACAAATGCGGATGTTCGAAATCGGAACTTCATTTGTGGTAAATCTTGGAACTTCGATTGTGTCGAAGCAATGCGAGAGAAGGTTATTTTGTGATTTTGATCTTGTATGAGTTTGAGTCTTATACAAATGTTGATGCTATGTTATTGTGCAATGCTATGTGATGTGTTTTTATGCTGTGTTGACTGCGGGGCATCAAGATGGAGTCGTGGCGAGACACGTGGACGGACTAAGCGCAGGAGGCGTTGAGGTCGAGCGGTCGGGATGTGTCGAAGGCGGCGTGAATCTTGAAGCGGTTGCAGTCGTGCACAACAAGGTGTCAGGAGGCTTCGGGAAGGTGCGCAAAGGCGAAAGGGTCTTTTCGCAAGCGGCAAAAGTGGAGGCGGTTCCGTTCGGGTGTAGCGGGCTTAATGGGTTGGAGGCCCATTAGCCAAGGCTATAAATAGGGAGAACCACAGAGTTAGGGTTAGACTTTTTGAGAGAAAATTAGGGTTAGCTCTAGAAAAGATTTGTTTTGCTTTTTGAGAGCTTGTTGAGAGGAGAGTATGATCTGAAATCTTATGTAATCTTTCCTCTGTGTTTCCATCTGTAAACATTTGATATCTATCAATGAAACTCGAGTTTTGATTACTTGTTTATGTCCTCTTCTTTCTCTCTGTTCTCATGTTAAATATCTAGGGTTTTGGCATATCTTTTGATTCGTCTTATGAAATAGCATGAAACTTGATATCTAGATTCGTTTTGATATTGCTAATGTATCCTCAAAGTTTCATGAACTAGGAATCGAGAGAATCGTGTCTATTCGGGTTTTGGTCTTTCTTGCCCTTCTTCAAGAAATCCGATTTTGGCTTGTTTGTTAAATCTTTGTTTGCGATTCTTCTCCAAGAGGTCAAGATGTTGCTTAGGATGATGTCTGTGAAACTTGACGAGAGAAGAGCATTCAAGATTTAGCACTTTGCATTTTGGGAAAAACCGAGCGCCTTGTTCTTGGTCGGGACAATCGGAACTTCCGATTGTCCACGGCGGAATTCTCATGGCGGAACTTCCGCATGAGATCCGGAACTACGGAGTGCGGAACTACCGCGGGTAGAATCGGACCTTCCGATTTACGACGAGCGATCTGAAGTTTATTTTGATTCTCGATTTTGCTTCACTCTTCTTAAGAGATCGAGAGGGCTTTGTAGATTTGCTTTAAATCTGATAAAGGGAGTTCTTAATTTTATTGCACCATTCACCCCCTCTGTTGCCATTTCGGTCCTTCAATTGGTATCGAGCGGTTAGCTCTTCTTGATAGATCTTAACGGTCGTTTGAGCCATAACAGCGGACAAGTATTCCACCAAGCCTCCAGTTTTTGATGGTGCGGATTACCCTTACGGAAGAGCGAATGGAAACTTACATCGAGGCTCGGGGTATGCCATCTGGAGAAAGGTGAAGGTTAGATTTCTTTGTTCTGCCGATGAGAACATCAATCTTTGGAAACATGGCGATGTTGAGGCAAATGCTAAGGCAAGGAACATAATCATTCGGGGTTTAAGCGAAGTGAGTTTGATCGTATTTCTCATTTGATTTACGCTTACGACATGCAGGTGACCCTCGATGCATACCATGAGGCACCACTCAGTTAAGACGGTTCGACAAGACCCGGTTCAAGCGTGAATCTGATGAAATTTGAAATGCTTCTTTGGTGAATCTTTAGGCGAGTGCTTTTCGGCGTTTTCACAAGATCTTGAGCAACCTCCGGCGGTCGGTCTTACATACCCGACTTCGGATAGCGCTCGACAGATGCTTTTCGCACTTGATCTTCGTGTTTGGGAGATGAAAGTGACTACCATCAAAGATAGCACGGACCTCTCGACCACGACTCTTGATGCGCTTTACTCGCGTCTCAAGACTCACGAGATTGACATTGTCTCTCGAAGGTCGAAGTCACGATCGATGGCTTTAGTCATCGATCCCACTACGGATCTTCTTACGAGTCGTCGTGGGTTCTCCTATTTGCTCTCTGTGACATAGCGATGATCGGTTAGAGCGACTTGAGGATGAGCAGACTAGCCCTCCTAGCTCGGAAGTTTTCTCATGCTTACAAGAGGAGGAGGGATGGTAAAGAGGAGGTCTGTGATTTGTTTGAGTGTGGTGGCCCCAACCACATCCGAGCAAACTGTCCCAAGCTTGGGAAGGGCAAAGGTGACTATGGCGGTCCAAGCAAGAACGACTACATCGACAAGAACCGCAACACGAAGCCCTCGGACTGATCAAGGCAAGAAGAAGTTCGCAACTTTGGGAAGGCTAAGAAGTTGTTCCATCGCGTCCTCACCGCCCTCGGCCAGGCTGGACACCGGCGAGGTGGAGGGTGGAGTGACGATGATGGGAAGGGCGATCATGATCCCAAGGCGCGGCAACTTCTCGGCATGTGCTTCATGGCCCTCGGGGCGAATCGAGCGACAATGGTGTACTCCGACTCAGATGAGGTTAGTCCACTTATGACCAGCAATGATGCTTTTCTTAAGCTAGGTAGATTTCATGCTAAGTCTAGGGCTAAGTGTTACGTGTTGGAGAAGGAAGTAGCTAGACTATCACGGGAGCTTACTTTACTTACATCTGCTCCCTCCGTGATGATTGTGACACTTCTTTGTGCTTTGCTTGATGACATGGAAAAACTAAGGACCTTGCATGATAGTGTGTCCTCTGAACTTGACATGATTAAGGTAGAGAACATTAGCCTTCTTCTTTGAATTAGAGATGAGTAGGGTAGCACCTCCTTCATCCACTACTATTGAGGCTCTTGCTTGCACCTCATGTGAGGTTAAGGACAATTCGTTTAGAGGTCTTTATACCATGTTACTTGATCTGCTGAAACTTGTGAAAATTGTAATAATCTCAAGATGAACCTAAAGCAGGCGAGATCACAAAATTCTTGAATTCAAGGCTGCGCTACTAGAGCCTATTGTTTATTGTTTAAACTTTCCTAAGTTAGCTGCTTTGAACTAGAATCAGTATCTAAGCGGTTTCAAGAAATGATTGATCACGATAACAAATTGGCTCGATATGCTTCTAAGGATCTTGTTAGCTCACCATGCAAGCAATGTAATAAACTAAAATGTGATTTGATTGTTTTGGATGAAAAATGTGTGAAGCTAACTAAGGACCTTCTAGAGACACAATCATCTGCTTGTATTGTGTGTCTTTGGGAAGAAGTCTAAGGGTTTGGTAGAGGCGCCTAGAAGCGTGAACCAATCATTAGCGATGGGAATTTGTTCCCCCAAAGTCGGTGTGCGTGCACAAGCAAATCTTTCCTCTGTTGTTGGTTCTTCTTACGCTCCCTTACCTTCTGCTTGTCCCTTCTTCCCCTGCTCTTCTTGCACCTCTCTCTTCGGGAGTGTCGGTATCTTATGAACACTCTCGAGAGGTTTGTAGGAGGCAAGAAGAAGCTCAATCTCATTCTAGACAAATCTAAAATTTGCAGATTTAATCGGGGTCTAGGATATGATATCCGAGGAGGATATGAGGAAGCATCCACATCGTGCTCAAAACCATAGCACCGGTGTGATCAAAACTAAGCCGGGATCGAGAAAGTCAATTTTAAGTCGTGGGTTTTGTTCAAAGGATTTCGACGACAAGGTGATTCCACTGCGGCTTGACCCCTCGAGGCGAAGTATCATTGCACTTCATCGAGAAAGATGGACATTTAGTTGATCATTGCTTGGTAGCGCCAAGATCGCGTAGAGACCGTGTTGAGTCTCTTAGGCACATTCGAGGTCACCCGGATCTTGAGTGCACCTAAGACCAACACGAGGTCTAAGTTTGTTCCATCGATGATTTTAGGCGACATCGAGGACTTGGTTTTTACGAGTTTTCGATTTTCGTCCTCATGCTCCCTTTGGTCGTAACTTCCGCCGTCACGAGGGTAGATCTCGTTTTCCTTCGAGATAGCTACATGGCGAGATCGACATATTCTTCGGCGCCGACTCGCTCTTCCATAGCGATCGGATCGACAACAGGTGAGATCTTTGACTTGTTGAGTGGCGAGAGGCGTAGGGTAGATAGAGGTCGATCTTGCTTGACTACTTCATCATTCGCCGTGTTACTCGATATTGGGTGCCAAAATCTTTGTTGATTCACCCGATCTTGAGACTTTACTCTGTTTGACTCGAGTCGCCGAAATTTGGGAAGGAAAGGTGCGGATTGTAGACTCGGTTGTTCACGTCATATATTTGGTGAGTCCGTTGGTTTTCTTCCCTAGCCCGCGCTCGGTGATGAGGCGATCACCTTGAGATGCTTCATTTGGCGCGTCATCGCTAAAGTCTTGTGAGCATTAATGATTCTTTTATTTTAAAAGATGTTGCCTTAGTAAGTAAGCTGCGGTATAATCGCTTTCGATCTCTCGACTTACTGATAGCGGTTTCGAGGTGAGCTTTAAGAAAAACAATTGCAAAATTCTTGATTCTTGGGTAGTCTAGTTTGCGGGATTTCGATATGGGAGGATCTTTCGTGCTGATTTTTCGGATCTTACGGTGATCCTCTCCGATGTTTAATTGCTACGAATCCGTGATTTGACTTTACGGCATAGGAGACTTGGTCATATAGGATTTGATCATCGACCGAGTTAGCGGCCACGATCTCATTCGTGGTTTGCGAAACTCAAAATGGTCAAGGATCTTGTTTGTGCTCCTTAAGCGCGGCAAAATGGTTGCCGCTTCACATCCTCGATTCTGATGACTATAGCGGATGCACGGGTCAAGCTGCTCCATATGGACACGATGGGACCGGCTAGAGTGCGATCGATGGGAGGAAGTGGTGCGTACTTGTCGTGGTCGATGACTTCTCGAGGTATTCTTGGGTGTTTTTCTTAGCCTCGAAGGATGAGGCGTTTACTCTTTTCGTGGTCTTTTAGTAGGCTTCTGTTGAGCTCGGGTGCATTACGAGCAATTCGCGATAATGGCACGAGTTCAAGAATTCCTACTTTGAGAGTTTTGTGGTGAGGCAGTGTAGAGCACGGTTCTCGTCTCCATCGTCCCCCAACAAAATGGCGTTGTGGAGAGGAAGAACCGTACCTTAGTCGAGATGGCGGGCGATGCTTGATGAGTACTCTACACCTAGGAAGTTTTGGGTGAGGCAATTGCTCTTGCTTGTCATGTTTCTATGAGTTTTCTTGGGCACTCTTGCATCGCACTTCTTATGAGTTGAGATATGGCGAAAACCAGCGTCTCGCATTTTCGTGTGTTTGGTTGCAAGTGTTTTATTACGAAGTGCAGGAACCTAGATAAGTTCGAGTCACGATCTTGTGATGGGATCTTTACGGGTTACTCGACTTCTTCTCGTGCCTATAGAGTGCAGGCTGCGAGTCTAGTAAATTGTTAGAGACACTGTGAGGTGACCTTGATGAGGCGGTCAGGGACTAGGCACGATATCTCGAGTTCCTTAGAGCGATCGAGTCCATTTTGTGGGCGATGAGGAGGATGGAGATGAGGGTTGTTTACAGATCCAATTCCTTCTCTTCCTCTTGAGTGCCTTCTTCCACCGCACCTCGAGGAGATCGGCCCTTACCTTACGCCTCTTACGAAGCTAGTGGCTCTGTCCCTATCTCAAATGCGCTAATGAGGTAGAGGCCACTTCTTCATCTCACCTGGACCTCCAAGACACATTCAAAGGACCATCCTTGAGCGGATCATTGGAGACCTCTTTGAGCGTGTCACACGTTCTAAAGGTGGCTTGTCTTTCTTGTCTCCATTACGCCTTCGTCGCCTCATTTGAGCCCAAAGGCGTTTGTCATGCTCTATCGACGAGTCTTGGACAAGCGCTATGCATGAGGAGTTGGAAAACTTTGAAAGAAACAAGGTGCGGTCTCTTGTTGAGTCCCCTCAAGGTCACAATATCATTGGGACCAAATGGGTGTTCAAGAACAAGCAAAGTGAAGATGGGTTAGTCATTGAAACAAGGCTAGGTGGTAGCTCGGGGTTACTCTCAAGTTGAGGTCTAGATTTGAAGAGACCTTTGCCCTGTAGCTAGACTTGAAGCCATTAGAATCGCTTGCCTTTGCGGACTTCTAAGGGTTTCAAGCTTTACGAGATGGATGTCAAGAGTGCCTTCCTCAATGGCCTTATTGAGGAAGAAGTCTATGTCGAACTGACCTCTGGTTTCGAGAACCCCAAATACCATAACCATGTCTCTGAGCTTTCCAAAGCTTTGTATGGACTCAAGCGAGGCTCGAGCTTGGTATGAAAGGCTTAAGTCCTATCTGCTGAGCCATGGTTTTGAGATGGGTAAAATTGACAAGACCTTGTTCATTCGCCGTCTTGGCAGCGATCTTACGCTCGTCGGATCTATGTGGATGACATTATCTTTGGCGGCTCCTCGCATGCTCGTTTCCAGTTTTCCGATGTCATGAGCTCGGAGTTTGAAATGAGCATGATGTGCGAGTTGAGTTTCTTCCTTGGCTTCCAAATCAAGCAGACTCGGGAGGTACCTTTCTTCATCAAGGCAAATACACTCGAGACCTCTGAGCGTTTCGACATGAATGATGGAAAGCGATATCAACTCCAATGGCATCTCTGGTGCTCTGGATCGGATGAAGGCGGCGAACTGTTGACCAAAAGGATTTTAGGAGCATGATTGGCTCTCTCTTGTACCTCACGACCTCGAGACCGGACATACACTTCTCTGTGTGTCTTTGTGCTCGGTTTGAGCTTCTCCTCGCGTATCTCACCGTCGAGCGGTGAAGCGCATCTTCGGTACCTTGAGCTACTATTGACTATGGTATCTGGTACTCTTCCTCTTCTTGTCTATCTCTTAGAGCCTTCTCCGTCTGATTTATTTGTTGTAGGATAGATAGGAAGAGCACTTCCGGCACTTACCAATTCATTGGCACTTCTCTCGTCTCTCGGTCGTCGAGGAAGCAATCCGGTGTTGCTTGTGATCCGCTGCGAGAGGCGAAATGCGTTCTTTGCGGCCGATTCTTTGTAGTCAAGTGCTTTGGATGGTCTCGACCTGCGAGGATTCGGGCTATCTATCATTGCGTTCCACTCTTACGTGATAACACGTCTGCGATTTGCATTGCCAAGAACCCGATGCAACATTCTCGGACCAAGCATATAGATATCGATATCACTTTCTTGAGACCATGTAGAGAAGGGTGACATTGTGCTCGGTTTGTGGAGAGTGAGCACCGGTTGGCGGATATCTTCACTAAGCCTCTGGGCGACTCTCGGTTTTGGCTCTGCGGGAGAGCTTGGGGTGGTTTGTCCTTACGGATTCTTTGTGAGGGGGCGTTGTGCTACTATTGTATTATATTATATTATATTATATTATCGCTTACTCCTTTACGGTTTCATTTCTTTTAATATTTGGTTGAAGTCCTTCCAGCATAGGTTAGAGTGTCTCTCTTGCCAAATTGCTTTGACTGTTACTTCTTGTCTTGTGCTTCTAGGATGCTGCTTATTAGCTGTCTTTTCCCTCTCTAAGTAGAGCTTACTCACTTCTTATAGGTTCTAGCGGTCGGGCCACCCTTGGGTAGAGCAGGGGCAGTGTTTGCTCCTTAGTGTTTGTGTAGATCACCTAATAGTCCTAGAATCATATGGGGTAGATAAGAACATGTCGGCGATAGTCTTCTCTATATCTTTTCTATGCTCTAAAGGAATTGCCTTTTCTGGTTTACTTATCAGATTCTCGTTTTTGTTCCTTTGGTTCAGGGGGAGTTATTCTTGGTTATTCCATACTCTTAATTTTGTCATAACTCAACATGAATTAAAAGATGCATCTCATTCGAAGGAATCTGGATTTTGTGTATTTCATCAAGCATTGCATAATAATCAAATGGAGCCTTGTTTATTATCCCTTATGATCTGTTTTCACTTTTTACATCTTGCCATGATTTATGCTAAACTGCTAGATCTATCATGACTTTTTATGTGTAGTTTAGTCTTTGACATGCTAAGGTATTTAAAATGCTAAACTTGAATTAAAATCTTGTCATGATAGCTCTTGAGACTAGTCAGTTAAAACTATCCTTTTATGATTTTCGCCATGTCAAGTAAATTTGAGTTGAGTCTGAATCTCTTTTGAACTTTTGAGTAAGCTATGTCAGTTTGTTAAGAAACATGACTTATCTCTAATCACTGGTCTAAAAATTTCAAAAGCAAAAATGGTCTCTTTTGTGCGAAAAAAAAACCTTTTGTGCGAAAAAACTGATCTCACCAAATCTTTCTCATGAGACGGCTTGCCATTGCACTAGGCATGAACTCAGGGGGAGCCTTGGATGACCTAAGATCACCTCCTTAAGTCATTGCTTGGGTGGTCGCATAAGGCTTGGGATCTAGCACATGGCTAAAAAAAATGGTTGAAGCTCGGGAGGCGGTTGTGGATGGCACCTAGTCGAGCTTGCTTTCTTGAGATAAAACCTAAAGAGCCTTAAAATAGAAAGTCTTGAGAAAAAGAAAAATGTGCTAAAATTGCTTATCATCAAAGAGACCAAGTTACGGATAAAATGAGTCCTCCTTCAATGGTAGCACTCTAAAGCATTGACATGAGTCTTCTTGGTTCAACTTAGATTATTTGACATGGCTTGCATCATCTTTGGATATCTTTAGCTAGACTTCAATCTTGACTTATTTGACTGCTAAAGAACTGGATCATTAATCAGATTATAGACTTTCAGTCTTAGCTCTTCTATACATCGATTGTCATGATCTTGATAGCATTCTTCTGTGTTATGGCTTGGTGTAGTACTCTAATAGTCATTTTGGATAATCTACATGGCTCCTAATGCTTAAAATGAACATCATATAGTCTTTTCCTCCTTTTCTACATATTGATGATTTTATTGCCAAAGGGGGAGAATGTATTAGAAAAAGCCTTCTGAAGAAAAGCCTTGAGTTTTGTATTTTGTACGAAAATTGCTCTTTCATCTCATCTCAAGTCTTTCTCTTTTTGTCAACTTGGTCTTGAGCTTAATTCTCTTGTTTAGACCTTGGTTGTTGTAATCTCAAACTCATCTTATGCTTTTTGGTAATTGTCAATATACTCATTAAGGGGAGATTGAGAGACCATGTGAGAGGTCCTCCACTCGAGTGATGAGTATTTGACAAGTGTGTTGATTAGATTGAGAGTTGAGGTTTTGGTTTGGGTGTTTTTAAATTTGAGTCGGAAATCGGAACTACATTGTGTATGGAGCGGAAGTTCGATTAATCAGAACTACGGTGTTGGAAATAGGATCTTCGATTTTCTGGGTTTTGAGTTAATTTGAAGGAAATCGGAACTTCCGCACAGGGGTAGCGGAGTGTCAGATATACCGACATTGAGTGTTCTACGAGATATCAAATCGAATTTAATATCGGAAAGTCGGTTGTTAGGATATCGGAAGTACCGCATGATGTTGCGCGGAACTTCGATATTTCGACAAATGCGGATGTTCGAAATCGGAACTTCATTGTAGTAAATCTTGGAACTTCGATTGTGTCGAGCTGTGCGAGAGAAGGTTATTTTGTGATTTTGATCTTGTATGAGTTTGAGTCTTATACAAATGTTGATGCTATGTTATTGTGCAATGCTATGTGATGTGTTTTTATGCATGTTGTTGCGGGGCATCAAGATGGAGTCGTGGCGAGACACGTGGACGGACTAAGCGCGAGGCGTTGAGGTCGAGCAGTCGGGATGTGTCGAAGGCGGCGTGAATCTTGAAGCGGTTGCGAGTCGTGCACAACAAGGTGTCTGGGAGGCTTCGGAAGGTGCGCAAAGGCGAAAGAGTCTTTTCATAAGCGGCAAAAGTGGAGGCGGTTCCGTTCGGGTGTAGCGGGCTTAATGGGTTGGAGGCCCATTAGCCAAGGCTATAAATAGGGAGAACCACAGGTTAGGGTTAGACTTTTTGAGAGAAAATTAGGGTTAGCTCTAGAAAAGATTTGTTTTGCTTTTGAGAGCTTGTTGAGAGGAGAGTATGATCGAAATCTTATGTAATCTTTCCTCTGTGTTTCCATCTGTAAACATTTGATATCTATCAATGAAACTCGAGTTTTGATTACTTGTTTATGTCCTCTTCTTTCTCTCTGTTCTCATGTTAAATATATAGGGTTTTGGCATATCTTTTGATTAGTCTTATGAAATAGCATGAAACTTGATATCTAGATTCGTTTTGATATTGCTAATGTATCCTCAAAGTTTCATGAACTAGGAATCGAGAATCGTGTCTATTTCGGTTTTGGTCTTTCTTGCCCTTCTTCAAGAAATCCGATTTTGGCTTGTTTGTTAAATCTTTGTTTGCGATTCTTCTCCAAGAGGTCAAGATGTTGCTTAGGATGATGTCTGTGAAACTTGACGGAGAAGAGCATTCAAGATTTAGCACTTTGGATTTTAGGAAAAACCCGAGCGCCTTGTTCTTGGTCGGGACAATCGGAACTTTCGATTGTCCACGTAGCGGAACTATCATGAGCGGAACTTCCGCGAGATCCGGAACTACGGAGTGCGGAACTACGCGGGTAGAATCGGACCTTCCGATTTACGGCGAACGATCTGAAGTTTATTTTGATTCTCGATTTTGCTTCACTCTTCTTAAGAGATCGAGAGGGCTTTGTAGATTTGCTTTAAATCTGATAAAGGGAGTTCTTAATTTTTATTGCACCATTCACCCCCTCTGTTGCCATTTCGGTCCTTCAAACACCAAGGCAAGCAAACCACTGAACATCTCAGCTCGAAGGAGTGTTTGGATTGAAGCAATCCGAAGTCTTCACGCCTTGCCATCACGAGGATCGCAACATCTACTCTCGAGAGCCGTGACACGGTTTTCCGTTACCATCCCGCACTTCCGGCGTGGATCTTGCTGCACGTTTTCCGTCCACGGAGGAGAAGGCAACGCCACCGTTGTGCATCTCGATTCGATTGCTTGCTCGGGAGGAATCGTTGGAGTTAGCGCCACAGAGCTGGAGTGTGCCTACGAGACTCTTGAGAAGCTGAAGAAAGGATCGCCATACTGGAAGAAACTCTTTATGGGCGCACGATCACGAAGAAGACATCAAGAGGAAGACCGGAAGAAAGCGATGGACCGGTGAACCGAAGAAAAGAGCAGAGCGTGAGCGGAGGAACCGGAACACTGCACGAGAGACACTGCTCTGTTGCACCAACCGGGACATCAAGATCGGTTTGCAAGGATGCGGCTCACTTTCGGTCTCTGGAAGGGAGCACCTTTGTCAAGGCTACGGAGGCTATTTAATCCAGTAGTCTGTTCGAGTTGTTTCAGGCTTAGCCAGTATTAAGTCTTGAGTCGCCCTTTAGGCGGTAGTTTTGTATGCTTAGGTTCGTCCTTATTTTCCTGTGTGCAAGTATGAGCTGCAGAGGCCTTTAGGCATTTGTTGCAAGCCATACTATTATCTTAATTAATATAAGAAGTTTCATTTGGGTTTTCTTAAAATATGTTATTGGGTTTTACCTACCCCGCTTAGTTCTACAACTCATCTTGTGCTTGCTACCATATCTAACCCCTGGGAATTCACCAGATGGTTCAGACTCGTCAAGCTGCTGCAAGTGGTTCCGATACTCCACTGTCAGAGGGACAGGAGAAGACCCCCGCAGAAGCAGTTCCACCACAAGCACCTTCAATTGATCTACAGAATTTTGGAGCATTCATGGCAACTCAGACCCAGCTGATGTATACCATGATGAACCAGATGCAAGCTATGAATAACCAGAACCACAACAATCAGCATCACAATGGAACCCCAGTTGCTCATGGTCACAATGGATCATCTAAGTTGGCCGAGTTTATGAGAACCCGTCCACCAACTTTCTCTGGACATGTCTCACCAGTAGAAGCTGATGATTGGCTTCGTGTTATTGAGAGGAAACTACTGATCACTCAATGCGGCGATCATGAGAAAGTTTTGTACGTCACTCACCAGATGGAAGGCATTGCTGCCGAATGGTGGGAAAACTTTTGTGCAGTGCATGGAACGCTGCAAGACATTACTTGGGAAGAGTTCTGGCGCTTTTCGCCGCGATATCATGTGCGGAAGGAATTATGGATCTGAAGAAGGATGAATTCCGTACTCTCAAGCAAGGAGGAATGTCAGTGACCGACTACCTCGACAAATTCTCTCAACTTGCTCGATATGCTGCAGAAGATGTCGCCACCGACAAGGCTCGTCAGAGTCGTTTTCTGAAAGGATTAAACACTGGACTTCAAGTCAACTTGATCGCCCACACCTTTCCCGATTTCCAAGAATTGATCAACAAGACTTTTATTCTTGAGGATAAACGCAAGGAATTGGAAGATCACCGTAAGCGCAGAATGGCTCAGTAAGGAAGTCACCAACCCCAGCTGAAGGTAAGAATGATTCCACCGCAGTTTAGCCGTTTTCCACCACAGAATTTTGCTAGACCACCTGCACCAACTTCAGCAACTCGTCCAGTTGCTCAGAACTTCCGCAACCCCTCACCAGTCAACCCCAATCCAGTAAGCAACCCACAGAATGTACCCAGAGTTTGCTTTACCTGTCGTCAGCCAGGGCATTTCGCCAACCGATGTCCGTAGAATGGGACTATCACTCCAGTACGCTTCAACCTTGGGAACACACCAGCCAAGATGCCAG
>CM070615.1:17739123-18053049 GCA_036346395.1 Hsuehochloa calcarea | reverse complement strand
ACCGTAAACGCCATTGCCAATTGTCACATCATCCTAAGATCTGGAGCATATCCCCATGAAATCCACAATCTCCCTTGATGAACACATTGGCAATTATCCGAAAAAATGTAAGTAAGAGGTTTGAGAACGAGTTTACTCATGAGTTTTAGCACAAAGGCACAACTTGGTCCATAAGCAAGAAAAAGCAATGAACATGACCAAGGTGGCATCGAATAGTATAGGCATGTGAGACAAGGCAAAAGAAAGCATAAAACTTTGATTTCCATAAAAGGGTCAAAATTCTCACATGAGGTCCATATGAAAGAACAATTGTTCAATTGACCTATGATCATTGTGAGTATAAAAGAATGCAATTCAAGTTCAGAATATTCAATAAGACAATAAGAATGCAACTCAAGAACTCCCCCTCACTATGATCATCAAATTTCAAATTTTCAGTTTCTCCCCTTTGTATAAACTTCTCCCCCAATCTTCTCATTAACACATCTTCTCCAAATAAGAGTAGCAAAGAAATATTACACATCTTCTCCCAAAGAAATATCTTTTCATTTAACACATCTTCTCCCCCTTTGACAATGGATTCATCAAGGAATCACGCCTTCCTTTCATCCAGGGATAACAAAATAGAGAATAAAGAAAGAAGCAGAAACAAAAGAAGCATAAAGAGGAATATGCATGAAGTGCAATGGAGTGGCTTTAATTTTTGTATTTTTCAATTTTTGATTACAAGAAGCTTTGGAGATTACCCAAAAGAACAAACTAGTATCTCGAATATTGCACAAACATCATATCAAGCCTGACAGCGCTAGCAAGATCATGGTAAGACATATATATCAAAGCTAAGCACAAAGGCTCAAAAGTAAAGCAGTAGATTTGATCAATTTAAGCAACGCTTCAAATTCAAACAAGTTCATCAACAGGATCCTAAAGTGAAATTGGCCATGTCAAATGTCAAAGTGAGATCAAAAATCTAACAAAGACCACGAAGAAGAGTCAATCAAGTCCCGTATTGAATCATTTTGCTCAATATTTTGTAAACGCCCATTTGTCAACATTTTCTCATTTGCATTGAATATTGAAGTTGACTAATGATCTAACTTAGTGACAAGATCTCGGACTAGGAGCCATCCACAAACTCATCCTAAGCTTGACCAAAAGTTGATTAAAGGTATATCTTAGTAAAGAAGATCACGGACTAGGAGCCATCCACAAACTCTTTCTAAGCTTCTAAAGGCGACAAATCTTGAGGTTCATGTCATTTCGACAAGCGGTCCCCATGAGATAAATCGTTCATCAAACTATCTCCAAGTTCATGTCATTTGACAAGCGGTCTCGTAAGAATAGTTTGGCACAATTTAAGCATAAGACAATCTTGATTTTCATTTTCCACAAGAGCGCTTTTTAGAATCTCAAGAACACAAAAGCTCAAGTAATGCTCAAAATCTTTTATTGTGGATTTCATGGGGATATGCTCCAGATCTTAGGATGATGTGACAATTGGCAATGGCGTTTACGGTTTGTCGTTTCACGCGTTTTCGACAAAGTTCTGAGCTTATTGCTCGAGGCGGTCCGACCGTCCTTGCAATGCGGTCCGACCGGTCCCATATCGGTCGGGCCAGGCCATCCTGAAATGATCGGACCGGCGATGACCAAAAGTGTTCAAATCGAGTGGGCCAAAAATAGGTGTTGTAGACAAGTAAGGGATCCCAATGCACTTGGTCTCATGATTTTGGAGCCTCCAATGAAAAGTTCTATTGGTTTAAAGTTTCCGAAGGTTTTGGATTTTGGGAGCTTGAATTTGGCTAAGTCTATAGGCGGTCCGATCGCTCCATTGAGGAGCGGTCCGACCGCCATGGCGGTCCGACCGCTCACCGGAGCGGTCGGACCGCAGAACTACTTGAACGCGGCCAACCGTGGTGATGTTGTTTTGTTAGGTCAAAGTCATTGGTTTCATGGCATATGATTTGCATGATGCATGTTTTGACTAACATGGGTCAAGTTGTGAAGAACTTGTTCCCGAATCGTGTTTTCTTGTGCGTGGTTGTGCAGTGGCTTGGTGGTCAACGACGGTCAACGGCGAGGAGAATCGGGACTAGACTTGAAGAGTTGAGGTCCAGAACGATCGACGATGCCGGGTGAGGTCAACGACTCAAGCGTGACACAAGATGGACAAGGGTGACCTATTGGCGAATCCATGACGCATGGTGAAGCGGTTTAGGTCAAAGGTTAAAGACGGCGGCGCTTCGCGAAGCGTGCGTGTGACCCGCTTGTTAGTGGGCCTTAACGGAGCCCAATTAAGTCAAACCCTAAGAGTTTTAGGCCTCCACTATAAATAGGAGGAGATGGTGGCTGCACCTCTCTCTCTCGCCTTTTATGTTTCAAAACCCTAATTGTCTTTAGGGAGTTGAGGTGGAGGCTAGGGCTCTTGATGGTTTGTGGAGAATTTCGTGATCTTTGATTGTCCACTGATCCATGATGGTGTGGATGTAATCCAGCAACAATCACGAAATCAATCTATGCAAGGTTTGCTTGAGATAAGTCTCTTTTCGTTCTTGCTTTCAATTTGGTGATTTTAGGGCTTTCTTTGATCCGCGAGTTTGTGATTGATTCTTTCACGTGAATTAGCTTGCTGTGATATGTGTGAATCTATCTAGCATCATCTTGATCATCAATCTCTCACGAACAAGCTTTAGGATCAAGTTTTCGTTTGCCCGGTTTTAGACCTTCGTTAATCAATTGACAATTGCTCAAGATCGCTCCAAGAATTATCATAATATTCGATTGAATAGGTCCTCAATAGCATATAGAAGGTGTGTGCAAAGTTTCATAAAGATTGGAGTTGAGAATCAAAAGTTTCACCTAATTGCAACTTCGCCATCGGGCCGATTTCTTATTGCAGATCGGTTACGAGTCGGCCGGTCGATCGCCATCATCACCGGTCCGATCGATTTTGAGCGGTCCGACCGCCAAGACAACGCCGGTCCGACCGCCCGCAATCGGTCCGACCGGTTGAGTATAATCGTCGACCTTGTGCTTGAGTCTTGGTAATCTTAGTTGATTTTGTTATATTGCTTAGGGGTTTAATTGATTCAATACTAGTCTTCATTTGTCAGATCGTATATTGATCTTCATAGCTTCTAATAGCTACTTGGAGTTAAATTGTATTGAGTTCATAATTTGTGAAAAAGTGAGCGTGCTCCTATTCACCCCTCTAGTCGCTTTTACGGTCCAACAAGTGGTATCGAGAGCCGGTTAGTTCAATCTTGATCTTAACCGTCACCGAACTTTGGCGATGGATAAGTTTTCTACTAAACCGCATATCTTCGATGGGCACGACTATGCCTATTGGAAGAATCGATGCGCGTCTTTCTTGAGAGCGAGGACAAGCTATTTGGGATGTTGTTAGAGCCCATTGGTTATTCCCGAAATTGCTACACCGCTCTCGCAATTCTTTTGGCTAACAACAATAAGGCTAAGAATCTTTTATATGGTGCACTTGGTAGACAAGAATATGATAGAATTTGCAATCTTTCAATCAAGATGAAATTTGGAACACTCTCAAACATATCATGAGGGTTCGTCCCAAATCAAAAAGGTGCGCCAAACTTTACAAGCGTGAGTACAATAAATTCGAGATGCGCCCCGAGAGAGCATCGATGACATTTTCATCGCTTTAATAAAGTAATTAATCAAATGAAAGTCGTTGATATTGAATATTCTCAATCTGAAAATGCCACCCATCTCTTGGCCGCAATCAACACCAAGGAGTGGGAGATGAAAGCTACCGCTATAGAAGAAAATGTTGATCTTTCAAGTCTTACTTTAGAATTGCTTTATAGTAAACTCAAGACTCATGAAATTAAAAGAGTTGATCATCCTAAGAAAGATAATTTAGCTTTGGTAGCAGATCCTCTCAAAAGGCTTTTGATGACTCTTGTGAATCTTCTTCGGATTTTCATTTGCTTGTTTATCCGCTATTCATGAAGAGGAGCTTGAAAGTATTCACTCAAACAGAGTTAGCTCTTCTAGCTAAGAAATTCACACGGCCTACAATAATGTGAGAAACAAAAGAGAGGTGGTCAGTAACATGCTATGAATGTGGTGAGCTCAATCATATCCGCAAATTGCCCCAAGTGAAAGGTAAGAGCAATCATAAGGAAGGAAAGCCGACTTGGAAGAAGCCTCCTTTCAACAAATCAAGGTATGAGGCAAATAAGCTTGTGAAGGTCGCCACCGGGTCCTTGCCGCTTTTGAGGATCAATCCTTGAGCGATGTGGATACCGGGAGTGAGGAGGACAAGGAGGAGGAGATCCCTCAAGGTAAAAAGAAAGGGAAGGCCAAAGACTTCACTGGCATGTGCTTCATGGCTGACACGGACGACATTGATGATAATGAGGTATCTTTTCTTATGATGAGCTTTACGCTAAATATGATTCTATAGTTGAGCAATTGCTTAGTCAAGATGAAGCGCTTGAATTTGTTATGACAAAAAATAAGAAATTAGAGTCAAAAATTAGCAAACTGAAAGTAGAGCTTAAAACTGCTAAGACTCTTGAACCTGATGAATGTTTATCTTGTCATGCTATGCATTCTGAAATTACCAAGTTACAATCTGCTCATAATATTTGTGTACAACAACTTGAGAATGCTAAATCTGAACTAAATGAAATTAAAAGTGCTCCTTGTGAAAAATGTTTAGAATCTAGTAAATTGATTGCTTTTGATGTATTTGATTCTAGCCCTTGCACTTCATGCTTAGAAAAGAACGTGAAATCAAAGATATCTTAGAAGTCGCTAGAGTCAAATATGCTAAGCTTAAGGACAATATTGAAAATACTACTTGTGCTTCATGTTCCACTCTTAAGCTTGAAATTGCTTTGTATAAGGAGAAATCTATGGATAAAACTTGTGATGCTTGTGTTAACTTGAGAAAAGAAAATGCTTACCTTCATGATACATTAGAGAAATTTTCTAAAGGTAAGAAACAATTAAACATGATTCTTGACAAGTCTAAAACTCCTTATAAGAAGCAAGGTTTAGGATTCAATTCTTTTCAAGACAATTCAAACCCAAAAGTCATTCAAGTCTTGGAAAAGGTTTAATTGAATTCAAAACCCAACCTCGCAAAAACATCTTTTAAATCTGCAGAGTTTTGCCCAACCTTGTATTAATTCAAATGGTGCTTCTTCTAGTGGTACCAAGTACCATTGCACTTATTGCAAAAAGGTGGACATTTGATTGAATATTGGCGTGAGGTTGAAAAATGATAGGAAAAATTTTGATAGAATTTCATTCATGCAACCTAGAGCTTCTATGAGACATGGTAACACCGAAAAGAATAAACTCGGATTAGGATTTTCTCTCATGCAAATCATTATGTTTCTAGACATCCTAATTCTAATGTGTATCGATGGCGGTCCGATCACTGGTGGTCACCGGTCGACTGTTTTGGTCACCGGCCCGACACCAAAGACAAAGCCGGCCGACCGCCCATGGACAGCCTAAGTCTCATGTTAATTTAAACATTGCTCATAATCGAATGTTAAATGAAATCAAGGATAGTACTTCGGTTTGTATACTCCTTGTAGACGTGTGTCTCGAGATCGATTCCTAAATCTTGTTTATCTAATCCCAGATTGAGACACATCGCTCTTTTGCTCCTTGATTTTCAGGATTATCGCGGAAAGGGAAGAACACGTGGTTCGTTGACTCGGATGTTCACGCCACATGACCGAAACTCAAAATGGTTCACCTCTTTCACGCGAGCAACGGTGATGACTTCATCACTTTTGGAGATGATACACAAGGGCGAATTGAAGGAACAGGATCAATTAGGGTAAACAACAAATTCATTCTAAAGGATGTCGCTCTTGTGGACAAGCTTAGGTATAATCTCCTTCTGCTTCTCGACTTCTTGATGATGGTTATGAGACTGCTTTTAAGAAAAATGCTTGTCGGTGCTTGATTCTCTTGGTGAGCTTGTGTTTGGAATCTCTAGAGTTGGTAGAATTTTTGAGCCGACTTTTCGTAATCTCTTGTCGGATCTCTTAAATGTTTGCTTACATCTTCTTTCGATTTTTGGCTTTGGCATCGACGTTTGGGGCACATTGGTTTTGATCATTTGACGCGAGTTAGCAACCTTGATCTCATGAGAGGTTTGCCTAAGCTCAAAGTTGTCAAAGATGTCAGTATGTGCACCTTGTAGGCATGGCAAACAAGTTGCCGCCACACCCTTCTCGTGACTATGGTTATGGTCGACGGACTGTGATGCGGTTGCTTCATATGGATACCGTTGGTCCTGCTAGAGTCCGATCGATTGGTGGAAAATGGTATATTCTTGTCATAGTCGATGATCTTTCTAGATATACTTGGGTGTTCTTTCTTACTTCAAAGGATGAAGCTTTTGGTTATTTTCATGATCTTGTTCTTCGCTTGGCTTCGAGCTTCTCGGTGCTTTGAGAGCGATTCGCAGTGATAATGGCACGGAGTTCAAAAATGCTTCTTTTGCTTCTTTTGTGCCGAGCGTGGTATTGAGCATCGTTCTTCTCTCCACACGCCCTCAACAAAATGGCGTGGTGGAAAGGAAGAATAGGACCTTGGTCGAAATGGCTAGGACGATGCTAGATGAGTATAGCACACCTAGGAGATTTTGGGCGAAGCTATTGCTATCGCTTGCCATATTGCCAATCGTGTCTTTTGAGACCTTCTTTAGGCAAGACTCCTTATGAGCTTCGCTTTGGTAGAAAACCCTCTGCTTCGCATTTTCGAGTTTTTGGATCAAAATGTTTTATTCTTAAGACAGCAACTTAGATAAATTTGAATCAAGAACTTTTGATGGGGTATTTCGGGTTATCCCGCTCATTCGAGGGGTTTTCGGTTTTAATATCGAGACTAACATTATTCAGAGACTTGTAATGTCACTTTTGATGAGACTAGCCCCGAGCTAGATCAATTGCTGAGATGATTTACAGTGAGAGAGCATTTTGTGGAGGAAGATGAGGACGGCTAATGTCATTCCTCATCCGCTCCGCCGAGGCGCCCATATTGATACAAGAACGCTACGCCTACTTCACCTTCATTGAGGCTCACGCATCATCATCATCAATGATACTGCGGAGGTCGAAGAAACGACATCTCACCCGGCGCCCACTTCGCATTCAGAGACAAAGATCCTCCTGAATGATAATAGGTAATCTACATGAGCGAGTCACTCGCCTGTATAATGATCCAAATCTCTACTCTCATTCGGCTTTTGTTGCTTCTTTTGAACCCCGCGATATATCACATGCTTTATCCGATTCTATTTGGGTAAATGCCATGCATGAGGAGTTAGAGAATTTTGAAAGAAACAAAGTTTGGAACCTAGTAGAACCTCCTAGTGGTCATAATGTTATAGGAACCCGCTGGGTGTTTAAGAATAAACAAGGTGAGGATGGTTCTGTGGTTAGAAATAAGGCCGATTGGTAGCTCGTGGTTTCACCAAGTTGAGGGGTTAGATTTTGATGAGACATTTGCTCTGTTGCTAGACTAGAAGCCATTCGTGATTCTCGCTTGCATTTGCTGCATCAAAAGGTTTTAAATTATATCGATGGATGTTAAAAGTGCCTTTTAAATGGTTTCATAGATGAGGAAGTGTATGTTAAGCAACCCCCGGTTTTGAGGATCCTAAATATCCAAATCGTGTTTTCAAGCTATCTAAAGCATTGTATGGTCTTAAACAAGCCCCTAGAGCCCGGTATGATAGACTTAAGACCTTCTTGCTTAAAAATAATTTTGAGATGGGTAAAGTGGATAAACCCTATTCATTCTTAGACGTGACAATGACTTCCTCGCTTGCTCAAATTTATGTGGATGATATTATCTTTGGTGGTTCCTCTAATGCTCTTGTTTCGACTTTTCCGACACTATGTCTAGGGAATTTGAGATGAGTATGATGGGAGAGCTTAATTACTTTTGGGACTTCAAATCAAGCAATGCAAGGAAGGAACTTTCATCCATCGACGAAGTACACTAAAGATCTTCTCAAACGCTTCAACATGGGTGACTGCAAGCCAATTTCCACTCCCATGGCAACTTCAACTGCTTTGGATCCGGATGAGGAAGGAGAAGTCGTGGATCAACGCGAGTACCGCAAAGATGATCGGCTCCCTTCAGATTTGACGCCTCGAGACCGACATTCACTTCACGGATGCCTTTGTGCAAGATTTCAGCGTCTCCGAGAACTTCCCATCGCTAAGCCGTTAAGTTTATATTCGTATTTACACTCTACCCTCTTATATGGCATTTGGTATTCCTGCTCTTCACTTTGTCCATTAGAGGTTTTTCGATTCGATTTTGCGGTCAGTTTGTTAGATAGGAAGAGTACCTCGTGCACTGTCACTTTCTAGGCACGTCTCTTGTATCTTGGTCTTCTAGAAAGCGGTCTTACATTGCACAATCCCACCGAGGCGAGTATGTTGTCGCTTAGTTGTCAGAGCAAATTTTGTGGATGACGTCCACTTTGAAAGATTATGGGTTAAACTTTGCTAGTGTTCCTCTTTTCTGTGATAACACTTCTGCTATTAATATTGCTAAAAACCCAGTGCAACATTCTAGGACTAAGCACATAGACATTCGCTTTCACTTCCTTAAAGATCATGTTGAAAAAGGTGATATTGTGATGCACTTTGTAGAGTCCGAAGCTCAATTGGCAGATATTCTTACCAAGCCTTTAGATCAAACCAGATTTTCCTCCTTAAGAAGTGAGTTAGGGGTAATTTATCCTTATGGGTTGGTTTGAGGGGGAGTTTGATCTTTTTCTTATCTTTCCTTGTTCTTTTGATCTTCTATTGTTCTTTTTCTGAACTTAGTGATCTTTTCGAACTTTTTAGATTTTTAGTTTTTTTTTTTTTTAATTGCATCTCATTGTGTCATATTGCATTCATATGAAAAATACAACAAGTGGTATGAAAAAAAAAATGCATTGTAATATAAGATTTTCTGCTTATCTTTTAAAATTGATGAAGCTTTGCCTATTACCCTTTAGAGCTTTTGTATTTCAATTCTTGCTCAATGTCATGTCTAGTTCTTTGACTTGCTAGAATTATCATGCTTTTACATGTGTAGCTAAGTCTTTGCTATATGAGCTAGAACCTTTTAAACAACTCAAACTAAGAAATTGCAATTTGTGGATGTTTTAGCGAGTTGCGTAATTAGTGCTCCTCTTGTGACATTGGCCCTGTCAGAATTGCTTTGTTAAGCTCTTTGATCTAAAATTGACCATTACTTGAGCTTTTGTGTTCTTGAGATTCTAAAAACTGCTCTTGTGAAAAATGAAAATCAAGATTGTCTTATGCTTAAATTGTGCCAAACTATTCTTACGAGACTGCTTGTCAAATGACATGAACTTGGAGATAGTTTGATGAACCAGACGATCTCATGGGGACTGCTTGTCAGAAATGACATGAACCTCAAGATTTGTCGCCTTGTAGAAGCTTAGAAAGAGTTTGTGGATGGCTCCTAGTCCGGGATCTTCTTTACTAAGATATACCTTTAATCAACTTTTGGTCAAGCTTAGGATGAGTTTGTGGATGGCTCCTAGTCCAGATCTTGTCACTAAGTTAGATCATTAGTCAACTTCAATATTCAATGCAAATGAGAAAAATGTTGACAAATGGGCGTTTATAAAATATTGAGCAAAATGATTCAATACGGACTTGATTGACTCTTAATGTGGTCTTTGTTAGATTTTTGATCTCACTTTGACATTTTGACATGGCCAATTTCACTTTAGGATCCTCGTTGATGAACTTTTTGAATTTGAAGCGTTGCTTAAATTGATCAAATCCATCGCTTTACTTTTGAGCCTTTGTGCTTAGCTTTGATATATATGTCTTACCATGATCTTGCTAGCGTTATGTCAGCTTGATATGATGTTTGTGCAATATTAGAGATACTAGCTTGTTCTTTTGGGTAATCTCCAAAGCTTCTTGTAATCAAAAATTGAAAATACAAAAATTGAAGCCACTCCATTGCACTTCATGCATATTCCTCTTTATGCTTCTTTTGTTTCCTTCTTTCTTTATTCTCTATTTGTTATCCCCGGATGAGAGGAAGGCGTGATTCCTTGATGAATCCATTGTCAAAGGGGAGAAGATGTGTTAAATGAAAAGATATTTCTTTGGGAGAAGATGTGTAATATTTCTTTGCTACTCTTATTTGGAGAAGATGTGTTAATGAGAAGATTGGGGAGAAGTTTATACAAAGGGAGAAACTGAAAATTTGAAATTTGATGATCATAGTGAGGGGAGTTCTTGAGTTGCATTCTTATTGTCTTATTGAATATTACGAACTTGAATTGCATTCTTTTATACTCACAATGATCATAGGTCAATTGAACAATTGTTCTTTCATATGGACCTCATGTGAGAATTTTGACCCTTTTCTCGAAATCAAAGTTTTTATGCTTTCTTTGCCTTGTCTCACATGCCTATACTATTCTCGATGCCACTTGGTCATGTTCATTGCTTTTTCTTGCTTATGGACCAAGTTGTGCCTTTGTGCGAAAAACCGCGAGTAAACTCGCTTTCAAACCTCTTACTTACATTTTTCGGATAATTGCCAATGTGTTCATCAAGGGGAGATTGTGGATTTCATGGGGATATGCTCCAGATCTTAGGATGATGTGACAATTGGCAATGGCGTTTACGGCTTGTCGCTTCACGCGTTTTCGACAAAGTTCTGTGCTATCTTTGTCAAGGCGGTCCGACCGGTCCTTGACGGCGGTCCGACCGGTCCCATATCGGTCGGACCGCCATCCAAGGCGATCGGACCGGCGATGACCAAAAGTGTTCAAATCATTTGGGCCAAAATAGGTGTTGTAGACAAGTAGGGGATCCCAATGCACTTGGTCTCATGATTTTGGAGTCTCCAAGAAAAGTTCTATTGGTTTAAAGTTTCGAAGGTTTCGGATTTTGGGAGCTTGAATTTCGCTAAGTCCTTAGGCGGTCCGACCGCTCATTGTGGAGCGGTCCGACCGCCATGAAGTGGTCCGACCGCTCACCTGAGCGGTCGACCAGAACTACTTGAACGTCCGCCAACTTCGTGGCGATGTTGTTTTGTTAGGTCAAAGTCATTGGTTTCATGGCATATGATTTGCATGATGCATGTTTTGACTAACATGGGTCAAGTTGTGAAGAACTTGTTCCCGAATTCGTGTTTTCTTGTGCGTGGTTGTGCGGGTGGCTTGGTGGTCAACGACGGTCAACGGCGAGGAGAATCGGGACTAGACTTGAAGAGTTGAGGTCCGAACGATCGACGATGCGGGTGAGGTCAACGACTCAAGCGTGACACAAGATGGACAAGGGTGACCTATTGGCGAATCCATGACGCATGGTGAAGCGGTTTAGGTCAAAGGTTAAAGACGGCGCCATGAAGCGTGCGTGTGTGACCCGCTTGTTAGTGGGCCTTAACGGAGCCCAATTAAGTCAAACCCTAAGAGTTTTAGGCCTCCACTATAAATAGGAGGAGATGGTGGCTGCACCTCTCCTCTCTCGCCTTTTATGTTTCAAAACCCTAATTGTCTTTAGGGAGTTGAGGTGGAGGCTAGGGCTCTTGATGGTTTGTGGAGAATTTCGTGATCTTTGATTGTCCATCGATCCATGATGGTGTGGATGTAATCCGGCAACAATCACGAAATCAATCTATGCAAGGTTTGCTTGAGATAAGTCTCTTTTCGCTCTTGCTTTCAATTTGGTGATTTTAGGGCTTTCTTTGATCCGCGAGTTTGTGATTGATTCTTTCACGTGAATTAGCTTGTCGTGATATGTGTGAATCTATCTAGCATCATCTTGATCATCAATCTCTCACGAACAAGCTTTAGGATCAAGTTTTCGTTCTTGCCCTGCTTTAGACCTTCGTTAATCAATTGACAATTGCTCAAGATCGCTCCAAGAATTATCATAATATTCGATTGGAATAGGTCCTCAATAGCATATAGAAGGTGTGTGCAAAGTTTCATAAAGATTGGAGTTGAGAATCAAAAGTTTCACCTAATTGCAACTTCGTCATCGGCCGATTTTATTGCTGCAGATCGGTTCGAGTCGGCCGGCCGATCGCCGTCATCACCGGTCGATCGATTTTGAGCGGTCCGACCGCCAAAGACAACGCCGGTCGACCGCCTTGCAATCGGTCCGACCGGTTGAGTATAACGGTCGATCGCCTGCGTCGTGAGTCTTGGTAATCTTAGTTGATTTTGTTATATTGCTTAGGGTTTAATTGAATTCAATACTAGTCTTCCATTTGATCGTATATTGATCTTCATAGCTTTCTAATAGCTACGGAGTTAAATTGTATTGAGTTCATAATTTGTGAAAAAGTGAGCGTGCTCTATTCACCCCTCTAGTCGCCTTTACGGTCCAACAAGTTTCATGGGGATATGCTCTAGATCTTAGGATGATGTGACAATTGGCAATGGCGTTTACGGTTTGTCGTTTCACGTGTTTTGATAAAAGCTACTGTATTGCTTTAGGGCGGTCCGACCGGTCCTTGACTGATGTCCGTCCGGTCCCATATCGGTCGCTTGACCAGCCATCTGGGCGGTCGGACCGGCGATGACCAAAAGTGTTCAAATCGAGTGGGCCAAAAATAGGTGTTGTAGACAAGTAAGGGATCCCAATGCACTTGGTCTCATGATTTTGGAGCCTCCGGTGAAAAGTTCTATTGGTTTAAAGTTTCGAAGGTTTTGATTTTGGGAGCTTGAATTTGGCTAAGTCTTGGTGGCGGTCCGATCGCTCATTGTGGAGCGGTCCGACCGCCATGAGCGGTCCGACCGCTCACCTGGAGCGGTCGGGCCGGAACTACTTGAACGTCGGCCAACCGTGGCGATGTTGTTTTGTTAGGTCAAAGTCATTGGTTTCATGGCATATGATTTGCATGATGCATGTTTTGACTAACATGGGTCAAGTTGTGAAGAACTTGTTCCCGAACACGTGTTTTCTTGTGCGTGGTTGTGCGGGTTGCTTGGTGGTCAACGACGGTCAACGGCGAGGAGGATCGGGACTAGACTTGGAGAGTTGAGGTCCGAGCGATCGACGATGCCGGGTGAGGTCAACGACTCAAGCGTGACACAAGATGGACAAGGGTGACCTATTGGCAAATCCATGGCACATGGTGAAGCGGTTTAGGTCAAAAGGTTAAAGACGGCGCTTCGCTTGAGCGTGCGTGTGTGACCCGCTTGTTAGTGGGCCTTAACGGAGCCCAATTAAGTCAAACCCTAAGAGTTTTAGGCCTCCACTATAAATAGGAGGAGATGGTGGCTGCACTCTCTCTCTCTCGCCTTTTATGTTTCAAAACCCTAATTGTCTTTAGGGAGTTGAGGTGGAGGCAAGGGCTCTTGATGGTTTGTGGAGAATTTCGTGATCTTTGATTGTCCATCGATCCATGATGGTGTGGATGTAATCCAAAGAACAATCACGAAATCAATCTATGCAAGGTTTGCTTGAGATAAGTCTCTTTTCGCTCTTGCTTTCAATTTGGTGATTTTAGGGCTTTCTTTGATCCGCGAGTTTGTGATTGATTCTTTCACGTGAATTAGCTTGCTGTGATATGTGTGAATCTATCTAGCATCATCTTGATCATCAATCTCTCACGAACAAGCTTTAGGATCAAGTTTTCGTTCTTGCGGTTTTAGACCTTCGTTAATCAATTGACAATTGCTCAAGATCGCTCCAAGAATTATCATAATATTCGATTGGAATAGGTCCTCAATAGCATATAGAAGGTGTGTGCAAAGTTTCATAAAGATTGGAGTTGAGAATCAAAAGTTTCACCTAATTGCAACTTCGTCATCGGTGATTTTCTCGCTGCAGATCGGTTTCGAGTCGGCCGGTCGATCGCCCGTCATCACCCGGTCGATCGATTTTGAGCGGTCCGACCGCCAAAGATAACGCCGGTCGGACCGCCCGACAATCGGTCCGACCGGTTGAGTATAACAGTTGAGACCGCCCGTCTTTGTGAGTCTTGGTAATCTTAGTTGATTTTGTTATATTGCTTAGGGTTTAATTGATTCAATATTAGTCTTCCATTTGTCTTGGTATATTGATCTTCATAGCTTTCTAATAGCTACTGGAGTTAAATTGTATTGAGTTCATAATTTGTGAAAAAGTGAGCGTGCTCCTATTCACCCCCTCTAGTCGCCTTTTACGGTCCAACAAGTGGTATCGAGCCTGGTTAGTTCAATCTTGATCTTAACCGGTCATCGAACTTTTGGCGATGGATAAGTTTTCTACTAAACCGCATATCTTCGATGGGCACGACTATGCCTATTGGAAGAATCGTATGCGCGTCTTTCTTGAGAGCGAGGACAAGCTATTTGGGATGTTGTTAGAGCCCATTGCCGTTATTCCCAAATTGCTACACCGCTACGCAATTCTTTTGGCTAACAACAATAAGGCTAAGAATCTTTTATATGGTGCACTTGGTAGACAAGAATATGATAGAATTTGCAATCTTTCAATCAAGCATGAAATTTGGAACACTCTCGAAACATATCATGAGGGTTCGTCCCAAATCAAAAAGGTGCGCCAAAGCTGTTTACAAGCGTGAGTACAATAAATTCGAGATGCGTCTCGAGAGAGCATCGATGACATTTTCATCGCTTTAATAAAGTAATTAATCAAATGAAAGTCGTTGATATTGAATATTCTCAATCTGAAAATGCCACCCATCTCTTGGTCGCAATCAACACCAAGGAGTGGGAGATGAAAGCTCTTGCTATAGAAGAAAATGTTGATCTTTCAAGTCTTACTTTAGAATTGCTTTATAGTAAACTCAAGACTCATGAAATTAAAAGAGTTGATCATCCTAAGAAAGATAATTTAGCTTTGGTAGCAGATCCTCTCAAAAGGCTTTTGATGACTCTTGTGAATCTTCTTACGGATTTTCATTTGCTTGTTTATCCGCTATTCATGAAGAGGAGCTTGAAAGTATTCTCGAAACAGAGTTAGCTCTTCTAGCTAAGAAATTCACACGGCCTACAATAATGTGAGAAACAAAAGAGAGGTGGTCGGTAACATGCTATGAATGTGGTGAGCTCAATCATATCCGCAAATTGCCCCAAGTGAAAGGTAAGAGCAATCATAAGGAAGGAAAGCGACTTGGAAGAAGCCTCCTTTCAACAAATCAAGGTATGAGGCAAATAAGCTTGTGAAGGCCGCTCACCGGGTCCTTGCCGCTTTGAGGATCAATCCTTGAGCGATGTGGATACCGGGAGTGAGGAGGACAAGGAGGAGGAGATCCTCAAGGTAAAAAGAAAGGGAAGGCCAAAGACTTCACCGGCATGTGCTTCATGGTCGACACTTTGACGACATTGATGATAATGAGGTATCTTTTCTTATGATGAGCTTTACGCTAAATATGATTCTATAGTTGAGCAATTGCTTAGTCAAGATGAAGCGCTTGAATTTGTTATGACAAAAATAAGAAATTAGAGTCAAAGATTAGCAAACCGAAAGTAGAGCTTAAAGCGCTAAGACTCTTGAACCTGATGAATGTTTATCTTGTCATGCTATGCATTCTGAAATTACCAAGTTACAATCTACTCATAATATTTGTGTACAACAACTTGAGAATGCTAAATCTGAACTAAATGAAATTAAAAGTGCTCCTTGTGAAAAATGTTTAGAATCTAGTAAATTGATTGCTTTTGATGTATTTGATTCTAGCCCTTGCACTTCATGCTTAGAAAAAGAACGTGAAATCAAAGATATCTTAGAAGCTGCTAGAGTCAAATATGCTAAGCTTAAGGACAATATTGAAAATACTACTTGTGCTTCATGTTCCACTCTTAAGCTTGAAATTGCTTTGTATAAGGAAAAATCTATGGATAAAACTTGTGATGCTTGTGTTAACTTGAGAAAAGAAAATGCTTACCTTCATGATACATTAGAGAAATTTTCTAAAGGTAAGAAACAATTAAACATGATTCTTGACAAATCTAAAACTCCTTATAAGAAGCAAGGTTTAGGATTCAATTCTTTTCAAGACAATTCAAACCCAAAAGTCATTCAAGTCTTGGAAAAAGGTTTAATTGAATTCAAAACTCAACCAGCAAAAACATCTTTTAAATCTGCAGGTTTTGCCCAACCTTGTATTAATTCAAATGGTGCTTCTTCTAGTGGTACCAAGTACCATTGCACTTATTGCAAAAAAGGTGGACATTTGATTGAATATGTTGGCGAGGTTGAAAAATGATAGAAAAATTTTGATAGAATTTCATTCATGCAACCTAGAGCTTCTATGAGACATGGTAACACCGAAAAGAATAAACTGGATTAGGATTTTCTCTCATGCAAATCATTATGTTTCTAGACATCCTAATTCTAATGTGTATCGATGGCGGTCCGATCACTGTGGTCACCGGATCGACCGTTTTGGTCACCCGATCGACCAAAGACAAAGCCGGCCGACCGCCCATGGACGATCTAAGTCTCATGTTAAGTTAAACATTGCTCATAATCGAATGTTAAATGAAATCAAGGATAGTACTTCGGTTTGTATACTCCTTGCAGCGTGTGTCTCAAGATCGATTCCTAAATCTTGTTTATCTAATCCCATGATTGAGACACATCGTCTCTTGCTCCTTGATTTTCGGGATTATCGCGGAAAGGGAAGAACACGTGGTTCGTTGACTCGGATGTTCACGCCACATGACCGGAAACTCAAAATGGTTCACCTCTTTCACGCGAGCAACAGTGATGACTTCATCACCTTTGGAGATGATACACAAGGGCGAATTGAAGGAACAGGATCAATTAGGGTAAACAACAAATTCATTCTAAAGGATGTCGCTCTTGTGGACAAGCTTAGGTATAATCTCCTTTCGCTTCTCGGCTTCTTGATGATGGTTATGAGACTGCATTTTTAAGAAAATGCTTGTCGTGTGCTTGATTCTCTTGGTGAGCTTGTGTTTGGAATCTCTAGAGTTGGTAGAATTTTTGGAGCCGACTTTTCGTAATCTCTTCTTTGGATCTCTTAAATGTTTGCTTACATCTTCTTCGATTTTTGGCTTTGGCATCGACGTTTGGGGCACATTGGTTTTGATCATTTGACGCGAGTTAGCAACCTTGATCTCATGAGAGGTTTGCCTAAGCTCAAAGTTGTCAAAGATGTCAGATGTGCACCTTGTAGGCATGGCAAACAAGTTGCCGCCTCACACCCTTCTGGACTATGGTTATGACCGACGGACGGGACGGTTGCTTCATATGGATACTTGTTGGTCCCGCTAGAGTCCGATCGGTTGGTGGAAAATGGTATATTCTTGTCATAGTCGATGATCTTTCTAGATATACTTGGGTGTTCTTTCTTACTTCAAAGGATGAAGCTTTTGGTTATTTTCATGATCTTGTTCTTCGCTTGGCTTCGAGCTTCTCGGTGCTTTGAGAGCGATTCGCAGTGATAATGGCACGGAGTTCAAAAATGCTTCTTTTGCTTCTTTTTGTGCTGAGCGTGGTATTGAGCATCAGTTCTCCTCTCCACACGTCCCTCAACAAAATGGCGTGGTGGAAAGGAAGAATAGGACCTTGGTCGAAATGGCTAGGACGATGCTAGATGAGTATAGCACACCTAGGAGATTTTGGGCCGAAGCTATTGCTACTGCTTGCCATATTGCCAATCGTGTCTTTTGAGACCTTCTTTAGGCAAGACTCCTTATGAGCTTCGTTTTGGTAGAAAACCCTCTGCTTCCCATTTTGAGTTTTTGGATCAAAATGTTTTATTCTTAAGACAGCAACTTAGATAAATTTGAATCAAGAACTTTTGATGGGGTATTTCGGGTTATCCCGCTCATTCGAGGGGTTTTCGAGTTTTTAATCTCGAGACTAACATTATTCAGGAGACTTGTAATGTCACTTTTGATGAGACTAGCCCTGGAGCTAGATCAATTGCTACAGATGATTTACAGGTGACAGAGAGCATTTTTGTGGAGGAAGATGAGGACGAAGCAAATGTCATTCCCTCATCTGCTGCTGCCGAGGCGCCCATATTGATACAAGAACTCGCCACGCCTACTTCACCTTCGATTGAGGCCCTCACGATCATCATCATCGCAGACTGCATGAGGTAGAAGAAACGACATCTCACCCGGCGCCCACTTCAGCATTCAGAGACAAAGATCCTCGGAATGATAATAGGTAATCTACATGAGCGAGTCACTCGCCCGGGTATAATGATCCAAATCTCTACTCTCATTCGGCTTTTGTTGCTTCTTTTGAACCCCGCGATATATCACATGCTTTATCCGATTCTAGTGGGTAAATGCCATGCATGAGGAGTTAGAGAATTTTGAAAGAAACAAAGTTTGGAACCTAGTAGAACCTCCTAGTGGTCATAATGTTATAGGAACCCGCTGGGTGTTTAAGAATAAACAAGGTGAGGATGGTTACGTGGTTAGAAATAAGGCCGATTGGTAGCTCGTGGTTTGACCAAGTTGAGGGGTTAGATTTTGATGAGACATTTGCTCCTGTTGCTAGACTAGAAGCCATTCGTGATTCGCTTGCATTTGCTGCATCAAAAGGTTTTAAATTATATCGATGGATGTTAAAAGTGCCTTTTAAATGGTTTCATAGATGAGGAAGTGTATGTTAAGCAACCCCCGGTTTTGAGGATCCTAAATATCCAAATCGTGTTTTCAAGCTATCTAAAGCATTGTATGGTCTTAAACAAGCCCCTAGAGCACGGTATGATAGACTTAAGACCTTCTTGCTTAAAAATAATTTTGAGATGGGTAAAGTGGATAAAACCCTATTCATTCTTAGACGTGACAATGACTTCGCTTGCTCAAATTTATGTGGATGATATTATCTTTGGTGGTTCCTCTAATGCTCTTGTTTCACTTTTACGACACTATGTCTAGGAATTTGAGATGAGTATGATGGGAGAGCTTAATTACTTTTGGGACTTCAAATCAAGCAATGCAAGGAAGGAACTTTCATCCATCGACGAAGTACACTAAAGATCTTCTCAAACGCTTCAACATGGGTGATCGCAAGCCAATTTCCACTCCCATGGCAACTTCAACTGCTTTGGATCCAGATGAGGAAGGAGAAGTCGTGGATCAACGCGAGTACCGCAAAGATGATCGGCTCCTTCAGATTTGTGGCCTCGAGACCGACATTCACTTCACGGTATGCCTTTGTGCAAGATTTCAGCGCCTCAGAGAACTTCCCATCGCCAAGCCGTTAAGCGCATATTCGTATTTACACTCTACCCTCTTATATGGCATTTGGTATTCTGCTCTTGACTTTGTCCATTAGAGGTTTTTGATTTCGATTTTATGGGTGTTTGCTAGATAGGAAGAGTACCTCGGGCACTGTCACTTCCTAGGCACTTCTCTTGTATCTTGGTCTTCTAGGAAGCGGTCTTCTGTTGCACAATCCATCACGAGGCGAGTATGTAGTCAGCGCTAGTTGTCAGAGCTGATTTTGTGGATGACGCCCACTTTGAAAGATTATGGGTTAAACTTTGCTAGTGTTCCTCTTTTCGTGATAACACTTCGCTATTAATATTGCTAAAACCCGATTGCAACATTCTAGGACTAAGCACATAGACATTCGCTTTCACTTCCTTAAAGATCATGTTGAAAAGGTGATATTGTGATGCACTTTGTAGAGTCAGAAGCTCAATTGGCGGATATTCTTACCAAGCCTTTAGATCAAACCGATTTTCCTCCTTAAGAAGTGAGTTGGGGTAATTTATCCCTATGGGTTGGTTTGAGGGGAGTTTGATCTTTTCTTATCTTTCCTTGTTCTTTTGATCTTTTATTGTTCTTTTTCCAACTTAGTGATCTTTTCGAACTTTTTAGGTTTTTAGGTTTTTAATTGCATCTCATTGTGTCATATTGCATTCATATGAAAAATACAACAAGTGGTATGAAAAATTAAAAAAAAAAAATGCATTGTAATATAAGATTTTCTCGCTTATCTTTTAAAATTGATGAAGCTTTGCCTATTACCCTTTAGAGTTTTGTATTTCAATTCTTGCTCAATGTCATGTCTAGTTCTTTGACTTGCTAGAATTATCATGCTTTTACATGTGTAGCTAAGTCTTTGCTATATGAGCTAGAACCTTTTAAACAACTCAAACTAAGAAATTGCAATTTGTGGATGTTTTAGCGAGTTGCGTAATTAGTGCTCCTCTTGTGACATTGGCCTGCTGTAATTGCTTTGTTAGCTCTTTGATCTAAAATTGACCATTACTTGAGCTTTTGTGTTCTTGAGATTCTAAAACTGCTCTTGTGAAAATGAAAATCAAGATTGTCTTATGCTTAAATTGTGCCAAACTATTCTTACGAGGCGCTTGTCAAATGACATGAACTTGGAGATAGTTTGATGAACCAGACGATCTCATGGGGACCGCTTGTCGAAATGACATGAACCTCAAGATTTGTCGCCGGTAGAAGCTTAGAAAGAGTTTGTGGATGGCTCCTAGTCCAGATCTTCTTTACTAAGATATACCTTTAATCAACTTTTGGTCGAAGCTTAGGATGAGTTTGTGGATGGCTCCTAGTCCAGATCTTGTCACTAAGTTAGATCATTAGTCAACTTCAATATTCAATGCAAATGAGAAAATGTTGACAAATGGGCGTTTATAAAATATTGAGCAAAATGATTCAATACGGACTTGATTGACTCTAATGTGGTCTTTGTTAGATTTTTGATCTCACTTTGACATTTGACATGGCCAATTTCACTTTAGGATCCCGTTGATGAACTTGTGAATTTGAAGCGTTGCTTAAATTGATCAAATCTCATCGCTTTACTTTTGAGCCTTTGTGCTTAGCTTTGATATATATGTCTTACCATGATCTTGCTAGCTACTCACAGCTTGATATGTTGTTTGTGCATTATTAGAGATACTAGCTTGTTCTTTTGGGTAATCTCCAAAGCTTCTTGTAATCAAAAATTGAAAAATACAAAAATTGAAGCCATTCCATTGCACTTCATGCATATTCCTCTTTATGCTTCTTTTGTTTCGCTTCTTTCTTTATTCTCTATTTGTTATCCCGATGGATGAGGAGTGATTCCTTGATGAATCCATTGTCAAAGGGGAGAAGATGTGTTAAATGAAGATATTTCTTTGGGAGAAGATGTGTAATATTTCTTTGCTACTCTTATTTGGAGAAGATGTGTTAATGAGAAGATTGGGGGAGAAGTTTATACAAAGGGAGAAACTGAAAATTTGAAATTTGATGATCATAGTGAGGGGGAGTTCTTGAGTTGCATTCTTATTGTCTTATTGAATATTCTGAACTTGAATTGCATTCTTTTATACTCACAATGATCATAGGTCAATTGAACAATTGTTTATTCATATGGACCTCATGTGAGAATTTTGACCCTTTTATGGAAATCAAAGTTTTTATGCTTACTTTTGCCTTGTCTCACATGCCTATACTATTTCTGATGCCAGCTTGGTCATTTTCATTGCTTTTTCTTGCTTATGGACCAAGTTGTGCCTTTGTGTAAAACCGCGAGTAAACTCGTTTTCAAACCTCTTACTTACATTTTTCGGATAATTGCCAATGTGTTCATCAAGGGGAGATTGTGGATTTCATGGGGATATGCTCCAGATCTTAGGATGATGTGACAATTGGCAATGGCGTTTACGGTTTGTCGTTTCAGCGTTTTCGACAAAGCTACGGTGCATTCTCGGACGGCGGTCCGACCGGTCTTTGCCGCGCGGTCCGACCGGTCCCATATCGGTCGGACCAAGCCATCCGAGGCGGTCGGACGGCGATGACCAAAAGTGTTCAAATCGAGTGGGCCAAAAATAGGTGTTGTAGACAAGTAAGGGATCCCAATGCACTTGGTCTCATGATTTTTGGAGCCTCGGTGAAAAGTTCTATTGGTTTAAAGTTTCCGAAGGTTTGGATTTTGGGAGCTTGAATTTGGCTAAGTCCCTAAGGAGGTCCGACCGCCTGGGCCGAGCTCACTGGAGCTGATCGGACCAGAACTACTTGAACGCCGACCAACTTCGTGGCGATGTTGTTTTGTTAGGTCAAAGTCATTGGTTTCATGGCATATGATTTGCATGATGCATGTTTTGACTAACATGGGTCAAGTTGTGAAGAACTTGTTCCCGAATCGTGTTTTCTTGTCGTGGTTGTGCGGTAGCTTGGTGGTCAACGACGGTCAACGGCGAGGAGAATCGGGACTAGACTTGAAGAGTTGAGGTCCGAACGATCGACGATGCGGGTGAGGTCAACGACTCAAGCGTGACACAAGATGGACAAGGGTGACCTATTGGCGAATCCATGGCGCATGGTGAAGCGGTTTAGGTCAAAGGTTAAAGACGGCGCGCATGAAGCGTGCGTGTGTGACCCGCTTGTTAGTGGGCCTTAACGGAGCCCAATTAAGTCAAACCCTAAGAGTTTTAGGCCTCCACTATAAATAGGAGGAGATGGTGGCCGCACTCTCTCTCTCTCGCCTTTTATGTTTCAAAACCCTAATTGTCTTTAGGGAGTTGAGGTGGAGGCTAGGGCTCTTGATGGTTTGTGGTGAATTTCGTGATCCTTGATTGTCCATCGATCCATGATGGTGTGGATGTAATCCAAAGAACAATCACGAAATCAATCTATGCAAGGTTTGCTTGAGATAAGTCTCTTTTCGTTCTTGCTTTCAATTTCGTGTTTTTAGGGCTTTCTTTGATCCGCGAGTTTGTGATTGATTCTTTCACGTGAATTAGCTTGCTGTGATATGTGAATCTATCTAGCATCATCTTGATCATCAATCTCTCACGAACAAGCTTTAGGATCAAGTTTTCGTTCTTGCGCTTTTAGACCTTCGTTAATCAATTGGCAATTGCTCAAGATCGCTCCAAGAATTATCATAATATTCGATTGGAATAGGTCCTCAATAGCATAGAGAAGGTGTGTGCAAAGTTTCGTGAAGTTTGGAGTTGAGAATCAAAAGTTAGACCTAATTGCAACTTCGTCATCGGTGATTTTATTGTTTCAGATCGATTCGAGAGGCCGGTCCGATCGCCCGTCACCACGGTCCGACCGATTTTGAGCGTCCGACCGCCAAGATAACAATGCGTCCGACCGCCGGCAATCGGTCCGACCGGTTCACTACTAATGATCGGACCGCCAAGATTGTATTGCCTTGATTCTTGCTTGATTATTGTCGCATTGCTTAGGGGTTTTTATTGGATTCAATACTAGTCTTCCGCTGTACTGGTATATTGATCTTCATAGCTTTCTAATAGCTACTGGAGTGAAATTGTATTGAGTTCATAATTTGTGAAAAAGTGAGCGTGCTCCTATTCACCCCCCCTCTAGTCGCCTTTACGGTCCAACAAATACATGCATGTCCGAGCGATTGTATCCTTTACCGTAAAGAGTATGCAGACATGCGTTATTGTCCCGTGTGCAAAGCATTCCGATAGAAGTGTAAGAATACTACTAAGGTGAAGCAAGGACCTCCTGTTAAGATGTTGTGGTATCTGCCTATGATCCCACGTTTGAAGCGTTTATTTGTGAACCGAAAGGAGGCAAGATTGATGCGTTGGCACTCAGAGGAGCGTAAGAAGGATGGAAAGCTAAGACACCCTGCTGATTCTTCCCAGTGGCGAAACTTCGATCGGAACTTCGAAGAGTTCGGTGCATAACCGAGGAACATAATGTTAGGGTTGGGTACAGATGGAATGAATCCTTTCAATTACATGAGCAACCGACATAGTACCTAGCCCGTGAATCTATGTATTTACAATCTTCCTCCTTGACTGTGTATGAAACAGAAATAAATTTTGATGTCACTACTTATCCAAGGGCCGAAGCAACCTGGGAACGATATTGATGTGCACCTAGCACCATTGCTGGAAGATCTTGTGACACTGTGGAACGAAGAGGTACAAGTATGGGATGCGTACAAACGAGAGAACTTCACTTTACGTGCCATATTGTTCTACACCATTAATGATTTTCCTGCCCTTGGTAACTTGTCGAGGTTCAGTACAAAAAGAGTCAAAGCCTGTCTGTACTGCTTAGATGGCATCAAGAGTGTATGGCTGAACAACTCGGGCAAAACTGTGTATATACGTCACCGTAGGTTCCTTCCCAGGATTCACCCATACCGCAAGGTGAAGAAATAATTCGACGGAAATAAGGAGGACGGTTCAGCTCCAAGGGCTTTTAGAGGGAAAAAGCTTTATGATATGGTTAAGGATATCGATGTTGTGCTTGGGAAGGGACGTAAATTAAGGACCCGTCAGAAAAATATCTTGAAGAAGCGGTTAATTTTTTGGGACTTACCTTATTGGGAGCACTTAGAAGTTCGCCACTGCATCGACGTCATGCATGTGAAGAAAAATGTATGTGATAGCTTGATTGGTCTCTTATTGAACATTAGTGGCAAAATAAAGGATGGTGTTAACGTACGGCATGACTTGGTTGATATGAACATAAGGACCGAGTTAGCACAAAAAGAGTCTGATAAAGGACGAATGTACTTTCCCCCAGCTTGCTACACTTTGTCCAAGTCCGAGAGAAATGAACTGTGCCAAACCTTGCATGGTGTGAAAGTTCCGTCCGGTTACTCCGCCAATATTAAGAAACTTGTTTCCATGAAAGATTTAAAATTAATTGGTATGAAGTCTCATGATTGACATGTGCTGATGACACAAATACTTCCTGTTGCAATTAGGAGTATCTTGCCGAACATGGTCCGAGTGGCAATCTTTAGGATGTGTTATTTCTTTAACTCAATTGCTCAGAAGGTCATCGGTCCTGAAGGACTAGATGCTCTGTAGGGCGAGGTGGTGACAAGTCTCTGTCATTTTGAGATGTATTTCCCTTCATCATTTTTTGATATCATGGTCCATCTCATTGTTCACCTTGTGAAAGAGATAAAAATATGCGGCCTTATGTTCCTATATCATATGTACCCATTTGAGAGATACATGGGAATTCTCAAATCCTACGTACATAATCGATCTCGGCCGGAGGGCAGCATCATCGAAGGTTATGCAACCGAAGATATCATTGAGTTCTGCGTCGACTACATGGCTCAGGTGGAATCGACAGGTGTATCTCTATCTCGTCATGATGGGAGACTGGAGGGTATCGGGACCATCGGAAGGAAAGCAATCACTCTCGATCTAGATACGTACGCGCAAGCCCATTTGATGGTCTTGCAACACATGATCCAAGTGTCCTCGTATATCGACGAGCACAAAGACATGGTACACCAACAGAATCCAGACCGGTCGGAGGTTTGGATCACGAGAGAGCATAATCGTCGGTTCAACGAATGATTAAAGGTGCGATTCACAGGGAGGTCATCAAGTGATGATACGCTGCTATGGTTGGCAAAAGGGCTAAAATATACAATTGTGACATGGCAAGGATACGACATAAATGGGTACACATTTTATACGACATCTTATGATAGGAAGGGCACAGTCCAGAACAGCGGTGTGCGCATAAATGCTTTTCACGAGCAGTTCAATACCGCCGGGCACGTGGGTTGAACTCCTACTATGGGTTCGTAGAGGAGATCTGGGAGCTCGACTATGTACTTTCCAAGATCCCCCTGTTTCGATACCATTGGGTTAAACTTCCGTAGGACGTGAAGGTCGACAATTACAACGTCACTACTGTGGACCTCAAACGTGTCCGATATAAGGATGAATAATTCATACTCGCTAAGCAAGTTGTTCAAATTTTTTATGTAACGGACCCGACAAATAAGAACCACCACGTAGTTCTTCATGGAAAAAGAAGGATTGTCGGAGTTGAGAATGTTGTGGACAAGGAAGAGTATAATCAATTTGACGAATTGCCTCCTTTGGAGATGGCATCTGGCTCGAGAAAGAACCCAGTGAAGAAGCTAGCTATATGCGTGTCGATCATCACGAATGGCTATATTTTAATTAAGAATTTATTCCATTGTAATTTGATGTCAACGTGGAATTGTCATGTGTTATGGACTTGTCATTTCTGATATTGATGCCAATGTGGACTTCATTGTAATGTGGAGTATCAAAATTGGTTTCACTTTATTTGGAGTTGAGTTGAATTAGATATGATTTTTTAAGTCAAATGAATTTCCAGTTAAATGATTTGGAGTTGTGTTATGGACATGGACTTGTCACCAGGTTCACTAGGTTCATGTTGGAATATCACAGACGGTTCTGTTATAGAACCATCTGTGATAAGTCATCACATACAGTTCCATAATAGAACCGTTTGTGATATTTTCATATCACAGACAGTTCGTTTATGGAACATATCACAGATGGTTCTGTTATGGAACCGTCTGTGATATAGTCATATCACCGACGGTTCCATAACGGAGCGTCTGTGATGACTTAACACATAAACTCTAAACCCTCATATCACACACGGTTCTGTTATGGAACCGTCTGTGATGACTTATCACAGACGGTTCCATAATAGAGCCGTATGTGACATCCCTTTATTTAAGAGGAATGATAGGGTTTGTGCATCCTTACTCGTTACTCTGCCTTACTCTCACCCCGTCACCTCCCTAGCGCCCGAAGCCTCCTCCCCGACGCTGACCTGCTACTCCCCACCTCCCCGACGCCGACACCCCTGCTACTCCCCACCTCCCCGACCCCGACGTCCCTGCTGTACTCTCCGCCTCCCCGACGCCCCTTCTCCCCGATGTCGACACCCCCGATGCCCCTTCTCCCCGACCCCGACGCCCCTAACGCCCCTATTGCTCGCGACGGCCACAGGTTGATATATGCATTTACTGCTATTTTTTTATTTTCCCTGAGTATGATCCCCACATCCAAATTTACACAGCATTCTCTAAAATCCAAAAACAGGAGACAATTTATTACATATATTGCAACAACTAATGACACATTCTACTACTACTACACAAAAGCACCCTTGCATATCACTAAGAAATATATGTGAGGGTGATATTGTAGGTCACATTTGCCTGGAGAATATGCCATGTGGCTAACTGAACAAATAAATACATAAGTGTTGTGTTTTTTCAAAATTTTTAATTGACCTCTAGCCGTTACTGTACTCACCCTAATTGTTGATTGTATTTTTTGTTGGTGATGTGGAAATTTTGTCATTTCCTCGGTATGGTTAAGGTAGCCTACTTAATTCTTCCTCTTTTATTGGTTATAAGCATGCTTATGTACCTATTTCTCTTTTTTTTAGCTGCCCAATCAAGTCGATCTAATAGGACGACAATTGGTTCAAATAAAGATATTGAGTTAGTGTGAACGGCTTGTTGGTATAGTTGATTCATTTTATTATAGCAGGTACTGAAATGTTTGTGATACCAGTGTTCTTTATCTGCCCTAAGCTCCATCTTTTGATAAAACCATATTTTTGATGCATTGAACTACTATTTATTAAACATATTAACATAGTTTGTATTGAACCTTGCTGCTAGTTCATTGCAAATGGATTTGTTCTTGTGAATGCTCTTTCTTTAGGATTCTGTTTTTTTAATGTTACATATATATGATGTTGTTTGCTGAGCAAGACTTCTTTGTCAAGTGCAATTTATAGTTGTGTGTGCAGTTTTTGTAAGTAGTGATAATTGTTTTTGATATTATGTTTGTATCTTTCTTTAAATATTATGGATATCAACTTGCAATCCAAGTGTAAGTAGTTCATTGCGTATGTAACTTATATAGATAGCAAATAAGCGAGATGGCAGAGGCACCTTCTTCGCCGTCATCGACGTCGCCGAATGCGTCTGGATCTCCGATCAAAGTGGTACGTAAGTGAGATGGCAGAGAAATATCGAAATTGCCTGCGGGCCGAATGACTATCACGGAGGTCAGTGACGTTGGGATCCCTCTGAGTCCCAAGAAAGCAATGGCGAGATTCCGGACCATATGTGGGGTACTTGGAAGGGAACGGGTCCCCATCACCACACAAAGCTGAAAGTCTCTAACTGATGTAGAGAGAGGCCAGCTGTGGACTGAAATTTCAGACTTATTCATTATCCAAGAAGCAGACCAGGCACGCGTGCAATGGCAGGCGTTGCTTGCGATGGGACACGTGTGGAGGACCTTCAAGAGTACACTTGTCACGAAGTACGTGAACACGGGTTGGATGCCCTTAACGAAGTATTATTTCTTGTCATGGGATATATGAGACGCCTTTGTGTGGATGAAGACGACGGTCGAATTTTAGGAGCAAAGTGCGGCGCACAAACTTCGCAATTTCGGCAACGAACTTCGCAATTTCCCTCTTCATTCGGGTCCACCAAAATCTCTGACGGAGATCTTGATACAGCTTTGTGGCCCCGGGATGAATAGACAAAGGCGAATCATGGGCTTCGCGGAGGATCAAATTCCGCAATTCCATATCCTTTGGAACCACAAGGCGCTGTCCGAACCTCACAACACCGTGCTCATCCCCTGAAAAGCACTTGGCTGTTCCGTTCTTGACATTTTCCTTGATGCGGCTCACTCCAACATCCGATTGCTGAGCGATCTTAATCTGATCCACCAAGGTTGGTTGCACAACCAAGGCAGCGAGGGAACCATGCTCAACCAAACCCAAGTTGAGACGCTGGAACTCCTCCAGAAGAGTGGGCTGAAGATCCTTGAGCAACAAGGCATTGCAATGCACTTTGCGACTAAGCGCATCAGCAATGACATTAGCCTTGCCCGGATGGTAGTGAATGCCCATATCATAGTCTTTGATAAACTCCAACCATCTTCTTTGCCTGAGGTTCAGATCTGGTTGGGTGAACAAATACTTTAAGCTTTGTTATCCGAATACACTTCACAACGATTACCGATTAGGTAATGTCGCCCAATCTTAAGTGCATGAATCACAGCAGCCAATTCCAAGTCATGGGTAGGATAGTTGAGTTCATGAGGTCTCAATTGCCTTGATGCATAGGACACTACCTTGCTTTCTTGCATAAGGACACACCCGAGTCCTCGACGAAAAGCATCGCAAAAGATATCGAAGCTCCGATGAATATCGGGAAGAACGGAACGGGAGCGGTGGTCAGACGCTTCTTGAGTACTTGGAAACTTTCCTCGCAATCAGCGGACGAAAAGAACTTCTTGTCCTTCTTGAGCAATTCCGTCATCGGCTTCGCGATCTTGGAGAAGTTCTCGATAAAGCAACGATAATATCCCGCTAAACCAAGAAAACTCCGCACTTCGGTCACCAAAGTAGGCTGACTCCATGAAAGAACATCGCTGACTTTCTAGGATCAACGGCTACGCCTCCTGCTGAAAGAACATTGCCTAAGAAAGCCACTTCCTTCAACTAGAACGCGCACTTGCTGAATTTCGCATACAGCTGGTGCTCACGAAGCTTGCCTAATACAAACCTCAAATGCTCATCGTGTTCCTCATCATCCTTGGAGTAGATAAGAATATCATCGATGAAGATCACGACAAACTTATCCAAATACTCCATGAATAACGAATTCATGAGGTTCATGAACAAGGCGGGAGCATTGGTTAAGCCGAACGACATGACGATGTACTCATACAAGCCGTAGCGAGTAGAGAAAGCCGTCTTTGGAATATCCTCACGTCCGATCCGAACTTGATGATATCCCACTCTCAAATCAATCTTGGAGAAAACTTGAGCTCCATTTAATTGATCAACGAGATCGTCGATGCGGGGCAATGGATACTTGTTCTTTACCATTACTTCATTAAGCGGACGGTAATCAACGCACATGTGCAAAGTATGGTCCTTCTTCTTTACGAAGATTGCTGGACAACCCCACAAAGATGAGCTAGGGCGGATGAAACCTTTCTCTTGCAGCTCACTCAGTTGCTTCTTCAACTCCACCAATTCGTTCGGTGGCATCCGATAAGGCCTCTTTGAAATCGGGGCGGTACCGGGAACCAACTCAATGACAAACTCGAGGTCTCGAACTGGTGGCATCCCTGGAAGATCTTCAAGAAAGACATCAATGAAGTCACACACCGTTGGAACTCCACTAATATCTAGAGCGGGCTTCGCTTCAAGCGCGAAGAGATGCGGACCTTGCAGCTTCGGCGAAAAGCGAACCTGCTCACCGGAAGGACTAGATAGAGAGACACACTTCTTGGCGCAATCGATTTGTTTCTTGTGCTGAGACAACCAATCCATGCCAAGAATTACATCTAGACTCGAAGAACCAAGCCGAAAGAAAGCAAAAAGCTAACGACTAGGGGAACGTAATATCACCCTAATCGAAAGCCAAAAACAGCAAGGAATCACAAACTTTAAAGACTTATAAAAAGACCCCAAAAATAGCAAGGAATCACCCAAAACCAAAACTCAACTTCCCAATGCAACTAACCCGTATTGAATGAACGAGTAATTGATTGAGAAGATAAAATCAGAATATAACATAAGATCTAATACCACAAAGAGCAGGGTTAAATCAGCGAAATTAGTGTTAGATACATAGCTAACTAGTATCACATCTTACCCTTCTCTTCCCACAAGATTTAGTTCTTTAACCTCTCATTTTCTACCCCATTTAGAATCTTTGAGCTTGCTGTCCGGAAATTAAAAGATCGCTGTCCAGGTTTTGCATCCAAGCTTCTAGTCGAAATTATCCATTCCAAAAACTTCAAAACCTTGTAGAGGGCAGCCAACACTTCAATTTGCCAAACCCATTAGTTCCCAAATCCCAATTAAACGATAACGACTATCTTTGAAGAAAGGAGAGGTAAACAATTTTTAAAACTCAAATTAGAGTAAGATGAGAGGAGAAAGCTAAGATAGGTAAGGAGTAAAATCTGAGAATTACTTAAGCTTTCATAAATCATTTGATACTTTGAAAATAAGATTTTCTAAAATATCCTAAAAACGACAAAGCTTGGGTTACTACGGCCAGTATGGCTCTGATACCAAACTTTCTGAGGACCCCAGATTATTAGGCTTGTAATGCTTAGTTACCAATTGACCCTAGCATCACAAACAAAATAAACCGTGTCTTCGAGATATGTATACTTCCCAGAATTGCAGTATACACACCCCTTTACAAAATTCTTGCATCAATTCCATTCATTCACATAGAACCGAAGCACAGCAACAAACCAGAAGTTAAAGTAAATTAAGGATAGTTATTTCAAAAGAGGGGCCGACCGGCCAAATACATATAAATACAAAAATAAACAGCGGAAGCAAAAGTGCCATAAGATGGCCATAAACAAAAGAGCCAATCAGTGTGCCTTTAACCCACAAGGCAACCGACCGGGCCGCCAAGCTAGTCGTCAAACCCGCAGCACATCTCACAAAAGTGAGGCCCTTGTGGCTCACCTTCCTCCTCTGCAACAAATAGTTAAGCAAAGCAAATGAGTACAAAAATTGTACTCCGCAAGACTTACGTGTAGAGTAAGAGACCTATACATATGCTACATGCAAGCTTATTTAAGTGGAGGCTGTATGTTTCATTTTCAGCACAAAGCAATGTTTATTTGCAATAATGTAGTACATTTAAAAGCAAGTTAACAAATCTGTTTTTATTGTTCAAATAACCATAAATGACAACAATATAACAGTAGATAGATGACAACAACAATCCTGGAAGTGACTAACCCATTAGTCACCACAACAATAGCATGAATTATCCATTCATACCAACCATGTCAAATTTTAAAAAAAGGTTGTAGTCTAACTCTTGCAAAACCTAACCAAGCGTGTCCATAACCTAGAATGAGGCTATTCGAATAGTTTTATCCCTGCAGGGGTGTACCAATGTACCCACACGCCAGACCGCCTTTTTGCCAAGCTATTAAGCACACTTCCTTTGGTATGCCGGCACGGCTAAGTCCTACGAGATATTTCCAATATTATGAATTAACTGCGAGCCGCCCGTATGGATAGAAACCCATACGTTGTGTCGGAGTCATCGTAAAGCCTCGGTCAACCACCCATCGCAGGTAAAGCCTTGGACAACTACGATGCCCCTCGAGGTGGAGAACCTACCCGGAATCTCCACCACCGCACACCCGACACAATACACAGATCATTTTTCACACCACACACACAACCCCCTCCTGCGACTCGGAGATAACACATGCCAAAGTACCCAGTCAAGAGAGGTCCCATATCCCTCTCGTGTGGTTAGCACGCAAAATTGCTTGGAGAGTGTGACACAAGATGTTCGGTCCTTGTTGATTTAGGCAAGACATCCACAAACCCAATAACCCACCATCCAACCACTTGCCCAAGTCCAAATCAATTTTTTGTTTTTAGATTTTGACTTTACAAAATATCAAAGCACAAGTGTTGGACATAGTGGAATAATAATTAGATGTGTGATCAAGATCATCGACTAAAATCGATAATCGCCCATTACTACCGAAACTAAGCATTTCTAAGCAATTTCAATTCGCAATCTACTAAGTGACAAGAGCTCATCCATTGAACTCAAATCACAGTAAATAACCTAGGCTCATGGTAGTAGAGGGTAATCAATTCCTACAGATTATGCAACTATAGGATACTAACCATAATTTAACAACAACATAGCAATGCATACATACAAGTTGAAATCAATATATTAGACTTGAAAAATACTGTGATTAATATGATCAAACTGCTTGCCTGGTTGCTGCTGCTCAATATGTTGCGGAGGATCACTTAAGTTATCAATGTGCTCTTCGGAACCTAACGAGAAAGCGCAAAAGAACCAATAAGAACGAAGAAAATACAAAAACTCAACAGCAAACTTTCTCCGAATGCTTTGAAAATTTTACAGCAGCAAGAGCATGATTTATAAGGAATTTAGCAATAAGAACCAATTGATTTGGATTCTTAATGCAAAGGATATGAGCAAAACAAATCTGCTCAGCCTTATAAATCACAAATGCTACTATTCATTACAACTAAAATCTTCACAAAAATTTCTGGAGCTATAATGAGGCTAGAAACATATTTAGATTAAAGTTTAGTTAAAAACATAACTAACAAAATTTGAATCAACCGAAAAGGAATTAAAATGAAATAGTTATGCATTTTACAAGTTAATTTCATTTTTCAGTTGACAAATAATCCTCTCGGGAAAATCTGATATTAAAACGACGTGGACGAACTTGGACTGTTGATCTTGGATCCAACGGTTCAAGTCCACAGGACAACGCGTGCTCAAGCGGCTCACAAACCCCACCGTTGGATTTAGATCCAACGGTCAACGCGGATGGAAACGTTCGGACGGTCCGAACGTTCAAATAGATGTGGGCCGTTGATCTAGAGATGGACGGCTCACAACGAAGGAACCTTCGACCAGTCCGAACGTTCACGCGAACCTGAGCGGTAGATTCAAAATCCAATGGCCCACGCGCGCAGAGCACAGCGCGCGCGGCTCATACGTTCACCGTTGGATTTAGATCCAACGGTCCATGTGGATCGAGACGTTCGGATGGTCCGAACGTTCACTCGAATCTGATCCGTTGATCTAAAATCCTACGGTACGCATGGATCGCCGCGTTCGGATGGTCCGAACGTTCACGCGATCGTGGGCCGTTGATCTAAGGATTGGCGGTCCACAGCGAACCACGTTCAAAGAGCTCGCGCCCAGTTCAACTGACAAAACTTGACGGCGAAAGGAGACTCACCGCCGGCGACTCTGGTCACGGCGGTGCGAGCAAAGGCCCAAAATGGGTCCGCGATAGCTTTGTGCACACAATGGGACCAACAATTGCGGCAGCGGCGGTCTAGAACGCCGGCAAGCCGGAGTTTACAGAGGTGACAAAAATGGCCAAAAAACGAAAAATGCAAAGAAGCTCCGCTGCGGTCCAAGTAAGCTAGTGCCAAGCAACTAGGGACTAATGTGGAGTTACCTGAGCACGGGAAAGACACAGAGAAAGGTTGGAGCTGCTCTGGTGATGAAAAATGGTGATTTCGGCCGAAAATGGGGAATCTCCAATTCAGCCAAGCCCTGCGGAAGATAAGCAAAATTGAGCGAGGGTTAAGCTCAAGAGAGTTAAGAGGGAGCAAGAAATGGAAAGAGAGAGCCACTGTGGTACCGCCTTCACCGAAAGCTTGAAGCTCGGCAATGGTGGCCGAAATGGTTTCGGATGAATACAGCTCAAACAAACACAGAAGTGCTAGCCAGAGTTGCGGAGATGCTAAAGGAAGCCAAAGTGGAAGCATTGGAGCTTAAATAGCTGAGAAGGCAGAGGGCAACGGTAAAATTTCTCCTCGGGTCAACACTGCCATGGGAGCACTTGAGAGCGACGGGAGCAGTTGAGCAATGGACTTTTGAGGGCAGCGCACGACGGGCAATCAATGCGAGCAGAGAGAGCCGTTTAAAGGTGGTCACAGAGGTGACACTACGCTGCTCCAGGTCCTGCACATGCCATGGCTTTTGACTCAATCGCACGCTTGCTCAGACGCGAGGAAGGAGACGACGCGGCCACCGTTGGATTGAAATCGGACGGTTCCAATGAACGGGACGATTGGAACAGTCCGAACGTTCACTTCAATCCATGCCGTTATCTCCAAATCGGATGGTTCAAATGAACAGGGCGATCGGCCGGTCCGAACGTTCACTTCAATCCAGGCCGTGGATCTAAGATCCAACGACTCTCGTTGATCGAATCGTTCGGATGGTCCGAACGTTCACACGCACATGAGTCGTTGATCTCGGATCCAACGATCCGCAATACTCGCGCCCGAGCGACTGCGCCGGGTGCAGTTAGTTGACTGAACCAAGTCAAGTGGCTCGAGCCCAAGTCTGACTCGCGCCAAAGGAATAGTGGAAACCAGCTAGGGTTTGAATTAAACAGCTGATTTTTGGAGGATTTGCTTGAGGTAGCAAACAAGCTCCAAAAATCATGAAATTTTAACTGTATGTTGCTGAGTTCAGGATAAACCTTACATAAAATTTTTAGAGATTTTCATGCATTGCATCCTTTCTCCAGAAATTCCAGAAGGTTGGAGTTAGGGTTTGAACAAGCTTTGACTTGGTTTGACTTGCCTCCAAATTATCAAATGATTTCTAAAAATCATGAAATAACTCAGAGGTGTTACCAAGCCTCCCTATAACTCAGGAAAAATATTTACATGAATTTGGCACAAGATCTTTGCCAAGGAGGTTTTTGATTGGAGTCAATTGAGGATTTTGATTTTTGATTTCCATAATTCCTTTACAAGAATTACAAAAATGATCAAGGACTTCAAGATGCAAGAAAAGTTTTAATTTCTTCTCATTTTTATACATTTGAAACACAAATCCACATTTGGGATGTTACAATATAAATGCTTACTACTTTACTCCTGCTAGCGATAGGGCTTGACCAAAGATTTAGATGCACTCGCTATGAAAGAGGTCTCGGAGGTTCGAGGGATGCTCTGCGCCTTCATCAAGACGGAGATCGTTAACACTGATGGAGAGTTTCACTCCGTCGACACCACTAAATGACCTGAAAACTATTTATTCAATTGTAATTGATCACTTTGAGTAGTTGTAATTCAATTGTAAATCTAGCGACAATACTTAAACATAATCTTCTGTAATTGATTTTGAGTTTTAAATGATCACTTTGTGTTGTCAACAATTGATTCATCTGTGACGTATCTAATTTCTGCTTCCTAGTTTTAGAGGGCACGGCTAGCAATTCCTGAGGCTAGCCAAAAATTAAAAAAATATTAATGTGGTATAAATGAACTGTCATCGACGGTTTTAGTTGGAACCGCCTGGGAACGGTACTATCACGGACGGTTTCAACAAAAACCGTCTGTGAAGGGCCAGTATCACAGATGATTTCAACCAAAAACTATAATGTACTTTTGTGTAGTAGTGATTGATAGTGGTTGACGCCACCGGTTCGTTGGGTTACACGAATCCAAAGTTATCATTGATCCTACGTCGTGAAGATCGGACACCCCGTATCATCTTCGTATTAGAGCGCCGGGTTAACACGGTAGGATTGTTTACCCTTAGTCATAGATTTGTCGTGTTTCATTCCTATACATAAAAACCAAAAAAAAAAATCTTTTAGCCGTATAATTTAATTTGTTATTTTAGTGAGTTTTGTTAAGTTTTTGTTCATTAGATTCAAGTTTAGTTGGCCAAACTTGAATTTCTTTTGTGTTACCTTTAATTTTGAGCCTAACTCTACTACAGAGAGGGTCATCACAGACGGCTCCAAACCATCATCATAGATGGTTTTTGAACAGTCTGCATTTATGTGTTTGTGATGATATGAGTTCATCACAAACGGTTTTTGAACCATTAGTGAAAAAGCTATCACAGACGGTTTAAAATAATAACCTTCTGTGAAAAAACTATCACAGACGGTTCTAAACAATAACCGTCTGTGAGATTCAGAGATAGTTATTATTTAGAACCATTTGTGATAGTTTTTTCTATTGTAAAAAAATTGAATTTTGAGCCAAACCAATTAATTGCTGGATAGTTGGACTGGAGTATCTACATATGGTTGATTATACAATCTAGAATGATATAAAACTCAAACTGGCTGGCGAACGGATGGCAAAAATGGGTGCTGAAACTTCAGAGGCCATTTTGAGGCCCTAATTGACATTTTTTGGGTTTTTTACTTTTTCAAATTTGCAAATTTCAATGCTGTGTAGAGACCCCATCTAAAAGAATCACAAATTTACTTATGGATTTTCAGATGCAACTTTTCGTTAGCTTTCCAACAAGCCAAAGAATGTCGTAATCCGAGTTTATATGCAAAAGTTATGGCTGTTTTACAAAAGAATGTGCGATCTGAGGTGGAGGCCGGGGGGTGACGCTGTCGAGGGAGGCTGGGGACGACAAGGTTGGGGGATGCCATCGACGATGAGGCTAGGGCGAGGTGGAGGAAGCCGTGGTGACAAAGTGGAGGAGGCCAGGGGCGACAAGGTCGTCGCAGGCCGAGGCGACAAAGTGGAGGAGGCTGGGGGCGACGATGTCGGGAGAGCCCACGGGCTATGAGGTCGGGATAGGCCGATGACGATGAGGCCGGGGTGAGGTGGAGGAGGCCACGGGTGATGAGCTCGAGGGAGGCCGGGTGCAAGGTTAGGGCGAGGCGGCGGCACGCGGTTACAGGAGAGATGGCGGAGGAGATGCAGGTGTGAGGTGCGAGGAGACTCGGTTAATATAAAGCAAGTTTCGGCAGCCTACCCATTAAATCCAAATTTTTGTTTCCCCGCTCAACAAAACAAAACTATCAGAGATGGTTTTATCTACAAAACCATCTGTGATATGATTATAATCACAGACGAATCGTGATAAAAACTATCTTTGATGATTCACAGACGGTTTTAAATACAAACTGTCTGTGATATTCAAAGACATCACATACCGTTTGTATTTAAAACCGTCTGTGATAATTCACAGACAGTTATTAACAAGAACCGTCTGTGATAATTAAGTATCACAGACGATTCTAGTCATCGCTATATATCACAGACGGTTCTTATTAAAAACCGCTTGTGATAAGTACAACACAGACGGTTCCAAAGGAAACGTCTGTGATGAGGCGTCCAGTATGGTCTATTTTGTAGTAGTAATTTGATCTTAGTTTAGGTTTTTCTAGTAGTGATTATACCCAAAATTAACACAAAAATAAGTGGAACATCATTTTTTACCCTTTGTAAACTTTTCAATCATTTGCGAATATTTTGAACCTAGCAAGACTAGCTAAATCATTGCTTATGGCTACATATTAATATTTGTGTTCTTGCAATTGTTCAAAAATCAAAAGGTGGGAAAGAAATTTTGGTCCTTTAGTTGAAACAAGTGTTTCAGCCATAGCACAAAAAATAAAGGAAAAAGAAAAGAGAAAAATAAAAAAGAATGGAAAGCAAAAGGCCGAACCATAAATTGAGCACAAAATCTCCACTTCTAATTGATACAATTGTGAGCATACCTATATTATTTGTGCAATATTGTGCACTAGTTTCATTTAATTGCGACTAGCTAGCGTCTTTCTATAACTTGTGCAATACGAGAATTTTGTTCTTCACTTATATTTTGTGTAGCTCATTCGTTGATTGCATAAGTTCCAATACCTTTGCGTGTGAGTTGTTTTGATTTGCACTTATATCTTTGTTATCAGGAACTAGGCATTCAATTCTAGTTTGGATAATTACTTAGCTTTACAATACCTAGAATTTCATACTAAGTAGGTATCCATACCAAGCTCCACAAAATAACCGATTTCTTTACTACTAATGATGGCATGTTACAACTATGTGAAATTTCCTTTATACAGAAGTTATGATCCGGAGGAGTATCTTGAGTGGGAAGGGCAAACAAATAATTAAGGTGATTAAATTTCAGAAGCTTCCTACAACACAAGAGATGATGAGAGCCACTAGAGAGTTTGAAAACTATGCTTATAGTTGGTGGCAATAATTTATTGAGAAACTACTCATTACATCTTGGGCAGATTTAAAGTTATTCATGAGAAGAGAATTTGTGCCACCCTCTTATGAACAAGAGCAACGTCACCACTTAGATAGCATTACACAAGGGCGCAAGGATGTTCAAAAATACTATTTTGAGTTGCATCGTGCAATACGTCGTGTCGGTATCACCAATGGATTTTGTAACACCCCAGCCTAACATTGAGCCTAGAATGCTACTAAACTACTCTAACCATCTAATTAACATCAACTTACTATAAAATCACAGCAAGCATATCAACATTAAAACCCATCCACGGGTCACAATAACAAAAGCATAATACTATGACAATCATGGATAAACTAGTCCTAGGAGCATAGCAAAATAATAAACCAAGATTAACATAAACCAAGCATCTAAGGTTATTCAATACCATCATGTCCTAGATATAAATCTGCATGTTATTATAAAAGTTTCTCATGTCCAATGAATCAACTAATTGGGTGAAGTGCATGATTCCAAGTGCGCTAGCCCTTCCCGAATAAAACGTCATCAATGATCACCTAAAAACAACAATAGAGCAAGAATGAGTTCAAGACTCAGCAAATACATAATAAAGCCATAAAAAATAGTTTATTAACCTTAATCGAAGTTATCATCATCATCCATTTAGTTGATGTCATTCTCATTCTCAAACAAACAAGCCATATTCCATACAGGTAAAGTTGCACAATTTAACAATTTATTCATATATGCGAATGCACCAACATGCTCATGCTCATATGCACCTCATCAGCTGATACCGGTATAGCGGAGTGTTCACCCGTCGATGACACACTCTATCCTTCACTCCCGTGAAGTCCCCACCGAAGCAGGATTTTATCTAGAGCACTCCAGACTAGTCATCGTTCTCACCGACCTCACCAGAATAGTTACATGACTTTCTCACCGACCTGGCTCATGCAACTCCTGTCATGATGAATGTAAATGATGTGATATCTTTATTTATTCATCAACACAATCCATCTCATTAACTCCTGTCTCCTCATTATCTCAATATCATAATCTCATTTACTCAAGGTCATCAATATCATGTATAAGAATAAGTTGAACGAAAGAATAATAAATAGTATGATAAATAAGGTCAATGATCTTAGTGAACAACCCATTGTTCACCACTCTACCATGTACTTGCCTTAACCGAGAGACGGATAACGACGGAAAGGCTCTAACCCCAGTGCTCACCACCACCTGGTGTAACACCCTGGCTATTCGGAAGCCAAGATGTCACTCAAACTTAATCAAAACACAAGGAACCAAATAGAAAAAACACAAATAGCAATGATTCTATATCAATAATTTATATGAAACTAACGATGATTAACAATTCCAAATAAAGATAGGAAAAACATTTAAAACATGAGTGTAAGGTAACCATAACCAAGTCGGTTTATTACAATTCAATAATTATCAAATAGTTGTCATGGAACGGAAATAATTAATGAATTCTGATTTAAGATAAGTGGCGTGCATCGTGCTAGACTAATCCCTCCCAAGACTTGTCTTCCTCATCATTTACCTAAATTAAACAACAAAACAAGGATGAGCTAAAGACTCAGCAAGTACCATACATAAAAGCTCAAGTGAAGTAGACAAGTCGATCATATCCAAAGTATGTACAATACTCGGAACATCTACATGAATGAATGGAATGAAGGTATGCATTGAAAGAATGGACTGCTCAACAGCTTATACTGGTATAACGAGTGATACACCCGTCGGTGTTCACTTAAACCCGTACTTAACAAAGTCCGATGACCTAAATACTGTATGAAGAACGTTTCATACGGGTGTCCAAGATTGCCCACGTTGGAGTGGTGGGACTTACATGTCCATACTGGAATTGATGGGTCTTATGATTTCCACTCCCGTGGTCAAAACGAAAACATGGCATGAATAGAATGGATGACATGAAATGAACTTTTATCACATGAAAATGAAGAATAATACTTAGCATATGAGTATGACTAACAATTCTAGCAGTACATCCACGTTCAATCATCAACATTCAATAGAATAAAACAAAGTACTTGCCTTCCGCGCAGTGACGTGCTAAGAGGCAACGAAGGTGCTCCTCCACTCACCGCCTCACCGTCTACACAAATTTGTATTAGGAATAAGGATAACAAGGTATGACATAGCTACGATGTTCTACCATAACCCTCTAACTATCCAACACAATCAACGGTTTCAAACTGACAATTAAACTATTCAGCCAACTGACCACCCTACTGGGCAGCAGTACGAGAAAAATCATAATTAAAGATCTGTAACTCGGAATGACGTGAAACTAGTGCCCAATGAAACTTAACGAACCATACTACGAAACTCTAGTTTACAAGATTCACTAAATATGCCAAAACATTCAGCTAACCAGTAGTTGAAAATGTATGATAGACATCTGTCCAGACAATAGATTAACAGCAAAGAACATGGCATATCTATCACTCTACAAATCCAATGGAGGTGTTCTTTATCAATTTGGAAAGATTATTAAAAATTCTACAGTAACCTAGATGGGTGGAGGTCCTGAATCTTATATTAACAAGGTCAAAAGTAAGGAACAACAGACAGTTCCTTCTCGTCAGACAGACAGAATAGCGCGCAAATAATAACTCATAACTCCTAAACCGTAAGGCGGAATCTCGTGATCTCGGTGGCTATGGAAAGATAAAAACCGAGGCTACAAAAATCTAGGAGACGAAAATATCAGATTCGACTTCTAAGATGCCGAAACTGGGTGCACAACCGACTGTACATAATGGATCTAATAACAGTGGCAAATCGATCCACACAATCGAATCAAATTCTAATCTTTTACGAATCAAACAGCAAGGGAAAGCTGATGTTACCCTTTTAGACCCGCAAGAAGACGTTGATCAACCTCCCGAAGGTTTTCCCCTCTTCTCCTCCTTCCCTTCTTCAATGGCCGGCCACACGAAGGAGACGAACGGCCGGCGGCGACAACAGGAGGAAGCGGCTTCAGGGGGGAGATCTTGGGGCATCAATGGTGATCACTAGGGCCGGCACCACAGGAGGGAGGCGGCACCAAGGACCAGCAGGGGCGCCGGGTAGGGCGGAGGGAGGTGGCGGCTATGGGAGGGGGGAGTGGAGGAAGTGGGGGGGCTAGGGTTTGGGGGCGCCCCCCCTCTTGGCCGACCTCCCCTAATGGGCCACAGGTCATGCCCATGCCCAAAGTTGGCGATAAAACGCCGAAAACCCCCTCTCTAACCAAGAAATTATAGTTCTTTCAATGCCTTTTCTTCCCCCGACTTCTTTTCAATTCACCCGATTCAAATCCGGGGTATTACACCTGGAAACCGTAAAGTATACTAAATATATTATTGAAAAGTACACAGCATAGCAGTGGAACAAAATAAAATCAATCGCTCTTAATCGCAACCCGAGACTTAGCCGATACACTTCCAAATCTCAATCTATCCAAACAGACAGCTATGAAAGGAAAATCCATAACTTTTGAGTAAAAACTTCAAAAGTCATGAATCCAATTTTTCCTAGATTCTACACTAGCATATATATAACTTCTCAGGTGACCGAAAGATCAAATAATCTCATCTAAGCCTTTGTCTTTAATCCCGAAGACCATTCTGTCATCTTCGGTACTATTGACTTGGGAATTTCATAACTTTTATTTGGTACATCCAAATTCAATGGTCTAGGACTCTATGGAAAGATAACAAAATTATATATAAGAACTTAGTTGTCAAGATTCTCTAATTCTACCATTAACATAATCTAATCTATAATTGAAAACTTGAAGTCAGAACCTGACAATCTGAAGGAACAATAGTTAAAGAAAAAATCGTATCTTTTTAATGGCTTATCCAACATTCATGATCTTTATCAATCTGGAAAGTTAATACAATTTCCCACGAAAGTCGTGTTGGGAGACTCCCCTGAATCGGCCATCTCCTAAACCTAATCTATTAATCAACGCGACTACTGTAATCTCGTCAGGGTTTCTGCACAGCAGTAAAGAAACTGACGTATCTCCCAAACTACAACTCCAATTTGGGTGATCTCGGTCTCTATGGAAAGCTGAGAACAAACCCCACAAATCTCTAGGAGACCCTGCCCTCTAATTCAGACTTTGTCTACACAAAAATGGACGAGCAAGCACAGTATAGATTTCTGATTCTAGACGCAACAGATCAACAATTCTCTAATCGATAGTGATTAAAGATCAAACCGGTTCCAAACAGCGTGGAGACGATCGTTACCCTTTATGATGCATGTGAATTCGCTGAAACCCCGCGACGTTCTCCTCTCCCCTTCGTCTCCCTCTCCTTCACCCTTCTCCTCGGCCTACAGCAATGGGACAACACTACCAAGAGGGAGGGGAAAAGCAATAGAATGCGAGGGGGGGGAGGGGGAGAATGCTACTGTAGCAGCACTGTAGCGGTGGCACGGTTACTATAGCTACAGTAGTGGGTAGGATTTTCCCCCTCCTTTTATAGGTGGTCGGCCCCTCATGGGCCTCCTAGGCCAAGGTCCGAGGCCCAGGTTGTCAAAAAACTGTTGAAACACCTCTTTTCTTATGTTTGATTTCTCTTTTGAACGTTTCCTTTCTTAGAATAAATCGGAGTATTACAGATTTAAAGAGAAGACATACTTCAAAAGAGGCTTGAATTCAACAATAACATAGTCCTATAATCCAATCTGCAACAATTATTATATTCCTATAATATAATCTCCAACAATAACATAGTCCTATAATCCAATCTTCAACAATTATTTTATTCCTATAATCCAATCTCCAACAATAACATAGTCCTATAATCCAATCTCCAACAATTATGCTACTCCTTCATAATCAATGGGTATCCACAAATATTCATTTGATTACTTCAATTCACGAAAATATTATCCAATCTTTTTAATTTTCTAACCCCAAAATATATCACATTTGGAATTATTCTCCTTATTACTGATCTTGACAACAATTTGCTATACAAGGGTTTGGGATTTAACTATAATTTAAATATATGAATTTAAATTACTTTGAATAAAAGTAAGCATGCAATAATAATTTAAAATAGAATTTAAATAATTTGAAATGCTGGATGTAACTTGTAATCATAGTTAGCACAAATATTCTCTCCCTTTTGTCATTAATCATAAGAATCCAAATTAAAGCAATAAGCTTGATCACAAAGAGTATGAAACAGATAAATATAACCAATGGGGGTTTTGATTTCAAGAATTGCGAAGAGAACCAAAATAAGTCACAAACTCTCATTTATGACCTAAAAGATTAAAACAACTTGAAACAAGATCATATTTTTTAGTTGTTTGAAAGAAATGATATTATGAACATATTCAAATAGACTTTCTCTAGAAATCTTCCCAAGAAGCATTTTTCATGAAGAGATAGCCAAAACTCCACAATGCATTGAGAAATATGTGGAAATAAGTTCCGAAAAATCTGAGATAAAACATGGAGCCATTACTTACAAATACACACAATTTTCATTTTGGGAGTCTCAACCAAATGTCAACCATTTTGAAAATATGAAAATCACAAAATTTCAGAAAGCTGAAAGCTGAAAGTTTCAGTTTTTTTTCTTCAGTTTTTTCATTCCATTTGAGCTTCGAAAGATAGCTGAAAAACTGGTTAAAAAGTTTCAATAAATCTGAGAAAATTTGGCATATAAGATCAACTATAGAGGATAAAATATCATCAGTATATGATCCTCAAATTATGAAACCATTTTAAGATACAAAAATCACAAATCAGCTCAAAACATGCAAAAGTTTAAATTTTCAGCATGTTGATCAAAGTGATAAAAAATCAAAACTCTTTTAAATCAAATTTAAATGCTTTGAAATTTTGCATAAATAAACTTTAGACTCCTACGAATCTTTTCCAACAAGAATTTTACTTCAAGAGTTATTTTGAATTTCTTGCTAACATGAACCGTATAGATAAATTTCCCCTTAATATATGCATATAGAGATTTGAATCGAAATTTATGCACATATGAGAATTTAATGAGTTTGATGGAGTTTCCTCTATATATTGAATCCAAGAAAGCATGTCGCAAGAAAAATAGTCAAGAATTAAATAAGAATGCAACATCAATAAAGATTCAATTATAAACATATCTTGGAGAAGGATACAATAAAAGGCATAAACATAGCATAAGACATAAATCATTAAAGTGTCCAAAATATATCTAAAAACATTCCAGGTTCAATAAGGTCACACAAGATATTACATGAGAGAAACTAAGCTTATTCTCACAAGACAAGTTCTATAGACCTAAATAAGAAAGTCACTACATCTAAGAAGGAGGAGGAGCCTCTGACGTGGATGGATGATCACCACGTTGAGAGAAGGAGGGAGGGCGAAGACCATGCCCAAACCTCTAATAAACAAGAGGCACCCGCTGCGACTGAAACTCTGTGAATATCTCATTTAAGTGTGTGACCTTCGAGTCCATTTCATCAAACCTAGTGTTCAATCCTTCTACCATGGCTCGAGTCTCAACCTAAACTTGATGCATCTGATCAAACCTAGTATCCATGCGATCAAAGCTCGACTGAAGGCGAAGGAGGGTTGTCATGACTGGATCTTGCTCATAAGGAGCCTGCTGCCCTGGATGTCCATGAGGAGGCAATCCTTGCCCTTGAGGCTGAAGAGGAGGTGGAGGAGGCACCTGAGGAGGAGCATCTCTAGGTTTGTACTTTTTGTGCTCCACATCACAAGGACTGTTAAAGTCAATCTTACTTTGAATAAGCTTCATAATGTAATCAATCTTACTTTGAATAAGCTTCATAATGTAAGGAGCAAAATATATACTCTTAACCTTATCTTCCTTTGATGTGGCAATTTCTCTAATGATTAAATCCATCACATCAATTCTAGTGCCATCCATGATATATTTCACTACATTCTAGGCACGCCCATGTATCTCATCATTATTTTCACTCTTGGGAAAGAATGATGTTCTCATGATCCTGTTAATAATACTAAGAAGAGGGAGAAGACCATTTACTCTTTTACGCATAAAATGATTACCTTGATCATGAAACTCATCCACTTGAGTGAGAGCAAGAGAATCCTAACAATGTACCTTTATCCCTCTAGAGTCTCCCAAACTCAAAGCACTCAGAAATTCATCCTTAGAGGATTCTAGCTGCTGTTGTCCCATCATCCAAACAAGATGGTCATGGTCAGGAGACACATACAGTATAGCATAAAATTGACGAATGACCTTGGCATGAAAATTGCATCTCAAAGAAACAAAAAGAATCCAAGCTCACATTCCGAAATAGATGATACATACCATTATAAGCTGGATTCTATTCTAGGTAGCTCCACTTCTGTAACACCCCGATTTTCAGAATTAGGATGTTAATATTTAATTTGGTGATCTAATAAATTTTTTACTCCATTTTAAGATTTTTACATGTTTAAGTAAAAAGATTTCTTTTTAAAAAATCAAATTGAATTAATTAAAAGGTTGCATTTTAGTTAAATCGAATTGTTTGAAAGATTGCAATTAAAAATTTAAATTATTTTGATTTCTGGTTTTCACATGCATTTCATGAATCATGTCGTTTAGCATGCATTAGTATCGTTGTTTTATTTTCTGGTTGGACCTCGAAACGCCTCTGCCATACCATTATCTTTTTCCCCAACTATCCCCACCAACAGAGCTACACAACCAGGCCTCTGCCATTCATTTTCCCAACCAAACAAAGTCTCCACTGACATCTTTTTCTCTACCCAAGAGAGCAACCTCACTGCCTTTTTCCTTGCTCCCAGCCGAAACCATCCTGTCATAGCCCCATCCCTGCCTTTTGCTCATCTCTCTCCACTGCCATTTATTTATCAATGCAGCACCACTCCACTGCCAACTCCATCCTCACTTATACTTGTTGCAAAGCCATATGCACTGCCAATTGCTTTCTCCCCAACCGAGCAACACACAGTCACACCATCTCAAATTCTCACCGACTGTCCACTGCTTCCCCACGCCACCTCTCTTCTCCCGCATCAGAACCTCCATTTCTTTCTCAACATGAGCTCAACACAACACCATCTCTCCTTCCAATCTTTATCAAGAACCGAAAATCTCTCTATGCATGGTAGACTATTGTGTTCCCCATCATTCAAGCAGCCCATTTTAATGATTAGATTTAGCATGCAAGACTATTGGAGCGAGTTCGCACGAGAGGGAAGGGGTAGCAGTGGCTGGCCGGGAGGAAGAAGCAGTAGGAGCCTTGGTGGCCCAGCGCACAGCGGCGCGACGCCGAAGCCGAGAGCAGCGGCGCATGGGGAGCTGCATTGGCGACGTGGCACGCCAGCAAGCAACGCGGCGGTCAGGGCGCAAAAGCCCAAGGCCGGGGGCTGGCGCGGGCAGCAGCATGGCGGAGCTTCGGTGTGGCACGGCGCCGAGGCGGAGGTGGCCGGCGCCCAGCGCGCTGCATCGATGGAGGCAGCAGGAGCAGTTGCGCGGCACAGCAGCCCGGAGGAGCGCACTGTGGAGGCTGAGGTCGACAACGACGTCGAGTACGCGGTCGAGAGCGGCGGCATGGCGTTGGCGCGTTGCGCGGCGCATGCTCGCTGTGGCACCGCGGCGTCTAGGCCGACCAAGGCCGGCGCCCGCGGTGCACGGCCGGAGGTGAGGAGGCAACTCGGTGACGCCGAGGCCGCAGGCGAGGGCGGTTGGAGCATGGCGGCAAGGGCGACATGGTGCGACATCCAGGGCGCGTTGACACTGAGGCATGATGCGGCGACGACACAAGGAGGCAGCGGCTTGGCGCTGAGGGAGGAGTCTAGGACGCGAGGCTTAGCGGCGTGGCCAGTGGCGAGGAGGAGTTGGACGAGAACGCTGCACATGCATGCGACGGCCATGCATGTAGTGGCACGACGGCCCGAGCGAGGCGACGTGGTATGGTGTGTCGCGCTTGAGTGCGGCGTCGGTAAGGTAGCTCCGTGGGCGTGGCTAGAGCTGGGAGTCGGGACGTGCATTTCCGGGCCAGCTCGGGCCGAAGCACGACCCGGCCCGACACGTGGCAGGCCGGGCTGGTACGACCCGAACGGTGGACCGGGCTGGGCCTAGCAAGCCGCCCGTCGGGCGCGACGGCGACGACACGGTTTGGCACGGCCGCACACTCGCGGCGATCGTGCATCCCGCCGCTTGCGCCCCGCCGCCGCCACGCATCCTCGCCCCGCCGCCGCCTCCACGCCTGACCAAGACGCCCGCGGCGTCTGCGGAGGAGAAAGACGCGGTGGCGCCGGGGCACGGGAGCGAGAGGCGCGAGCACGAGGGGTAGGGCGGCCGCCGGGCCTCGGGACGGGAGCCTCCCGCCAAGACGCCTCTCGCCTCCGCCGCTCGCGCTGTCGCCGCCTCTCACCTCGCGCTCCGCCTCCGCCGCGACTCCCCGCCTCCGTCGCTCGCCTCCGCCGCTGTCTCCTCGTCTCCCGCCGCTCCGCTCCATGAAGCGGGTGCGGGCCAAGGCGAGGGGGAGGGGCGAGGGGAGGCGAGGAGGCCACGGGGGGTGGTGGGGGGTGGAGGCGATGAAGGCGACGGGGAGGCGAGGAGGGCGACGCGGAGGGGCGAGGCGAAGCGAGCGACCGGGAGCCGACGACGACGAGGGAGGCGAGGCGAGGGGCCGACCGGCCACCGGGGAGGAGCGAGCGAGGCGACGGCCGAGGCGAGGCGAGAGAGGAGAGGTGGCGTGGGAGACGAGGGGGCATGGGGGTGGGTGAAAAGAGAGGGAGAGAGGGAAGAGGGGCGTGGGGCATGGGGCGGGGAAAAAGAGAGGGAGAGTGAGAGAATCCGGGGAGAGCTGGGAGGGGGGGCGTGGGCGCGTCCACGCGTGGGTGCGTCAGCGCGGGGGGCTGTGGGGGCGGGGAAAAAGAGAGGGAGAGAGAGAAACCGGGGGAGGGGGAGAGAGAGGGTCGGGGGCAGAGGGAATCAACGGGGGTAGGGAATCTTGCTTTCTTTCAAATCAGTTTTGATTGTAAACGAGCAAGCATAGTTTCAATCGCGAGAGAAAATAGGGATTAGAAAGGAGACAGGACAGGCAACGTTCGGATTCGGAAGCTCAACGTTCGGATTTGAAAGCCAACGTTCAGCAACTCATCGTGCCTATAAAATGACCAAGCATTCGCCGTGTCACATACCAAAATCAACTCAGTGATCTCATTTCTTTAGCATACAAAAATCAACTTTCATTTATTAATCATCTATCTACTCTCCTCATTTCTTCAACATCCATCTACTCTCCCCCATTTATTCACCGTCGATCCATCCATTATGCTACCAAGGAGTCGGAGCACCAAGGAGCTCCCGAGCGGTATGCTACCGAGGAGTCGGAGCACAAAAAGGACAGCAGGGAGACTTAGTGTAAGCTCTTGCACACGGGAGATGACAATTACAAGCTAAACAAGAGAGTCATAGAGTTTAAGGTAATTAACGAATCACACACGGGAGAGGCCATTGCCGAGTGTATACTACGCGTACTTGATGATTTTAAGATAGATAATAAAATTGCTTCTATAACTTTTGATAACGCATCAGCGAACACTACTGCTATGAACATCCTCACCCCAAGATTGCAGACGTATATTGGTGGTTATGTTCTCCACCAGAGATGTGTATGCCATATCTTGAACCTTGTTGTTCAAGATGGTATGCAAGCGATTGGCGGGTTTTTGAACAGTGTTCGCGACCCCGTTCGCTACCTCACAAATTCCCCACAAGTGGCAGCTAGGTTCGTGGAGTACAACGCGGCCAATGGAAAGGAGCCAAGAAAATTTGGCCTTGACATGAAGGTGTGGTGGAACTCGACCTATATCATGTTAAAGAAGTTACAAGGGTATGAACATGTCATATCCGTATTTGTCAATGCTAACTCTCAAGACAATGAATTGGTAGTTACTAATTCAGATTGGCATATTGCTAGTCATTTTTGAGAGTTTTTAAAATATTTTTATAAAGCAACAAAGATGTTATCTAGTGTTTATTACCCTAACTCTCCCTTAGTTATAGAATTTATATGGTTAATTGCAGAAAAGATTGCCAAATCTAGGAATGATCCCCTTTCAGGTCATGCTGTCGCACTAATGGAGGAAAAATTTATTAAATATTTCGGTTCTATTTCACACGTGTATTGCTTTGCTATCATTTTCGATCCTATGAAAACGTTGCCAGGTTTGCAAATCGGTATGGAGGGAATAGGTGAATGCCTCGGTCTTGATTACTCGGAAGCTTTTGCACATGTCAAAGAGGAGCTTTTTCGTGTTTTCCGCATGTATCATGACAAATTTGGTAGCAGTGTGAGATCGGTGGCCTCACAGTAGACGCAACAAGGAAAGAAAAGCTTGACATCCCACTTGTGGAATAAACTAAAGGGCAAGTCCAGTTCTTCGTCCTCTCAGTCTCAGGCAACCCCCTTGTGGAATTCTGTCTCAGAGCTAAACCACTACCTGGAGTATGATTTTGCAAACATCGATCCTGATCTTTCCGGTAGAAAGATAGACTTGCTCGAGTGGTGGAAGAACAACAAGCGGATATTTCCTGTGTTGTCACATTTCGCACGAGATGTTCTGCTAGTGCCGGTGTCCACTGTCTCTTTAGAAGCAACGTTCAGCATGGTAGGGAGAATAATTGAAGAAAGAAGATCACCACTCACGCCTAGGATGGTGGAGGCAATCACATGCACCAAGGATTGGGAATTGGCTAAAGAGCGGCAACAACATCAATTGGAGGATCTTGAGATCGTGTAGGCGTACGCTGACCTCGAACGCATGAACGATCTCGACATTAATGAGTAGCTAGTATGTACGCATGTTGTTACTGTACTCTTTTCCTTACTCGGGGAACCCCACTCTGGGGCGTAAGGTTTTTAACGAGGCAGTAACATTATATCTATAAAATATCAAGAAAAATTCAATTTTTCCCCGAAATATTTACGTGCTCATGTTTTTACCAATTAATTGAATTTTAACTAGTTTTTAATGAGACGAGTACAAGAGGAATGAAGATGGCGGTTACCGTCGCCATCGCCGCCTCCGCCGTCTATAGTTATTTCTGTCGGGCTTGGTGCGGCACAGACGCACCCAAAGACAACGGGCTTTGGTCGTGGCTCGGCTGGCCGAGGCGAGGTGGGCCGACACGACACGGCACGGCGGGGTGACCGCCGAGCCAAGACGATACCTAAACGGCCAAGCACGGTGGGCCGGGCGGCCGGCTCAACCCAATGCCCACCTAGGTGTGGCCAAGAGCGATGGCACCTATGCGGAGCAGAACGCGGACGCGGAACGGATGCGACGAGCTCAGTGAAGTCTACGGCGAACGCGGACGAGAGGCCGAGCGAACGCGAGATCGACGACGACTATGGAAGACGAGGAAAGGGAACCGAGAAGACGACGTCCGGAGACGATTCGCACGCCTAGCGCTGTGGTAAAAATCTTTAGTGTTAAATTGTGTTACGATATTAGTTGTCCATGTTGCATAATCTTTATGAGCATGCTATTTTTTACTATTTATGCATGTTTAATTTTAAAAATAATTTGGTAGCTTAAGACCGGTATAACTCTCCGGTTATGTCCTAATTGTGCTTATGTGTGATCTTGTGATGATATATTGAAGGATTGCGATTGATTTGATCGTTGTAACGGTTTAGGTGTATTATTGGTCGGTGGATGCTAAATTAAATATACATTGGATTAATTGTTTGGATGATATTATTTTGGAGTCAAATGCAAAATTGTGGTGATCTTAGATAATAAATTAATTGGAGGTTTTCCCTCACGATGGATTAGTAATTTTTGGAATTAGGGCGCATAAGGATTTTATGAATTTTTACTTGAGGGATAGCTCTTGTGATGTTATTTTATGGAGATATGGAGTTGAATCGGGTGATTTATTTAATCATGACTAAATTGATGGGATGTCTTAAGTAATAGCTTTGTGAGTCATTTATGCTAGATTTGGGTGATGGTAGAATGGATGATTTGATTTAGGATAAATATTTGGATTGCCATGTAATTAGTAGTTAAGTTCTATGCACCGAGTTGATAGATTTGTATCCTTAATTGGATTAGTAGATAAATGATTATTAGTTGATCGTAGATGCACATATATGATTAGATTGATAGAGATCGTTCACGACTAAGTTCAGCGGTATAGATATGAGTTGATCGATTAGTGAGCCATTAAGATGTTGGATGTGTTATTAAATTGTAAAGCTCATTAGGTGTCAGTTAGTCTATTAAACCTCGATCGGTGGAAATTTTGGGTGTATGCGAATATGAATTGCCGAGGTGAGACTAGTGGAGTTAGATAGTTATTATTAGCTTAAATAGCATAGTGAAGAACAATTGATGGTTTTAGGCATGGTCTTATGCCCAGAAGTCAGTGGATTTCGTACAATTATCAGATAGGTTGTATAGTTGGAAGATCGTGAATTCGAGTATTGTGTGGTTTGATGGGCTACTTTGATTATGACAGATGCTAGGTTAGCCTGAGTTTTAAAAGTATTTTAATGTAATAGGAATTTCAAAAAAATATTTTTACACTGAAAACTCTTTTATCTTTGAAAATTCGTAGAAAATTCTTACACTACTACAAAACAGGCCATAGAAGACGTCTCATCACAAACGGCTATGTGAATGGATTGAGTTGATGCTACTGTGATGCTGTGGCTATTGTGGGAAAGCTAACGAAAAGTTCAATCCGCAAATCCATGTTAGATTCATTCGCGAGGCTCGGGAGGCTCCAGACGAAGTGAAAATCCATTTTTGTTTTTTTTTTGCAATAGAAAAAGCTATCACAGACGATTCTTGTTCAGAATCGTTTGTGAAAATAGACTATCACAGGCGTTTCTATTCACGAACCGTCTTTGATAGTCACTATCACAAACGGTTCGTGAATAAAACCGCCTGTGATAGCCTTTTTCACAGACGGTTAAAAAACCGTCTGTGATGATCTCATGTCATCGCAGACGCATAAATTCAGACGGTTAAAAAACCGTCTGTGATGATGGTTTAGAACCGTCTGTGATGAGGTTTGTGTAGTAGTGTTATAAACTCCAAATGAGTTGAACCAAGTTATTTTGGTCTTGTAATTTTATTTTCTATTTATCTATATAATCCTTTTATCCTCCACTATTCTACAAATGTTCACCAAATAATAAATTTTGGATGAATAGTATCTGCGCTCCATTTTTCAGCATTTTCCAAGATGCTGATTTTCAAACCTTTATAACTTTCACATACGAACTCCAATTGAACTAATGCTTTCATAAATTCATCTAAAACCATAATCTATCTACTGTATAAATTTCATGCATTTTGGCAGATTTTGAATTTTTCGATGTTTCCAATGTTATTGTTCTTATACGGTGTTCTCGTTCGTTCGATAGTTTACGAAGGTTCGAGTGTGATCGAGAGTGGTACTCTGTAGTACCTGGACTATCCACAACAAAGGCAAGAAATCCACTCCTTTGATGCATATTGAATTCCTATTAATTTTTTAAAAAAGTATCTATGTTGATTTTCAAGTATTCTATGCATTGCTTAATTTCAAATACCTGTATGTCAAATGGGTAGTTTAGTTATATCCTCTTGCTTCATTTACCATCCTTGATTGTTGATATCCCTTTGTAAATTGATTGCCTAGGATATATGTATGTATGAGAATTTTCGGTTGTAGGATAGATCGAGGCTTAGCCATGCTAGTAGTTGTAGCCGAAAGCGGTTGATGGAGCTAGTCCATCGGCCGATGAATTGAATCGAATCTTGATAAAATTTGAGGATTATATAGATTGAATTATGTTGAATTTGAGGAATATATCCAGAACTTCGAATCTGGTTCTTGTGGACTTGTTGGGTAGTGTTTGTTGTGTGTTGGATTTAGACGGGTGATAGGGTGATGAAGGGAGATTGTCCCAGATTCGTGTAGCCCCATCTGGGTGCTTAAGGACCGGTCTGTGGTGTGTTGAACAAAGTCTCACGTGCAACCACACGCCTGGTTTATGGGCAATGGCTTGGCTAAATATGTACAATATATATATTTGGAAAGCTTACCAAGTCTATTTTCCAACGGATCAAACAACATATATACGATTTGGAGCTTTCTACAAAGAGTTATGGCTATTGGAGCAAACCGCATGCAATGATGAAATTCCAATCCGAATTCCATGCGGATTTTGAATCCGAATTCAATGCTGAATTCAATTCTGAATTGAAAGCACATTGTAATTAGTAATTCCTAATTAGACTAGAAGTATGTCCACTTGGCTAGCCATGAGGGGTGGAGAGACCCCATGTATTCAGGAGTAGACCCCTTTGTAATTTTCAGACTACAGGAGTAGACCCCTTTGTAATTTTCAGACTACGAATAAATGAATTTTGAGAATTATATTATTGATTCCTGGGCTAAGTGCACCTTAAGGGAATTAGGAGTTCTCGCTGATGTCTACTTTTGCGTGGTCGAGTAGACATGATCAAGAGCGTATGGTTGGGTGAATTCTTTTATCGTAGGTTGCTATATTAATAGTGGTTGACGCCATAGGTTTGTCAGGTTGCACGGACCCAAAGTTATCATTGATCCTATGTTGTGAAGATTGGACACCCCATATCGGTTGTTGCGTGTGGGAGTGTGCCTGAGCCTGTTTATAATTTCTCTCTAAAATCGGGAGTTTTATATCTTAGGACATCAAGTCAGGAATTTTATATCAAAGAAACTATTTAAATGCAACAATTTTTTTTTATCCTCTGAAGATTCCTATTGAGGTGTTAGAAATAGAGACACAAAGTTTATCTTTAATAAACATTTTATATATGCGCGTTGGAAATTGCCCTAGATTCTAGTCATGTAACTACAATTTTTTTAGACATTTTATACTCTCTAGAGACACTTTTAGGCATTTGATACATATTACAAAACTACATATAAATATTGCATAATATGAATAAAGAAATCATGTGGTTGAGGTAGGAAGTTGGAACATGTCTTTGCTCTGGTCGGATTGGCACGTTCACTCGACCCAATCTTTATTGACTTAAGTCAACATAATAAAATTTGTTTATATGATATTCCGTGACAACATACAAACACTTGATTAGTTAATAAGTCATAAATCTTGCTTCTTGTACAAGCATTAAGATGGGTGGTAAAATGTCTAACCCTATTTAAAATGTCTTCGCGCCGGAGAAACGTTTATTAGAGGCACAGTGTTAGTCGTTTATAATTAATTGAAGTGGTCAAGATAAAATATGAGCTAATTTTGTGTTTTCCTGGAGTATAAGGCGGACGTACATACATAGACGCCACCACTTTGTGTTGAAAATGAAGGTTGACTTATAATGTGGAACAGTACCAAATAGAGTATCGTATTTGCATATCACAAATTATACTGGTAAATTACAATTATGCATCATATTGGTCATCATCACATCTTTCTAATCGAACAAATTTTGGTGCAAAGCATCTAATTATAAAATTAGGGGAAAAGCGCATATATTAAAGTATACCCTCTAAAACAGAGAAAATGTTTTTTCAACCACTTTTGTATCCGTCAACCTTAGTCATGAACAGATATTCAGTATCTTGTTTTGCATTAGTTTGTACATGAAAACCATTTGCACAGATATCCTTAAAACTCAAGAGAATGCGTTTAGATTCAGGGTATAATAGAGCACCTTCTATAATTAATCTAGTACCAATAGGGCTCTTCCTGTGTCTATTACATGAGCATCAGTCCAAGAGATTGTAAGGATATTTATAGCATTTTTTTTTGTAGTGTCTGAAAATACTTAGTTTCTCTAAGAATAGTATTAGCGGTACAACTATCAACCAGACATATTTCCTCTTTCTCCACCATTGGATATCACATGAGTTATATAATAAAGCATTAATAACAATTAATTATTCAACAAAGATAAGGCTTTAAAATAGAACTCAATTCATTAACAATCTGGGAAATAAATGCACAAGTCTGCAGGCCCACCATAACTGTCACTACTGGAGACGGCCTCTTTGCCGAGGGCCTCAAGCCTTAGGCACAGGCCCATTAACCCTCGGCAAAGGCTTTGCCGAGGGCCGCCCTCGGCAAAGAGCTCTCGGGGAATTTTGAGTCGGCGAAGAGGGTCTTTGCCGAGGCCCTTTATCTGGCACTCTAAGCAAAGCCTTTGCCGAGGGTCGCCCGCACTCGGCAAAGAAAAGTAGCCGTCACGGCGCCGACGCCTCGGACGGAGTCTTTGCCGAGGGCCGTCTCCGGGGGCCCTCGGCAAAGAAGTATTTTTTTTTTTTGAAAAATCTTTGCCGAGGGCCTCCAACCATGGCCCTCGGCAAAGAATTATTATTTTTTTTTGAAAAATCTTTGCCGAGGGCCTCCAACCATGGCCCTCGGCAAAGAATTTTTTTTTTTTAAAAAAAAAATCTTTGCCGAGGGCTTCCCCGCAGGCCCTCGGCAAAGAAATTATTATTTTTTTTAAAAAAAGTCTTTGCCGAGGGTCTCCAACCATGGCCCTCGGCAAAGAACTGGGTTCCAGAATTTTTCCCATGAATCTTTGCCGAGGGCCTTGGTAATTGCCCTCGGCAAAGAGGCAGAAATTTTATTTTTTTGTTTTGTTTTTTGCATTCCATCGACACAAGCATTTCATATATATATCAATCATCACATATATATATCACACAGAACTCATTTTCTCACAATATATCACAACCATAATTGTGAACCACAAATCACAATATATTACAACGACAAGTCACATGTTCATCATCATTCACAAATATATTACAACCACAATTCACATGTTTATTACGACAAGTTCATGAAATCCAAGCACAAGTCAGAACCATAAACCACAAATATTACAATAAAGTCCAACCACATCACCTAGCACTAGTCCTCATCAAGGTAGCCTATGAGACGGTGGTGAAGGAAAGGCGGGATCACCCGGTGACGTACTACCGGGATGATTGGAACCCGCGGACGGAGGCTGCACAAAGGAGCAGAGATTGCATGTGTGAGTAATCAGGAAAACAGCTTTTGGAACTTAGAGATTGCATCTAGTAATCTAGAAATACAAAAGATTAGACTCAATTGAAAATTTCGTGACACCTCCCCGCACGGGAGGTTTCCAAAACTCAGAAGAAACAACAGCACGAACGCCGACATCCACAACGGCACGGCGACATACATGCAAAGCACAAGCGAAAAGTGAACTTTCATACTTACGGGAGTAGCTGCAGGAGTAGGAGGTGGAGTAGCTGAAAGCGCAGTACACCCGATGCTTGCCCAAGACTTTGCATGATCACCATCATCTCCGCTATTCGCTTCGCGGCGTCGAACGCGACCTCTTTGGGCTCTGTTGTCGCGGTCGATTCTGCGCTCGCTCTTGACTTTGCCTTTTTGTTTCTTGCAGCTCGGCCGCAATATTTCACTCAATGTATCGAATGCAAATCTAATTTAGTTGTGTAAATATCAACGTCTGACGAGTAAAACAGAATTACAGGTGCATGAACGATGCGATCTTTGGAGAAGGCCGTGTGCGTATATTTGGATGGAGCTCGTGCTCCGTGCTCGGATAGCGTCGAGGAGGAACAGTGGTGGAGTCGATGGCGCCGCTCGCAATCCACACCGCTGTGCTTCTTGCCTCCTCCGAGCCTCATGATCGTCTCGCATCAATGGGCTCGGTCGCACATTGTAATCTTCCCATAGATCTCCCTTACCGAGGACGTGTACTCTTGGACTTTAGTGTACACGTTCGGGCCTGAGTACACCAGGCGGGCAACCGGTCGAAGGAGACAGAGGATGACGCCCGCCCATGTGGGACATAGCCCACGCAGAGAACTCGAGACCTCCTCGCCCGGTCGCATGACCTCCCGCGAAAGACGGAAGATGGTGAGAAATCAAGCGAATTGAGCATCAAAATAAATGAAAGAAATCACTTACGTATGCTTGTTTGTATCCGGGAGGCCATGCCGCCTTGATGGTGAGTTGGACCTTGCCTCATCAGACGCTGTTCCCGCTGCCTCTCGTGCGTGTCAACAAAGTCCTGTGATAACCACTTGTCCACGATCATGGCCCAGCACTCGGGATACGATCGGCACCACCAGGGAATCACCTACAAGTCATCGAGTATTTGACATATAAGAAGATGAAATTGAACCTACTTAATATCAAAACGAATCATTATGAATGTTATTCGCCTACCTCAAGGTACTGGTCCCGGGTCAGCGTAATCAGTCTTGCTTGAGGCTTGGGGAGGGACTGCTTGAGTACCGACCTGTAGTAGTCTATGTGGGCTTGACGCCCATGGTGGTGCATGTCGGTGACGACTTCCTACAAGCCGCGGCAATTACCGAGGTCGCCTGGGCCTCAAGTCCTTCTTCGGCCTTGAAAAATTTCTGCATACAAAACCGATGTATCCATTCATTATTTCAATAAAACATTTAACCAATGAATGAGATGTATTAAGCAATGTTGTGCGAGAGAAACTTACCCAAAACTCCGCCAATACCCGCTCCTGCATGTTGCGGTAAGTGTCATCCGTGACTGCGTACTGTCCCAGCTTGGAGGCCGGCCCCGCACCACCGGCTCTTGGACGGTTGCACAATGCCGGGTACCATTTCTGCACAAAACACCAAGGATGCTCGCGAAGTGCGTCTTTGGAGTACTGACAAAACCAACCAGCCCTCGCACAAGTGATTAAGAAAATTTATCGTTTTCTTATGATTTCCAACATATCTTATGAAGTAGTTGTGATAACATCTATAGTTACTTACCTCTTGCCATAGGCCGAATCATGGCGGTTGTGAGGAAGCGGAACAGGAGGAGGCTCATGGGACCTCGCCGTAGGGAGTCCGCAGTAGCGATTCCCTCGCCCTCGGCGCCTCGCCTCCCTCGCCTCGGCGCCTCGCCTCCTCGCCCATCTGGCTGACCCTCTCGTCCTCCGACGAGGACGTGGCCGTGGCCGCCACGTGCTCCTCCTCTAGCACCTCGTCACGTGGCGAGGAGGAGACCGCCGCCCCCCCGCGGCCGCCGCCTCGGTCCTCCTCTCGTCACCTCCGCGACGCCGCCGGGACGACGACCCCTCACCGGAAGGAGAGGCGGTCTCTCCCAGAAACCGAGGGCGTGTCACGGCGTGGGCGTCTGCTCGCCATCTTTGTTCAATCACCGCAATCACAAAGAATGAACAAGACTAATCGGTACATATATTAGAAATAGATTCAAAATATATAAACAAAACACAAATTAAAAAAACATAGTATTACATGTATTAGGAATAATCTTCATGATTGGGATCATAGGTCTCATCATCACTGTCAAAATTGTCCAAATGGGCAACACTATCCGAAGGTTCTATGTTGTCATCGTAGTCATTGCCTAGAAGTAATCGCTCAAGCATTGCTATGTCCTTGGCATTTACCACCACATCTCCATCGACCTCGCCATCAACCATTTAGTTGTCTACTTCCATTTCGATTGCTTGGGTAAGACTATCTCAAAGCGTGCGTAGCCCATCTTCTTGATAGAACTGCCCATCATATGTGTTTGCGTTGAAGTTGTAATCATCATCGTTTGGGGCGTGTAGTTTACCATGTGGAGATACGTGCACAATAGCCCAACCCTTAAGATCCTCTTTGTCTTGGTTGGCGACGGTATAATACACCGCACGGCCTGTTGAGCCACAATGTAGACATCTTTTCCAGGATAGATGGAATCTTCTCGAATCTCGACTAGCCCAAGATGAGGGGTTCGTCTCGTTGATCGAGGATTAAACCAGTGGCATTTGAACATGATAGGTTTAAGAGGTTTGTCTCCATGAAATGAGAGTTCATAGATTTCCTCAACTCTACCATGATAGTCGAGGCCATCGCGTCTTGGAGGCGCACAAACTCCGCTATTTGTGGTTTTTCGTTTGGGCCGAATCGCCGTAACTTGTTGTGTGGAAGCGATATCCGCTCACGTCATAGCCAGAATGACTTCACCCTAACGTCACAGCCGTTTATAACCTGTTTCAACTCGTCACTCATGGACGAACCGGTCTGGGCCTGCAAGGTGAAGCATGATAGATCGTTATATTAATCAAACGTACGATCGAACGTACGAGCTAAATTGGACATTACCTTTTGTTTGAACCAAGAAATGTGATCTAGACGTCACATGTGGAGATGTCTGGGTTTTAGGCATCCGACGTCACAACTTGCTCGAAATCTTCTCAATTTTTTACCACAGTCTACACATGCGATAACATGACACCTCGACAAGTTTCGTGATTTTCAGACTTCGTATGGATTTTATATAATTTAAAAACACTTTTCCGACAAGTTCCTCGTCATGTTACGTGAAGAAGATGCCCGAAATTTGATGCGAGTTCGTGGATAGGGACTCAACATACACCAAATACCATGAATAACATTTTTCGAATCACTAAATTGCATTATTCCATCCACCTGCAGTTCAAATTTGAAATATTCGAAAAAAATCAACGAAAAGAAATAAATTAGGGATATATATCAAAAAAAGTCAAAATTGGCCCAAATTTTAAAATTGAGTTTTAAATAATGTATTATAGCACCACAAAAAACTGGATTCAAAAAACCAAAAAAAAAAACATATTTGCCGAGGGCCTAGCACTGCCCTCGTGAAAGGGGATCTTTGCCGAGGGCTTGGCCAATGGCCTCAAGAAAGAAATTTTTTTTAAAAAAAATTAAAAATCTTTGCCGAGTGCCTGACGGCAGACACTCGGCAAAGACTGACGCTAGTGGCCGCCGTGACCCATTCGGCCATATTTGCCGTGGGCCAATTTGCCGAGGGCTGGGCCCTCGGCAAAGATTTATTTTGCCGACGGCCGTTTCTTTGCCGAGGGCCAGGCCCTCGGCAAAGGCCTCTTTGCCGAGGGCCTATCTTTGTCGAGGGCTCCTGAGGCTGGCCCTCGGCAAATAGAGCCTTTGCCGAGGGCCCGAGATATAGCCCTCGGCAAACCCAGAAGCCCTCGGCAAAGAATAGGTTTCCAGTAGTGTGTGCTCTCATAGAGTTTACAGTAACCAAAAGTGCTTCATGAACCAGCCGGTGTGGCGGCGGCGACACGTGTTAGTGAGAACAACGACGAGGTGGTGTAGGAGGCGTGATTCAGTGCACGGTTCGAGCAGTGATGGCAGAACATGCGGGCGTTGAGGATGGAATAGAGCGGCAGCTTGCGCTTCACAAGGGAGGCGCGAGCGATCCGGTGCGACGGCACGGGCGGACGGCGGCGTGCTTTTCACGCGGAGCCAAATTAAGCGGCGTGGATGGGATAGGTGGCGGATGATGGCTGCACGTACTCATGGGGGTGGGTGGCAGTGCGCTCGGGGTGACGGCAGAGTTCGGGCCAACGCGGTCCGAGTCGACGGCGCATGGCAGGCGTACGTAGCCAGAGAAGAGCGCGACGACAACGGGGCGTCGCGATTGGGAGCGGTGGTGTGCTGGCCGGGCGCCGGAGAAGACGCGCGTGTGCATGGGACTAGGCCCAACAGATCGCCTTCCAGTCTTTTTGTAGATTAATGAAACCGATAAGACTATGGTTTGCACAGCCAATGATCAAACTTGCAATACGAACCATCTCCATGCACATCAACCAGTGTTATACCCTACGACGGTCAATCACGAGAGTGACATCGATTCGTACAAACGAAAGTAAAGCAGTCTAGATACGATCGATCTACAAAATTAAACTCGATCGCTACTAAAAGTACGTAGGGATGGCGATCGAATTTGACAACACATTGTAGCCTGTAGAGCGATTGACGCTCATGACGTGTTGAATAACTAGTGTGTCTAAGCGATCCAATAGCCAATCATTATAACTAGCAAGCGAGAATAACACATGCAATTAACAATAGCAAAAGTAGATAAATAATGAATAAAATATACGAGAGAGCAATCTGACAATCTTCTTTGTTGATACGTCTTGATGTACAAAATAGATTCTTCCCCTTATATTTGTAGTCAACTAGCTTAAAGAGTTCTTTTGGTAAATACCCCCGTCTCTTTTTTTTTTTCAGACGAAGAGAAATCCCAGGTCTCACCAGGGTCGGCGTGCAGTACCGGTTATACAATAGTGTGCACCTAGCAATATAACCAGCTAGCGCTACAACGAAAAGAACCGCACAGGGGACGCAAGGAGAGGACCACTCAGGCACCTTAAAAGCCAATGACCCCACCAGGCCTCGGGCGTGCCGCGAACGTGAACCACGTGCACCCCGGTCTCCACCGACGGGTGTGAATCCATTACACTGCCAGCTAGCCCCACCATCCTATGGAGTATGGACCAACCCCTCTGTGGGTTAGATGGCTTTGCGAGAAGGTCACGCTTGAAAGCGGAGTCGGGTGCGAGCGCCAGGTGGCGGATCAGGATAGGAGGGCGCAGGGAGACGGGTTGCTTCTCGTGCGCTTTTGGGTGCCGCGCGGGGGAGGGTGCGCCTGGCACCGACGCGCACGTGGTGGCACAAGCTGCTCGGAGCCTGCATGGGAGGCGGATAGGTGGGGTCGAGGGCGCTGCCATGTGGGACTTATGAGGTGGGTAGATTCGGAGGCGGTGACTGTAGCAGGTGGTGGTCTGGCTTTTATGAGAAAGCGTGTTAATGAGCGGTGGGGCCTACATGGAAACGGGAGGGCCCACCGGTTTTTAAAAATCTATAGGGACGGGTGAATTATTGTGGCGTCAGCATTTGGAGCTGGAGCCTGGAGGTGCGTTTGTTCTCACGTTCAATGTGAGACTTTCTATTATATGTTTCGGCGCGTAACAAATTTAATCTGTATATACAAAAAGATACATAAATAACAATATATTATCAAGAAAAAAAATTAGACAAAATTATATTTTCACCAAAAATTGCATAAAACATCACTACAAAACCTAGCTGCACTATAAAACTAGTTCAAATATTCCGATCAAACAAATTTCGATGTTACAATATTGCAACATTAGAAAATAATAGTGATAATATCTGAAAATAGTTGTTGTAATATTTTTGAAAGGGATGCAACAAACCAGAGTGGATCATGAAACAACAGAGAAAATGGGCAACAACAAAAATACCTCTTGTCACAATATTTGATGCAACAACATTACAATAATAAAAACACTCCATACAACATTTCGAACCTACTGTTCCAACAAATTAAGCAATCGCTTGCAACAAATCGTATCCGGAGGTCGAAGAAGTTGAACCCCAGGAGAACCGTGAACAAGGCCACCGACGACGCGGCCCCCGTTGGTGGCGCCACCAACAGCGCTGGCCTAGCCCTTGTGACCCCGCATCTCCCCATCTAGCCTCATGCTGCTGCTCGTGGCCCAGATAGCGGATGATGAGGCACAGTCGCTGGAGGCAACGTCGGGGTCGGAGGCGAATAGCGTGGAGGCAAGTGTGAGTGGGCCGAGGCTGGAGTCGTGTCGAACCCTGGGAAATTAATCCCAAAATCCTATGTGTTTACTTTGCTAGTCCCATGATTAGTGCTAGCATACATATTTACAACATTCATATCATATTCATACACGAATAAACACATCAAATTATTACATAAAAATAAACAACTTAAACATATGTCACATTGACCACAATTTACACACAGGGTTGACCAGCCAAATGAACATATAAAAGAGTAAATTGCAGCGGAAGCTAAACATGAATAAAAGTCAATGGGCTCTCGTGGTATGCCCGAATCCATAGGCAACCAATTGGGAGTTAAACCTTTGGAACTCGACGTCATCGTTGTCGAAACCCACTGCGTAAAAGTAACCATGCAAGGGGTCTTCTTCTGCAGCCCATAAATATGTTCAACAAGCAATGTTGAGTGCAATGATGTATTCGTAAGACTTTTAAGCAAAGCATAATAATATGTAGACTATGTCAAAGGAGGCTTGCTAGTCTAGTTTTGATTTGCATAACACGATCCTTTTATTTGCAATAATAGTAGTAGATTGCAACCGACATTTGTAAAATCATTTGATGTTGATATAAAATAATTATCATAATTTAATTAACAATATCCGAACCAAAGGCTTGTTGCCCTAAAACTCAATCCTCGAGAAAACTCTCTTTTTGTCGACCACCATCCCCATGGATTCCCTCATCCATGTCCATACCTTACTTTCCTTTAGAAAACGTGAGACTACTATTGTGAGAAATAGCCAAGAAACATCCATAACCGTGGAAGAGGCTATTCGAATAGGTTTACACTCTGTAGAGGTCACACAACTTTCCCACACGACACAAACTTCCCACTATGCCAAGTATGTCATTCGATACCATTGGTACCCGATTGAGAGTTCATGAAAAAGTGTTTATATCACTTGCTCTAGCAATAAACCACCCGTTGATCATCCTCCTCGGGATGGAAACGTCCCTCCGTCATCCCAAGACTCAACGTTGTGTTGGTAAATCCTGTCTCTTTAGGCAAAGATCTCTACCGCAAAGTTATTTTCCACACCCGCATAGACCTCATGCTATTTCCTTTGGCCCTACGACGGTTTGATTGCTAGAATACAGTGACTTATTATTGTTGGCGATATGCCCTAGAGCCAATCATAGAGATGATTGTATCACGTCTATGCTTGTGAGTTATAGAATAAAAATTATTATGTTCCTTGAATGAATCATCAGTTATAAAGATTAACAAGTATGTGACTTATTGGTGAAACTCTTTAGCTTATATGGTATCGTTCTAAATATATCCCTGGTTGGATGTCACTGATCAGAACACTAGTGACTTATCGACCAACACATGTATTGATTGATGGTCATATTTCACCGGTTATGGATATAGGGATATCAAATCAATAATGTGAATATATGTTAGAGAACATGGTGTTGAATTTACCCACCTTGAGACACTATTGAGATTGTTATGATTTTATATATCATCAGTTGATCTCAAGCAATGATGATGTATAATCCTTAGACCTGATATCAGCATGTTTTTTATATGTGTAATAGTACACTTAGGGGTTGCCAAATGCTACTCCGTAACTGGGTAGTTGTAAAGGTAACTTTCGGGTATGCTATGAAACATGCAGAGGGATGTGACTGGTCGGATATGGGATTTGCCCCGCCTAACATAAAAGGATAGATATCTCTGGGCCTCTCGATGTGGTCGGATAAAAAAAGTGCATGACCATGCCACTAGTGGTCGAAGAGTCGACCATATGAGGTTATCCGTCACTTGATCGAGAAAGTTTTGAACAGTACATGGATGACAAAATATCTCACCTGGAGTTCAACCAGATATCGTGAGACAAAGGGTGAATACACGAGCATGTCATTCAGTTCAACCAGATACAGACTGGTCGTATGGAGATTCGAGTTGGTCGTAGACTGGTCGAATATAATCACTAACTGGTAGAAACTGGTCGTAAGGAGTTATAAACTAGTCGTGACTAAGTATGAACTGGTCGTATAGAGATACGAGCTGGTTGTAAGTGATAAGGACATTATCGTATATCATATTGAATTAAGGTTCGTTCGATATAATTTATGTGTATTTGGGAATCGTTATGAACCTATAGGGTCACAACCAATTTCTGTGTATTTGGTCGAAAAACGGTTTCCGAGTCACAACCAATTACACATGAACCTACAGGGTCACACACTTAATGTGTTGGAACAAACGAGTTCAGATAGGATCCGTATTGGGCTCTATATAAGGCGATGCATGACGCTATTGGAAACAAGAGGGATGGACGACGTGAGTTGCTCCACTGAATTCCTAGCCGCCATCTTCTAGAGAACCCTGTTGTGTGAGTTGGTGCTAGTACACCAGCGTACGGTGTTCCTTTCCTGGACATGTGAATACCGTAGATGCACTATTGCGCTGATCGAGGACGATCCTTAACCTAAACAAGGAACACGATTGGTTGCTAGAGGAGACGATCAACACTGAGGACGCTGGACGATCGACTATGACCGCTTCGTCGACATGCTCGTTGTTGGATCAGGCTTCTCCAACTCTTCTTTCACTGCGCTGCTCGTCTAGTGGTAATGTTCTATGATCTCTTACTTGCATAGTTTCCTGGTTTACGTGGTAGAATTTTTTAATTACCAGCTAGTGTAGCTTACCCGTATCCCTTCAATTATGCTAGGGTCGTCCCATATCGGCACATGTGATTTGCATGGATATACTTGGATCAATGTCACAAAAGATTTGTCCTTGGCGACCCGGGCGGAACAACCACAAACCCCATTCTCGTGCCTTCGCACTAGTCCCTACTCACATCCGCCCAAGTCTAAGACAACTTTCAGATTCATTTTAATATTAAAATAATAGAGGTAATACCCCCTGGACCATAATAATAAGTGTGTCCCAATTTTTAAGTAATGACCAATTCCCATCTTATCTCATCTAGTATCGATCTTAGTAGGCTTAAGCTTCATCTACTGGGATGTTCTACTTTTTCGACAGCTATTAGTACTTATTGGGGATATTATTACTAGGGGGTGACAACAGCAGAGGATATCAATTTGTCAAGGCATGGTAAGGCATCAAATGGGTTTTAACTATGTACCTTACTTGGCATAGTAGTTTTTATATAAATACTCGTATGCATAAATACTTGCAAATAAAATACATAACATTAAAATATGGGATCAACATAATCAATTGAGGGTGCTTGCCTTGCTGTTGAACACTTGTTTCTTGCTCCGAATCAATCTCGAAAATTTTCGGTACGTCGGTATCTATTCGGTAAAAGCTAAGAACACACATAAATACTAAATTAAATCCAAAAGTGATCAAATGCAAATATTTTTAAATATATGAAACCACATGATTTTAGAAACAAAACCACTCAAATCGGAGTTGGTACGCAAATACTTCTAGCGAAACAAATTAGTCCGGCTAAAAAACTCTAGAAAAATAAAAGATGTCATTCTATGCAAACTGGGTTTCAGAATCCTGAAATTAACTTCTAATATTTTCCCTAACTCACAATCTTTATCAGATGTCAGACCCCTGAGCTTTGAGTACCTAAAATCCTCGTGTGTGTAGCGTACTAGTCCCATAATCGGTGGCTAAGACACACATCCACAAACGTTGGCATACACATCCATACAAAATGTGTTGGAAATATGCCCTAGAGGCATTCATAGATATGATGATATTTTATTATGTTCATGTTTTTGATAATATGTTATCATGTTCCTTGAATGAATCATTTGTTATAGATCAATAAATATGTGACTTGTTGGTGGAACTCTTTAACTTATATGATGTCATTCTAAATGTATCCCTGGTCGGAGGTCACTGGTCGGAACACCAGTGACTCTATGAGTAGCACATGTATTGATTGATAACCTGGTTTCACCGGTCATGGATATGGGGATATCGAATCAATAATGTGAGCACATGTTAGAGAACATGGGGTTAGATAGTGTGGATATCATGGGGATATGCTCCAGATCTTAGGATGATATGATAATTGGCAATGACGTTAATGGTTTCTCGTTTTACGTGTTTTCGGCACGATTCTGATAAGATCGGGCCTTAACAGTCCGACCGCCGAGTGGTGATCGGGCCGGTCGAAGATCGGTCCGACCGGCCATAGCGGCGGTTGGACCGGCCAACCTCAGAGAGTGTGGTTTGAGCTGGGCCAAAAATAGAGGGTGTAGGCAAGAGAGGGGATTCTATTGCACTTGGTCCCATAATTTTTGGAGTCTCCAGTCAAAAGTTCTATTGGATTAAAATTTCGAGTAGGTTTCGGTTTTCAGAGGTTGAAAATTGGCTAAGTCATTACTGGCGGTCTGACCGGCCAATAGGTGGTGGTCAGACCGACTAGGGTGGGTGGTCAGACCAGCCCTAGGGCCGGTCTGACCGGTTTTCACATGGGACGTCGCCCGTCGTGGTGGCGATATTCGGCTATTAGGTCAACGTCATGAGTTTGAGGGTATATATGTTGCATGCTGCATGTTTTGACTAACATGGGTCAAGTTGTGAAGAACTTGTTCCCAAATTCGGTTTACTTGTCTATTATTGTGCGGAGTTGCTTGGTGGTCAACGACGGTCAACGGCGAGGATGATCGGGACTAGGCTTGGAGAGCTGAGGTCCAGAACGATCGACGATGCCGGGTGAGGTCAATGTACTCAAGCGTGGTGCAAGATGGACAAGGGTGACCTATTGGCTAATCCGAGGCGCAAGGTGTAGCTAGTTAGGTCAAGAGGTGTTAAATACGGCGTATTAAAATACGTGCGAATGTGTCCCGTTTGTTTTGGGCCTTAACGGGAGCCCAATTGAGTCAAACTTCTAGAAGGTCTAAGCCTCCAATATAAATAGGAGAGGGAGGTGGCTGCACCTCCTCTTCGTCTTTTTTGCTAGTTTTTTAAACCCTAATTTTTCTTTGGGAGAGCTTTGTGGAGGTTAGGGTTCTTGATAGTTTGATGTGATTTTCGTATTCTTGAATTGAGCATTGTCCTCCATTGATGGAGAGGCTGTAAGCCCATATCATATCAATCAATCAAAGTAAAGTTTGATCAATGTTTTATCTCATTGCGTTCTTTCTCTATATTTGATGATTTTGAGTCTTTCTTTGATCCGTGAGTTTTTCATTGAATTCTTCACGTGATCTAGCTTACTGTGACGTGTGGAAACCTATCTAGGATCATCTTGATCATCAACCACCCACGAGCAAGTTTCTGGATCAAGTTTTTGTTTCGACCCAGTTTTGAACCCTTCTTCAATCAAACCGAAAATGATCCTTATTCTTCCAAGAATTATCACAATCTTCGATTGGAATAGCTTTCTGATATCATAGAGAAGGTGTGTTCCAAGTTTCATCAAGTTTAGAGTTATAGATCAAATCTTTCATCTATTTGCAACTTCGTCATCATTTACATTCGTTCTTGGTGGTGGTCAGTAAACCAAGATCACCGATCGGCCGATGAGCAATCGGTCCGACCGCTCTTGAGCTAGCGGTTCGACCGGCAGTGCACTGAGATTTTTTTTATCTTGTGTTTGATCTTTTGTAGTATTGCTTAGGGGTTTATATTGGATTCAGCATCAGTCTTCCGCTGTAGTGATATACTAATCTTCATAGCTTCTATAGCTACTGGAGTGAAATTTGTGTTGAATCCATTATTTGTGAAAAAGTGAGCGTGCTCCTATTCACCCCCCTCTAGTCGCCTTTTCGGTCCAACAAGTGGTATCAGAGCCCGGTTAGTTCAATCTTGATCTTAACCGGTCACTGAACTTGGCGATGGATAGATAATCCACGAAGCCGCATATCTTCGATAGGTACGACTATGCCTATTGGAAGAATTGTGTGCGAGTCTTCCTTGAGAGCGAAGGACACTATATGGATGGTTGTTCGAGTCCCGCTTGTTGTGCCCGAAGTTGCTACGCCGGCTTCAGAAGCCCTTTTGGCTAACAACAATAAGGTTAAAAACCTCTTGTATGGTGGGCTTGGGAGACATGAGTATGATCAGATTTACAATCTTGAGACTGCGCATGAGATTTGGAACACTCTCGAAACCTATCATGAGGGTTCGTCCCAAGTCAAGAAAGTACGCCAAACAGTCTATAAGCGTGAATATAATAAATTCGAGATGCGTACTGGAGAGAGCATCGATGATATTTTCAGTCGCTTTAATAAAGTGATTAATCAGATGAAAGCTGTTGTTATTGAATATTATCAGTCTGAAAATGCCACCCACCTCTTGGCCGCAATCAACACTAAGGAGTGGGAGATAAAGGCCACAGCCGTTGAGGATAATATCAATCTTTCTGATATGACTTTGGAGCTGCTCTATAGCAAGCTTAAGACTCATGAGATCAATAGGATTGAGCATCCCAAAAAGGAAAATATGGCTTTGGTAGCAGACCCGCTCAAAAGAGCTTCTGATGGGTCTTTTGAGTCTTGTTCTGGATTTTTACTTGCTGGTTTATCTGCTATTCATGAAGAAGAGTTTGAGAGTCTTCCTGAGGCTAAGTTGGTCCTCATAGTCAAAAAGGTCACATGGGCCTACAACAATATGAGAAACATAAATCGAGGAGTCCCGTGACTTGTTATGAGTGTGGTGAGCTATATCATATCCGTCAAATTGCCCCAAGCTGAAATGTAAGAGCATCTACAAGTAGGGAAAGCCAGCTTGGAAGAAGCCTCAATGGAACAAATCAAGGTTTGATACTGCCAAGCTGACAAAGGCTGCTCACCGGGTGCTTGCCGCTTTTGAGAATCAATCCTTAAGCGATGTCGACTCTAGGAGTGGGAAGGACAAGGGAGGGGAGATCCCTCAAAACAAGAAGAAAGAGAAGACCAAGGATTTCACCGGCTTGTGCTTCATGGCCGACTCCGTTGACGACGGCAACGATGAGGTACCTCCTCCCTATTACGTTCTTTCTGATAGATGTGAATCTATTGTTGAGCAACTCATGAGTCAGGATAAGGCATTAGAGTTTGTCATGGCCAAGAATAAGGACTTAGAGTTACAAGTAGAAAATTTGACTTTAGAACTTGAAAATGCTAAGACTCGTGAATATGATGAATGTTCATCCTACCATGCTTTGCACTCTGAATTTGCTAAACTGCAATCTCCTCATGATATTGCTTTGCAACAACTTGAAAATACTAGGACTGAGCTTGCTGAGGTTAAATCTGCTCCATTAGAAAAATGCTTAGAGTCTAGTAAGTTAGTTACTTCTGGTGTGGTTGATCCTAGCTTTTGCACTTTCTGCTTAGAACGCGAACATGAAGTTAAAGATATCTTAGAAGCAGTTAGAGCTAAATATACCAAGCTTAAAGATAGTATTGAGTCTTCTACATGTGCTTCTTGTCCAGCTCTTAAACTTGAAGCTGCTTTATATAAGGAGAAATATGCTAGAGTCATTAAGGGTAAAAACATGTGTGATGCGGGGTGCCCGATCTTCTCGACGTAGAACCTCTTGATAACTTGTGTATCCTGACGAACCACCAGCTGATCCTCCGCGCCCATGCACGGACTTGCAACTCTATGGAAAATTCGCCCAAACACACATTTGATTGGATCCTCGCTAACCACAAGTGAAGATCGTCGAACCCTCAATTCCCAGCGGAAAAGCAAGAACGACCACTTGTTCTCAACGCCCAATTCCCTCTGTTTTGGCTATAAGCACAACAGGAGAATCAAGCAAAAGCTTTAAAAATATATTAAACGTGGTCTGAGATTACAATGGGGGTCTACCCCTCAATATATAGTGCCCCTTCTCCTCCTTATGGCTGGCAAATAGGCCCTACTCCTATTCTAATTTGGAGTCCTACTCTAATTCCGACACATTCCAAAACAAAAAAGGAAACTCTGATTTTACAACCGTCATATTGATTCAATCATATCTTTTGATACATGACAAATTTTGGAGTGAGAGAGGATCCGTTGGATTGGGCTTGAATTTAGCTTTCGAACAAGCCCAAAAACACCCAAATCGGACATCGTATGAGAAAGTTATGACCTTTTTACTCCGGACTGTCCTGCTGATTCCGAATCCGAATTTGAGGCTGATTCCGAATCCGAATTGAATTCTGAGTTGATTCCGAGTTTGAATTTGGTTGGGCTTGTGGAAGTTTCGAATTTGACTTGGATTCTTGGGCTTCTCTCCCTTGCTTGTCTCCCACGAGCTTCTCCTCCATTGTGATGGCCTTTCTTCTAGAACAAACTCATATCCTTCATCTCCGTTCATTATTGAATCTTCCAATCTGAGCACAAGCAAAACACTAGTTTTAGATACTATGAAATTCTCAACTAATTTAAAAGTAAATTCAGTGAACATATTCACCTGTTGGATAAGTTTCTCTTGTTTTTCAACTCTCTTAGTAAGCTCATGTTGTTCTGAGGTATTTAATTAATTGAAAACATTATATGAAACAACGTAGCTAAGGATGTCCGCATCATCCTCCCTTTCTTCGAAAAAAGCCGTCCTCGGCTTTTGATAGCCTGAAAATGTGCTAGACGAAGAAAACAACGTATATGCATGGTATATGTATGAATCAATTATTGTGTTCTTCTTGTTGTTTTGCACAATCGATAGCTCAAAATCATATTTCAAATTGCCCAACTGACTCATATGATAAAATTTAACCTTTCCAACATCAAAATCAACTAAAGTGGGTGAAAACCAATTGATACCATTCCATGTTTCAACTGCGCTACTCTGATTAGTTATTACATTTAAGAGATAAACAAGTAGGCATCATGTTGCGTTCTAAACAATAGACACTTGTATTTAAACTCATCTTAAAGAGACTGTGACATTGCTCAATAGATGGTTTGCGCAAAACATATAATTTTAAATAAACAAGATTATCACAGGTAATGCATATTCGATAAACTTGAAACATGTTGTTGTCTACACCAAAATCTCCGATCAAATTGAATTTATATGTATGTATGTAGCTATTTACTAGTGATCTTAAATGTGAAATTTCAAGAACCTTCTTAATAACACTAACTACCTCTTTTGGTTTATCGAATATGATATGACACAAAGAATCATTAAGGGATATTCTAGTAATAACTTCTGTATGAGTAATCAATTCCATATTATGAAAATTAAACATATCAAATTTAGAATTTGGAATCATCAAAGGAATAATGGAGTTCTTAGTTTTACACACCTTGTCTTGATGATCCATCGATTTATTACCAATAGTGTTACCTTGATCGTCCTCCTCAGTTGTTGTAGGTGCCGCGGGTATTGTAATGTCATTATGTAACCACGGGGTATCATGTGTTCCCTCTTCAACCATGGTTATATCTTCATCTTTCTCTTCCAATGGTGAGGGCTCTTGAATATCCAACTCCTTATTTGCTTGGTCCACCTACACAATGTGCGATACAACACTAGAAATAGAGGGTAAGTTGTTAGGTTCAAAAATAATCTTACTTATCCTATCATCTATCTCTCCCTTTTCTTTTGGTGTATCTCTCACACTCTCAATTGTGATGCTCTCAACCTCGCATATGGTGGACTCACACAACTCACTCTTTTTATCACTCTCACTCAATTTGGCTATGTGGCTCTCATTCTCACATGGGTTTTGATGCATCTCATCCTTGTAAGACCGTGGGCTAGCAAGGGCACAACTACCACCAACCACGACCTCCTCACGTGTTGCGGGTTGTGACGGGGCAGCACTACTCATCACCTCGGTCGAAGAAAAATTCTCATGCTCGATCTTCTTCTCAAGTGACACACCAGTGGATGAATTAGAACTAAAGAGCCGGCGCAGATTTAATTGATGTGCTTGTATGTGTTTAAGTCTCTTTTCTGCCTTCATAGCATATTTCACAAGATCTTGCAGACTACGAAAATATTCATTTTGAAGTGCAGCAACGATCTGATAATTCAATCCTGCTTTGAAGTATGCCTTTTCTTGATATGCACTAGTGATATTGGCACGGCGCATTGCATGGTTCAACTCAATATAGTAATCATGGACAACTTTGCATCCTTGTGTAATGCTCTCCACGTGGTGTAGTAGTTCCCACTCATAATAGGATGGAACAAATTCTCTTCTCATGACGCTTTTTAAATAGACCCAAGATGTAATGAATCGTTTTCCACTTAGTTGTTGCCACCAACTAGAGGCATAGTCCGTAAAAAACAAAGTGGCTACTCTCACTTCCTTGGCTTCTGATTCGAACTTATGGGATTCAAGCTCGAACTCCATGTTTTGTACCCACTCAAGATACTCCTCTGGATCATTACTACCATAGAAGGGAAGATACGTATACTCGTGATCTGCCATTGTTAGCAAAGCAACGAATATGTATGTAGGTGTATGTGTATCTCTCAAACTCACTTGTCTTACCGAATTACATTCTTACCTTTCCGAAGTGAATTAAGATCAACAATACTTACACTTCAGGGCAGCAGGAACCACAAGGTGATGTGTGAGCGAATTTCAAGAGCAAGTCAAAGCACGACAACTGGTGTTTTGTGGAGTTTTGTATGGATACCTACTCAATTTGAAAATTTTAGGTATTGTAAGGCTAAGTAAATATCCAAACTAGAATTCAATGCCTAGTTGCAGATCACAAAGATATAAATGAAAATCAAAACAACTCACACGCAAAGATATTGGAACTTAGTGCAATCAAGGAATGAGCTATGTAAGATATAAGTGAAGAACAAAATAGCTCGTATTGCAAAAGTTATAGAAAGACGCTAGCTAGTTGCAAATAATGAAACTAGGGCACAAGATTGCACAAAATATTGATATTCTAACAATTGAATCAAGAATGAGTGGAGATTTTCGCTCAAGTTTATGGTTCGGCTATGCGCTTTCTTTTTCCTTTTCTCTTTTCTCTTTTCTTTTTTTTCTTCTCTTTTTCCTTCTGTTTTTTTGAACTATGGCCAAAATTCTTGTTCTACCAAAATGAGCAAAAAAATATTTCCCACCTTTTGATCTTTGAACAATTGCAAGAAAAAATATTAATATGCAGCCCTCAGCAACGATTTAGCTAGTCTTAAATAGGTTCAAAGTATTCGCAACGAATTAAAAGTTTCACAAAGGATAAATTGATGTCTCACTTCTTTTTTTTGTGTTAATTTTTTTTATAAACACGACCAAAAAATCAAACTAGGCTCAAATAAAAAGCAACGCAAAAGAATTCAAGATCAACAAACTAAACTTGATTCTAATGGACAAAAACTTAAAAAAAACTCACTAGAATAACAAATTAAATACTACTATTTGAAAGAATTTTTTTGTATGGCTTTTTAGGTGTATAGGGAAAAAATTTAGCTAATCTGGATAAAGATCCTACCGAGTCAGCTGACTCGATACCACGATGCGGGGTGCCCGATCTTCTCGACGTAGAACCTCTCGATAACTTGTGTATCCTGACGAACCACCAGCTGATCCCCCGCGCCAATGCACGGACTTGCAACTCTATAGAAAATTCACCCAAACACACACTTGATTGGATCCTCGCTGACCACAAGCGAATATCGTCGAACCCTCAATTCCCAGCGGAAAAGTAAGAACGACCCCTTGTTCTCCACGCCCAATTTACCACCTGATGCGGGGTGCCCGATCTTCTCGACGTAGAACCTCTCGATAACTTGTGTATCCTGACGAACCACCAGCTGATCCCCCGCGTCAATGCATGGACTTGCAACTCTATGGAAAATTCACCCAAACACACACTTGATTGGATCCTCGTGACACTGGCGAAGATCGTCGAAAATCAATTCAGTGAAAAACAAGAACGACCCCTTGTTCTCAACGCCCAATTCCCTCTGTTTTGGCTATAAGCACAACAGGAGAATCAAACAAAAGCTTTGAAAATATATTAAACGTGGTCTGAGGTTACAATGGGGGTCACCCCTCAATATATAGTGCCCCTTCTTCTCCTCATGGCTGGCAAAGAGGCCCTACTCCTATTCTAATTCGGATTTGGAGTCCTACTCCAATTCCGACACGTTCCAAAACAAAAAAGGAAACTCTGATTTTACAACCGTCACATTGATTCGATCATATCTTTTGATACAGGGCGAATTTCGGAGTAAGAGAGGATCCGTTAAATCGGTCTTGAAGTTAGCTTTCCAACAAGCCCAAAAACACCCAAATCGAACTTCGTATGCGAAAGTTATGACCTTTTTACTCCGGACTATCCTGCTGATTCCGAATCCGAATTTGAGGCTGATTCCGAATCCGAATTGAATTCTGAGTTGATTTCGAGTTTGAATTTGGTTGGACTTGTGGAAGTTTCGAATTTGACTTGGATTCTTGGGCTTCTCTTCCCTTGCTTGTCTCCCACGAGCTTCTCCTCCATTGTGATGGCCTCTCTTCAAGAACTACCTCATATCCTTCATCTCCGTTTATTATTGAATCTTCCAATCTGAGCACAAGGAAAACACTAGTTTTAGGTAGTATGAAATTCTCAACTAATTTAAAAGTAAATTCAGTGAACAGATTCACCTGTTGGATATGATTCTCTTATTTTTCAACTCTCTTAGTTAGCTCATGTTGTTCTGAGATATTTAATGAATTGAAAACAGTATATGAAACAACATAGCTAAGGATGTCCGCATCACTGTGAATCATGTGTTAATCTTGAAGAAGAAAATGCTTATCTTAAGGATACCCTATAAAAATTCTCTAAAGGTAAGAAACAATTAAACATGATTATGGACAAGTTTAAAACTCCTTATAAGAAGTAAGGATTAGGATACAATCATGTTCAAAATAATTCTAACCCAAAAGTTACTCAAGTATTGGCAAATAGGTTAATTGAATTCAAAAACCAACCTGCAAAAACTATCTTTAAATATGCAGGTGTTGCCCAACCATCTGTTAAGTCTAAGGGTGTTTCTCCCAGTGGTATTAAGTATCATTGTAAGTATTGCAAAAAGGATGCGCATTTGATTGAGTTCTGTTGGCGTAGGTTGAAAAATGATAAGAAAATTTTTGCTAGAATTTCATCTAATCAACCTAGGGCTTTTTATGAGACATGATAACATAGAAAAGAAGAAACCAGGTTTAGGATTTGTGTCACATGCTCATCATCATGTTCCTAGACAGGATAACTCTCATGTTACTTTAACCATTGCTCTTAACAGAACTTCAAATAAATTCAAGGATAGCACTTCTGCTTTGCATACTACTCGCAGGCGTGTGTCTTAGTACTGCGTCCCTAAGTCTTGTTTAACTAACCCCAATATTGAGACACATCGTTCTTCTGTTCCTTGATTTTCAGGATTACCGCGGAAAGAGGAAGGACACGTGGTTCGTCGACTCCGGCTGTTCTCGCCACATGACCGGAAACTCAAGATGGTTCACCTCCTTCACGCGGTCGACAGATGATGATTTCATCACCTTTGGAGATTATAAACAAGAGCGGATTGAAGGAACGAGATCGATCAGGGTGAACGACAGTTTCATCCTCAAGGACGTCGCCCTTGTGGACAAGCTAAGGTTTAATTTGCTTTCTGTCTCTCAACTTCTTGATGATGGATATGAGACTAGATTTAAGAAAAATGCTTGTCGGGTGCTTGATTCAACTTGTGAGTTTGTTTTTGGAATTACTAGAGTTGCTAAGATCTTTGGGTGACTTTTACGAATCTCTTCTTTGGTTCTATCAAATGCTTGATTTCATCTTCTTCTTACGTGTTACGGCTTTGGCACCGTCGTGTAGGGCACATTGGTTTTGATCATCTGACGCGAGTTAGCAACCTTGAGCTCATGAGAGGTTTGCCCAAACTCAAAGCCGTCAAAGATGCTGTTTGTGCACCCTGTAGGCATGGCAAGCAAGTTGCCGCCTCACACCCTTCAGTGACTATAGTCATGACTGACGGACCGGAACAGTTGGTTCATATGGATACTGTTGGTCCTGCTAGGGTTCGGTCAGTTGGTGGAAAATGGTACATTCTTGTCATAGTCGATGATTTTTCTAGATACACTTGTGTGTTCTTTCTTGCTTCGAAGGATGAAGCTTTTGATTATTATCATGATCTTGTTCTGCGTTTGGCTTCTGAACTTTCTGGTGCCTTGAGAGCGATCTGTAGTGACAATGGCATAGAGTTCAAGAATACCTCATTTGCTTCCTTTTGTGCTGAGCGTGGAATTGAGCATCAGTTCTCTTCTCCACACGTCCCTCAACAGAATGTCGTTGTGGAAAGGAAGAACAGGACCCTGATCGAGATGGCTAGGACGATGCTAGATGAGTATATCACACCGAGGAGGTTTTGGGCTGAAGCTGTTGCTACTGCTTGCCATATTGCTAATCGTGTCTTTGTGAGACCTTCTTTGGGCATGACTACTTATGAGCTTCGATTTAGTAGAAAACCCTCTGTCTCACACTTTCGAGTCTTTGGATCCAAGTGTTTTATTCTCAAAACAGGAAATCTAGATAAATTTCAGTCAATGACTTTTAATGGTTTATTTCTGGGTTATCCTGCACATTCGAGGGTTTTGGGTGTTTAATCTTTGAAACTAATCTTGTTCGGAGACATGTAATGTCACTTTTGATGAGACTAGCCACGGTGCTAGATCGGATATTCGGGTGATACACAGTGTGAGAGCATATTCATAGAGGAAGATGATGAAGTATTTGATGTTCTTCCACTGTTCTTCGTTGGCGCCCTATTCCAAAGACAAGAACTGATGTGACTATTTCGCCTTCAGATGAGGCTCCTGCTGCATCTTCATCATCATCAGTATCTGCGGAGATTGAAGAGATGCTTTCTTCTCCGGGTGCACCACTTCACATTCAAAGGCAGCACCCTCCGGAACAGATAATAGGTAATCTCCATGAGCGAGTCACTCGTTCCAGGTATAATGATCCAAACCTCTACTCACATTCTGCTTTTGTTGCTTCTTTTGAACCGCGCGATATATCACATGCCTTATCGGATTCTAGCTGGGTTAATGCCATGCATGAGGAGTTAGAGAATTTTGAAAGGAATAAAGTTTGGAACCTAGTAGAACGTCCTAGTGGCCATAATGTTATAGGAACCCGCTGGGTCTTAAAAAATAAACAAAATGAGAATGGTTCTGTGATTGTAAACAATGCTAGGTTGGTAGCCCAGGGTTTTAGCTAAGTTGAGGGGTTAGATTTTGATGAGACTTTTTGTAGGACCGGAAAGGCGACTGAGGGGGGGGGGGGTGAATAGGCGCTTTCAAAACTTTCTCGCCTAAATCAAAATCAACACGAACTTTACTCCTTTAGCTATGAGAGCTAAGAAGATCAGTAAGCACACAGCGGAAGCCTTGTGCTGAACTCGACAAACCCCGACAACCACACGACACAAATGTGGAGACTTAAGCTCAAAGGGTTGATCTGAGCACTGGCGGTCGGACCGGTTACCAAGGCGGTCGGACCAACGTTCAACCAGTGATCGGCCGGCAACTAGTGGCGGTCGGACCGGCGTTCAACCAATGATCGGCCGGCAACTAGTGGCGGTCGGACCGGTGGGCAAATGTTCGACCCAGCGATCTGATGATGCGAATATCTGGCGGTCGGACCGCCGTTACAAGACCGTCGGACCGGTTCGATCGATCTTGAAAAATCCACCCCAAATCCAAAACGAAATTTGATCCAACTTTGATTCAACCAATGAAACTTGACCAAATTTGAGCACACCTCCCTAATGATATTGGAGACCTATTTCTAGCGACGATCCTTCGATCCACTTGCGAAACAATCTCTCAAGGATTAAACAAAGAAGTGCACAAACCCTAGAAATATGAAAATCTTTGATTCAAGACTTGCTTGTGGGGATTGATGGTCTAGATGATTCTAGGAGTATTCCCACACACCAAAGCAAGACAAAAAGGGTGAAGAGACCAAGTATAAACCCTTGAATCAAGGAAGCACTAAATTCATCCAAATGAGAGAAGAACACAAGGAGAAGACAAATGATCTCTCAAGCAAGCATCACAAGATTGATTGATCTCACAAGATGCTTACAAAGCCACTCCAACTAGGAGGACAAGAGCTCACCCAAGGAGCATACAATCTCTCCCTCTCTTCCTCTCCAAACCCTAACCCTAGAAAAGCAAGGGGGGAAAACAAATGAATGCCTCAAGAGTTTTCCTTCTCCCCCTTTCCTATTTATACTAGAGAGGACTAGAGTCACATTTGGGGCCCACTCACACATGGGACCCACACACTAATCTGTTGAAGCAATCGCCGCTTCACCACGTGTAGGTTGATCGTGGTTCTCATCGACGCCAAACCTCTCTTGTCCGAATCCCTCGGAACCTCCCGAGACTCGCACCGAGATCCGCACCACCTGATCCAACGGTATGATCGAACCACCGTTCGATCCGTCTTGCCCATTCTCGCACTGCTTGAGTCACACGACCTCACCCGGTATCCCCGATCGTTCGGACCTCGGCTCTCAAGCGTAGTCGATCCACTCACCGTTGGCGTCGTTGACACGCAAGCCACCGCACCGCAAACAATAGACAAACAAACCGTTTCCGGAACAAGTTCTTCACAACTTGACCCACGTTAGTTCCGCAATGCAATATGCAACAATAAAGCATTGATAACTAAACATTAAACACAATCAACATGCATCAATGCGAACTTGGCTAACCTCCAAGTCATCTGCGGTCCGACCAGCCACAAGGCCGGTCCGACCGAGATGTCGGCCGATCGGACCGCTCCACAGCAATGGTCGGACCGGTCCAAACAACCAAAAATCTAGCTTGAAAATCCAAACCTTCGGAATTTTCAACTCAATAGAACTTCATTGGGAGCTCCAAAATGATGGGACCACATCCAGAGACTCCCTCACCGCTTACACAACCTATTTTGGCCCAGCTCCAAAACCCAACTTTCAAAAAGCGGTCGGACCGGCCACCATGGCCGTCGGACCGCCACCTATGGCCGGTCGGATTGCTCCACGGCGATCGACCGCCCAAGACAACCAGTCGACCGACCGCGATGCTCTGCGACCAAATTTTGGAGCAAACCCAAAAGCGAGATTTTGCAAACCAATAACGCCATTGCCAATTGACTCATCATCCCGAGATCGTGCACATATCCTCACGATATCCACAATCTCCCCTTGATGAACACATTGGCAATTTCAAGAAAATGTGGTTTTTCAAATGAAAAGTAAAATCGCCGTTTTCGCATAAAGGCACAACTTGGTCCATAAGCAAGAAAAAGCTTAGGAACCGACCAAGGCGGCTTGAATAGTGAAGGCAAGTGAGATAAGGCATTGAGCGCACAAAAGATTCAAAATCAGGAAGATGGCCAAAAATCTCACTAAGGTCCATATGAAAGACAATAAGTTCTATTTGACCTTTGATCATTGTGAGTCTTCTTGAATTGCAATTCAAATCGTAAAAGGCAATAAAACCCGGAGACTCAACTCACTATGATCACAAATTTTCAAAGGGTTCACAAAAAAATTTTTGTGTGTGTGTGTGTGTTCTTTTATGAATGAAACCTTATGTGAACCAAAAGCTCCAAGCAACATTTTCTTCAATCCTTCTCCCCCTTTGACAATGAATTCATCAAGATGCATGAGAGAAGAACGAGCATGAAGAAATGACTTTATTTGAAATTTAGCAAAAGGAGCCATGACCATTATCTATGTAGACAGTACAAGACATATACCAAGCCATATAAAGAGTAGAGGCTATATTCAATCATGGCAAAACATGTACCGCAAAGCTAAAACCAAGATAGCAGAAATCTGAGATTAACAGAATTAAAACCATGAAAGGTTGCTCAATGTCAGAGATTCACTAAAAGCAACCAAAAATGAGTCAAGCCATGTCTGTAAGCAAAAAGAGACTCAAAACAGGAATTGAGGCATTTTGAGCATTAAGAGAATTCTTTTGAAGCAAAGCTCAAGCACTTAGCCCTTTTTGGGCAATTTTTCTTTTTCCTTTTTCTTTCTCTTCTCCTTTTTACTTGTGCTAGATCCCAAGCCTTGCCGCGACCATCTCAAGCGATAAGCTTAAAAGAGTGGTCTAGGTCATCCAAAACTCCCCCTGAGTTCATGCCTAGTGCAATGGCAAGCCGTCTCATGAGAAAGGATTGGTGAGATCAGTTTTTTCGCACAGAAAATCTTCTTTTTTCATTTGCTTGACTTAAGAAGATAAAAAGCTCATTTTTCATCTCAAAGTAAGTTCAAGACTCAATTCAACTTGTAAGACATGGCAAGAATCATCAGAGGATCACTAGAGCAAAACTAGTCACAAGATCCAACAAGACATGATTCGATTCAATTTGCTCACAGATATAAAGCTAGCAAGGAAAAGCTAAGCCAAAACACGAAGAGCCATAAAAGAAGTCTAGCAGACTATCACTTGATATGACAAGGTATAGAGTATGAAAACAAGTCATACAAGGATAATAATCAAAGCTCCACAATTTTAATTATGCAATGCAAGACATTTGAAATAAAAATGCATTATGATACAATGAAAACAAAAAGAGCAAATTCCCTCAAAACATCCAAGCCTCAGTACTGGGATTTGAGATAAACGTTCTAGGAGTCGATCTTGAGATGGATGAGGCACAGGAACGACAAAAGAAGCGAGAAAAATGATTAGGCACAAAATCATAAGAATGCCCATGAGCACCACGGACCTCTCCAAAGCGATCTACCAAAAGACCGATACTCCCCTGTCTAGGTGCTACCCGTGGTCTATCCTCACGATATCCAAGACCAAGCTGCTTTGCTGGACCCACCAAAAGAGTCAGCAAATTCTCTACAAACCTAGGCTTATAAGTGATACGATGAATAGGTCGCCTGGCTCTAGAGACTATCATTTGAAGAAGAAACTCCTCTAATGGATCTCAAGGTGCTCATCCTCTTTTTCCTCTCAATTTTTGCTCTTGAAGCAAAACTCAACAGTGTGGCCCTCTTTCTTGCAAAAGGTGCAATGGTACTTGACCTTTTGAGGGGTCCGTCTTGGTGAGACGAAGCACCTTTCTTGCTAGAAAGAGATTGAGCAGAATCTCTGATTTAACAAAAACCTTTGAAGACAAAGAAGATTCTTGCTCAACCAAACCACTTTTCACAATTCTAGCAATCTTTGGTGTGAGATTCTTGGAAAGCTCTAGGGACTTAAAGCCTAGGCCATGTTTTCACACTCACCTTGGATTGGTCTAGAATCAAGTTGAGCTTCTTTTTCCCACTAGAAAACTTCTCAAGAGTCATTTTGAGGTAATCGTTCTCTTTGCCAAAACTCCACAATTGGAGCACTTTTTAGAATCGATTGCCTCAACATGTTTGCTCTTAAGAAGATCCACTTCCACTTTAAGAGCCTCACAAGACACACAATAGGACTCTCAATCCTATTCAATCGCTGCTCCTTAAATTTGACTCTAAAAGCCTCTTGTATCTTACCAATAGCAATATCAATTTCAAACATGCAACATACAAGAGGAAGAATCAATGACTTTCTTGGAAGCGAAGAGACATGGATCTTTCAATTTTAGCTTTCTCTTCAAGAGTCTTGTTTAAAGCTTCAATCTCGATTGTAAGCTTAGGGCAATTTTCACAAGAGGCAATTCTAGAATAAGCAACCATTTGGTCATCTCTTGCATTTTAATTCGATTATTCTTACAATGAGAACAAGTGTGACTAGCATCAAATTTTGCAATTCTTTTAAGGAGCTATCCAGTTTCAATTCCGGCAAAGCACGATTTGAGCAATTTAATGGAATAGCTTCTAAAGCGATCACATCAAGCGGAATGGCATTCATGCAAATGTAACTAGACTTGAGAGATTCTAGTTCTAAAGAGCATTTTCAATTGTTCCTCAACAGAGGAATGAGCATTATTCAAGCTTGACAATTCATTAAGCAAGCTAGAGCATGAATCACGTAAATCATCGGGATTAATGGATTTGAGCCTAACCACTTCTAGGTTCAAATTATCAATCATAGTATCTGTTTCTTAATCATTCTAGCTTGCTTATGCAATTTTTGTTCGCAAGCACCAAAGCCCTTTTCATGTCGAAGTGAAGGGCATACCTCATCGGGATCACTAAAAGATCCTCATTTGTTGGAGAAGTCATTTGTCGTGGTGTTCTTAGCCATAAAGCACATGCCGGTGAAATCACGTGCCTTCTTCTTGCCACGGAGTCACTCTTGTCGTCCTCAGACTCAGAGTCCACATCTTCCATGCTCACATCCTCTAGAGCTTCAAGGACTCGGCTGACAAACTTGCGATAGTTTGTCTTCTTGGACTTGGCATCCCTCGCTTGAGGATGCCTTTGTGACTCCATCTCCTCCTTGCCCTTCAGCTTGGGGCATCTAGAGCGAATGTGGTTGAGCTCACCACACTCGAAGCATGTGATAGGTCCACCTCTCCTCCTACTCCTCACATTATTGTAGGCTCTCGTGAATTTTGTGGATAGGAGGGCTAAGTCATCCTCGGGTAGTCTCTCAAGTTGCTCATCGCTCAAAGAATGCAAAGCGGACAAAGAAAATCGGATGAGCTAACATTAAAAGAATCGACATATCTACCCTTAGATTGATCGACCACTAAAGCCATCGAATGTCAAGAGAGGCGTGAGATAAAATCAATCTCATGCGTCTTCAACCTCGAGTAAAGCTTATCCATGGTAAGCTCGCTCATGACAGTGTTGTCATTGATGGCCGTGATCTTCATCCCCCAGACCTTCACATCCAAAGCACCCAAAAGTTGGCGTGCATTTTGGACTCGAAAAACAAGATCAACAAATACGGAGATCATGAAGAATTTTAGAAAATCTCCCCATACTCATCTAAAGATTCACGTGTCTTTGCTCGATTTTGGAGTATGCTTTCTTGTCGGTTCTGTCTCACTTCCTTGATCGCAGTGGACCCTCGTGATAATCACAAAGAGTCCGCCGGATCTCATGAGCAGACGACAAATGAGCAACACGCTCAAACTCCGATCGACTAAGGCCTTGAATCAAGAAATTCGAGCCTGTTTGTTGTTCTCCACATCCGAGTGATCAAATTGTCATCTACCGCACGACATGAGGATTTTCACTTTAAGCCAAATCGCGTGCCCTTGAGCCTCGATGTAGGCCTCCATTCAGGCCTTCAATAAGCAAAATCAACTCCATCAAAACATGTGGCTGATTGAATATCGCTCGATCGCCATGGCTCCAAAGACCGGTTAAGATCTAGAGAAAAGAGCTAACCGGCTCGATACCACTTGTAGGACCGGAAAGGCGGCGAGGGGGTGAATAGGCGCTTTCAAAACTTTCTCGCCTAAATCAAAATCAACACGAACTTTACTCCTTTAGCTATGAGAGCTAAGAAGATCGAGAAGCACACAGTGAAGCCTTGTCTTTGAACTCGACAAACCCGACAACCACACGACACAAATGTGGAGACTTAAGCTCAAAGGGTTGATCGAGCACCGGCGGTCGGACCCGGTTACCAAGGGCGGTCGGACCGACGTTCAACCAATGATCGGCCAAGCAACTAGTGGCGGTCGGACCGGTGGACAACGGTTCGACCGGCGAAGACAATGATCTCGATATATCTGGCGGTCGGACCGCCGTTACAAGACCGGTCGACCGGTTCGATCGATCTTGAAAAATCCACCCCAAATCCAAAACGAAATTTGATCCAACTTTTGATTCAACCAATGAAACTTGACCAAATTTGAGCACACCTCCCTAATGATATTGGAGACCTATTTCTAGCGACGATCCTTCGATCCACTTCAGAAACAATCTCTCAAGGATTAAACAAAGAAGTGCACAAACCCTAGAAATATGAAAATCTTTGATTCAAGACTTGCTTGTGGGGATTGATGGTCTAGATGATTCTAGGAGTATTCCCACACACCAAAGCAAGACAAAAAGGGTCAAGAGACCAAGTATAAACCCTTGAATCAAGGAAGCACTAAATTCATCCAAATGAGAGAAGAACACAAGGAGAAGACAAATGATCTCTCAAGCAAGCATCACAAGATTGATTGATCTCACAAGATGCTTACAAAGCCACTCCAACTAGGAGGACAAGAGCTCACCCAAGGAGCATACAATCTCTCCCTCTCTTCCTCTCCAAACCCTAACCCTAGAAAAGCAAGGGGGGAAAACAAATGAATGCCTCAAGAGTTTTCCTTCTCCCCCTTTCCTATTTATACTAGAGAGGACTAGAGTCACATTTGGGGCCCACTCACACATGGGACCCACACACTAATCTGTTGAAGCAATCGCCTGCTTCACCACGTGTAGGTTGATCAGCGGTTCTCATCGACGCCAAACCTCTCTTGTCCGAATCCCCTCGGAACCTCCCAGAGACTCGCACCGAGATCCGCACCGCCTGATCCAACCAGCTGTATCGAACCACCCGTTCGATCCGTCTTGCCCATTCTGCAACTGCTTGAGTCACACGACTCACCCGGTATCCACGATCGTTACGGACCTCGGCTCTCCAAGCGTAGTCGATCCACTCACCGTTAGCGTCGTTGACTGCAAGCCACCTGACAATAGACAAACAAACCGTTTAGGAACAAGTTCTTCACAACTTGACCCACGTTAGTTCCGCAATGCAATATGCAACAATAAAGTATTGATAATTAAACATTAAACACAATCAACATGCATCAATGCGAACTTGGCTAACCTCCAAGTCATTGCGGCCCGACCGCCCCACAAGGCCGGTCCGACCGATATCGGCCGATCGGACCGCTCCCACAGCGGCGGTCGGACGGTCCAAAAGACTTTGCCAAAAATCTAGCTTGAAAATCCAAACCTTCGGAATTTTCAACTCAATAGAACTTTCGACCGAGCTCCAAAATGATGGGACCACATCCAGAGACTCCCTCACCGCCTACACAACCTATTTTGGCCCGGCTCAAAAACCCAACTTTCAAAAAGCGGTCGGACCGCCACCATGGCCGATCGCTTCCGCGGCGGTGATCCGACCGCGCTCAAGACAACCGATCGATCGCCGCGGGTGCTTTGTGACCTTGGAGCAAACCCGAAAACGCGAGATTTTGCAAACCAATAACGCCATTGCCAATTGACTCATCATCCTGAGATCGTGCACATATCCTCACGATATCCACACTTTTGCTCCTGTTGCTAGACTAGAAGCCATTCGCATTCTGCTTGCATTTGCTGCATCTAAGGGCTTTAGATTATATCAGATGGATGTTAAAAGTGCCTTTTTAAATGATTTCATTGAGGAGGAAGTTTATGTTAGGCAACCCCCAAGCTTTGAGAATCCCAAGTACCCAAATCATGTGTTCAAGCTATCCAAAGCCTTGTATGGTCTTAAGCAAGCCCCTAGAGCCTGGTATGATAGACTTAAAACCTTCCTGCTTAAGAATGACTTTGAGATGGGTAAGGTAGACAAGACTTTGTTCATTTTTAGGCATGGTAATGACTTCCTGCTTGCTCAAATTTACGTTGATGATATTATCTTTGGTGGTTCTTCTAATGCTCTTGTTTCTAGCTTTTCTGAGACTATGTCCAGAGAATTTGAGATGAGTATGATGGGAGAGCTCAATTACTTTTTGGGGCTTCAAATCAAGCAATGCAAGGAAGGGATCTTCATCCATCAGACGAAGTACACTAAGAACTTGCTCAAACGTTTCGACATGGAGGACTACAAGCCAATCTCCACTCCCATAGCAACTTCGACTGTTTTGCATCCAGATGAGGAAGGAGAAGCCGTGGATCAACGCGAGTACCACAGCATGATCGGTTCCCTTCTGTACCTGACGGCCTCGAGACCGGACATCCACTTCACGGTCTCCCTCTGTGCGAGGTTTCAGGCGTCTCCGAGATCTTCTCATCGCCAAGCCGTTAAGCGCATATTCAAGTATTTACACTCTACCCTTCTTATGGCAATTGGTATTCATGTTCTTCATCTTTGTCCATTCGGGGGTTTTCTGATTCTGATTTTGCGGGCTGTCGGTTAGATAGAAAGAGTACCTCAAGCACTTGTCACTTCCTAGGCACTTCTCTTGTATCTCTATCTTCTAGGAAGCAGTCTTCTGTTGCACAATCCACTGCTGAAGCTGAATATGTAGCTACTGCTAGTTGCTGTAGTAAGATTTTATGGATGGTAACCACTCTTAAGGACTGTGGGTTAAATTTTGCTAGTGTTCCTCTTTTCTGTGATAACACTTCTGCTATTAACATTACGAAAAACCCTGTGCAACACTCTAGGACCAAGCACATAGATATTCGCTATCACTTCCTTAGAGACCATGCCGAAAAAGGTGATATTGTGCTACACTTCATGGAGTCCAAGGCTCAACTGGCTGATATCCTCACCAAGCCTTTAGACCCAACTAGGTTTGCCACCTTGAGAAGCGAGTCAGGGGTAATTTATCCCTATGGGTTGGTTTGAGGGGGAGTTCGATCTTTTTTGATCTTACCTTGTTCTTTTGATCTTTTCTGAACTTATTGATCTTTTTGAACTTTTTAGGTTTTTAGGTTTTTATTGCATCTCATTGTATCATATTGCATTCATATGAAAAATCCAACAAGTGGTATCCAAAAAGATGTATTGTAATATAAGTTTTTCTGCTTATCTTTTAAAATTGATGAAGCTTTGCCTATTACCCTTTGAAGCTTTAGTATTTCAATTCTTGCTCAATGCCATGTCTAGTTCTTTGACTTGCTAGAATAATCATGCTTTCACATATATAGATAAGTCTTTGCTGTATGAGCTAGAACTCTAAAACAATTCGAACTAAAAATTACAATTTGTGAATGTTTTAGCTAGTTGCGCAATTAGTGCTCCTTTTGTGACATTAGCCCTGTCAGAATTGCTTTGTTAACTCTTGAATCTAAAATTGACCATTACTTGAGCTTCTTGTGTCCTTAAGATTCTAAAACTGCTCTTGTGAAACATGAAAAATCAAGATTGTCCTACGCTTAAATTGTGCCAAACTATTTTTACGAGACTGCTTGTCAAAGACATGAACTTGGAGATAGTTTGATGATCCAGACGATCTCATGGGGACTGCTTATCAGAAATGACACGAACCTCAAGATTTGTCGCCTTAGTAGAAGCTTAGGAAGAGTTTGTGGATGGCTCCTAGTCCAGGATCTTCTTCACTAAGATATACCTTTAATCAACTTTTGTTCGAAGCTTAGGATGAGTTTGTGGATGGCTCCTAGTCCAGGATCTTGTCACTAAGTTAGATCATTAGTCCACTTCAATATTCAGTGCAAATGAGAAAACTGTTGAAAAATGGGCGTTTGAGAAATTTGAGCAAAATGATTCAATAAAGGACCTGATTGACTCTTAATGTGGTCTTTGTTAGATTTTTTATCTCACTTTGACATTTTGACGTGGCCAGTTTCACTTTAGGATCTCTGTTGATGAACTTGCAGAATTTGAAGCTTTGCTTAAATTGATCAAAACTATCGCTTTATTTTTGAGCCTTCGTGCTTAGCTTTGATATATATGTCTTATCATGATCTTACTAGCCCTGTTAGGCTTGATATATCGTTTGTGCAATATTAGAAATATTGGCTTGTTCTTTTGGGTAATCTCCAAAGCTTCTTGTAATCAAAAAATTGAAAAATACAAAAATGAAGCCACTTCATTGCACTTCATGCATACTCCTTATGCTTCTTTCTTCATCCTGCATTTGTTATCTCTGGATGAGAGGAAGACATGATTCCTTAATGACTCCATTGTCAAAGGGGAGAAGATATTTCAATGTTGGGGGAGAAGATATATCATTATTGTGCAAAGGGGGAGAAGATATATAAACATGATAAAAAGGGGGAGAAAGTTGGAGAATTTGAAATTTTCTGAAATCTGTAGATCATAGTGAGGGGGAGTTTTTGAATTACATTCTTATTGTCTTATTGACTTTTTTGAACTTGAATTGCATTTATTTATCCTCACAATGATCGTAGGTCAATTGAACAATTGTTCTTTCATTTGGACCTTAAGTGAGATTTTTGACACTTTTCTGGAATTTAAAGTTTTTATGCTTTCTTTTGCCTTATCTCACTTGTCTATGCTATTCTGATGCCAGCTTGGTCATTTCCGTTGCTTTCTCTTGCTAATGGACCAAGTTGTGCCTTTGTGCGAAAACGAAAGTATATTACTTTTCAAACCTCCAAATTACATTTTCTGGATTATTGCCAATGTGTTCATCAAGGGGGAGATTGTGGATATCATGGGGATATGCTCCTGATCTTAGGTTGATGTGACAATTGGCAATGGCGTTAATGGTTTGTCGTTTCACGTGTTTTCGGCACAGTTACAGTACTATAAGGCCTTAACTAGTCTAACCGGCCAGGGCGGCGGTCAGGCCGGTCAAGATCGGTCGGACCGGCCATAGCGGCGGTCGGACCGGCCAACCTCAGAGAGTGTGGTTTGAGCTGGGCCAAAAATATAGGGTGTAGGCAAGAGAGGGGATTCTAGTACACTTGGACCCATAATTTTTGGAGTCTCTAGTCAAAAGTTCTATTGGATTGAAATTTCCAGTAGGTTTCGGTTTTCAGAGGTTGAAAATCGGCTAAGTCATCTTGGCGGTCGACCAGGCCAATAGGTGGCGATTAGGACCGAGGCCGAGAATAATGATCGAGACCAGTCCTAGGCGGTCGACGGGCCACTGGGGCGTCGCCCGTCGTGGCGGCGATATTCGGCTGTTAGGTCAAAGTCATGAGTTTGAGGGTATATATGTTGCATGACGCATGTTTTGACTAACATAGACCAAGTTGTGAAGAACTTGTTCCCAAATTCGGTTTACTTGTCTATTGTTGTGCAAGTTGCTTGGTGGTCAACGACGATCAACAGCGAGGATGATCGGGACTAGGCTTGGAGAGCTGAGGTCCAGAACGATCGACGATGCCAGGTGAGGTCAATGTACTCAAGCGTGGTGCAAGATGGACAAGGGTGACCTATTGGCTAATCCGAGGCGCAGGATGTAGCTAGTTAGGTCAAGAGGTGTTAAAGACGGTGTATTAAAATACGTGTGTATTTGTCCTGTTTGTTTTGGGCCTTAACGGGAGCCCAATTGAGTCAAACTTCTAGAAGGTCTAAGCCTCCACTATAAATATGAGAGGGAGGTGGCTGCACCCCCTCTTCGTCTTTTTTGCTTGTTTTTTAAACCCTAATTTTTCTTTGGGAGAGCTTTGTGGAGGTTAGGGTTCTTGATAGTTTGATGTGATTTTCGTACTCTTGAATTGAGCATTGTCCTCCATTCATGGAGAGGCTGTAAGCCCATATCATATCAATCAATCAAAGTAAAGTTTGATCAATGTTTTATCTCATTGCGTTCTCTCTCTATATTTGATGATTTTGAGTCTTTCTTTGATCCGCGAGTTTTTGATTGAATTTTTCACGTTATCTAGCTTGCTGTGACGTGTGAGAACCTATCTAGAATCATCTTGATCATCAATCACCCACGAGCAAGTTTCTGGATCAAGTTTTCGTTTTGACCTGGTTTTGAACCCTTCTTCAATCAAACCGAAAAGGATCCTTATTCTTCCCAGAATTATCATAATCTTCAATTGGAATAGCTTCCTGATATCATAGAGAAGGTGTGTTCCAAGTTTCATCAAGTTTGGAGTTGTAGATCAAAAGTTTCATCTATTTGCAACTTCGTCATCGGGCTGTTTTTGTTCTGTTCTTCAGGCTGGCGGTCAGACCGGCCGGCATCACCGGTCAGACCGGCAGGCAATCGGTCTGACCGCCCTTGAGCCAGCGGTTCGACCGGCAGTGCACTGATATTTTTTTATCTTGTGTTTGATCTTTTGTTGTATTGCTTAGGGGTTTATATTGGATTCAATATTAGTCTTCCGCTGTACTGATATACTGATCTTCATAGCTTCTACAGCTGCTGGAGTAAAATTTGTGTTGAATCCATTATTTGTGAAAAAGTGAGTGTGCTCCTATTCACCCCCTCTAGTCGCCTTTTCGGTCCAACAGATAGGCCCTTCATTGAGATACAGTTGAGATTGTTATGAATCTATGTGTCATTAGTTGGTCTTAAGTAATAATAATGTATAATCCTTAGATCTGATATCAGAATGGTTTCCTATATGTGTAATGACACTCTTAGGGGTTGTCAAACGCTACTCGTAACTGGGTAGTTATAAAAGTGGCTTTCGGGTATGCTATGAAACATGCGGAGGGATGTGATTGGTCGAGATGGGATTTGCCCCTCCTAACACAACAGGAGAGATGACTCTGGCCCCTTGTGGTGATCGGATATTGCTCAGTCAATAGTATACTACCATCAGTGCTCCAATAGTGTGTTTGAATAAAAACATAAAATTTGCTCTTGTATGGTAAAAGACTCTTAAGCATCATGTAAGTAGAGTACCACCTTACTGGTATGTCCAAACCGAACTTTCTTGGACGTGCACTCATCTCCCTGAAGAAGTTCTTATATTGTGCTATTCTTATGTTAGAATTATTCAAGAAAAAGAAATTGCACCGCGAAAAGTTTTAATATACGAACTCAACCTCTTCAAACAACATTTGACTATAATGTTGATAAAATAACAAGCGCATCGTTGATGTAGCAAGAAAGAATTGATGTATGTACTCAACACTGGAGTAAGAATATCCAAAGCCCTAGAGTTCGAAGTGGCATTGTCTAAAGTAATTAAGAATATTTTGTCTATAAGACCAAAGTCTTCCACGACTTTGATAATACAGCCCATGGTATTCTAACCCATGTGTGCTACATCTTAGAATAACAAGCATTAACAATAAAAGTATGCAAAAATAATATTGTACCTCTTTTGCGAACCTGTCGCCAAAAATTGAAAATATCAAAATTTGGCATAATTTTTTTTGAATTTTGCCAAATTAGCTCAACACGAATTTGAATTTGCGCAACAGAATTTCAAAGTGAGAATGAGGAATGGAGGGGTGCTGAATGAGGGGGTGTGGTGGCTATTTATAGAAAAAATTTCAGGATTTTTTGAACTATTTTGCTATTTTTAAAAGGCCAAACGGGCAAAAACAGCCATATTTCATTTGGGTCATGTCGTGCCGTGCCAGGCAGGCCCACGAGCCCGCTTGCCCGGTGCCCTTCCCGGCTACCCCTGCGCCCCCGCCTCCTCTTTTCTCGCCTAACTCTCTGTCTCTCCTCGCCAATTCGCCTCCCTCTTGTTCTGTTCTTCAGTTTCTTCCTCCCCAAATCTGTGTCTCTCCTAAGCTCCTTCCCAAGCACGCCTCCTCAAAACGATGGAGAAAGAGCGGCGGGAGAAGAGGCTAGCGGCTGAGCACATGCAGCGGCGAGCTGGAGGCGGAGTCGCAGGGAACGACGGCAGGGAAGAAGCATTTTGTGTCAATGTGTGGACTTGGAGTTTGGACTGAACTTTGTTGGTCGTGGACTATCATTTTGCTGTTTTATTGTTTCGACAGAGCTCCTATTAGTTGCTGCTAGTGGTTATTGATGGCATGAGTTTTTGTTAAACTTGCATGCATGCTAGTCGAATCATGGTGTTTTGATGTTCTTTGTTGATGCCTTGATGCTTGATGGAGTCTGGTATTGCTAGTCCGATCATGGTGTTGTTGATTGATGTACTACCGTATGAATCCACCCGCCCGCTTGCCTCCACACCGGCGCCAAGCTGTCTCCCTCCATGCCGGCACCGCCTGTCCCGACCTTCTCCCTCCACACCGGCACCGTTCCCCTCGGATCCCCATCTTCTCCTCTCCTCCTACACTTCCGGGCGCCTGGCTCTGGGCTTCTGCTGGTATGTCCTCTGTCTCTCTCTCGCACGTCGGCCACTCGGGCGTCTTTGGGCTCGTCTTGAGTGCCTAGCACAGCCTGACACTGTTTGTGTCGTGCCAGGCCAGCCCATCGTGCCAGGGTAGCATCCTAAGCACAACACGACCGTCGTGTTGGGCCAGTATGACACATAGACAATACAGGTCGTGTCGTGCCTGACCGGGTCTACAATGTCGTGCCTTCGGCCAGGCCGGCCCGTTTGGCCAACCCTGCCCCCTGGGAGGCCTATCGGGGATCGGAGTGGGGGCACAGAAGCGTCCCCCGGAATGCTTCGTTGCCAGCCCTAGTTAGGGAATGTAGTATGACAAATGGGGTAAGCTGGTTTTTTTTAATGTCCTGGCCCTGCACTCAGCCAAGTATAGTTTGCAATGGGTTTTGAGAGCAGATGCGTTGATAAAGTGAAGACAAAATTGGCTACAGGCCACTACAATTTCATGATGCTATCTATGGGACATCCAAATTTCATGTCATTGCCGAATGACACAATAAAAACAAGGCTCTTTGTTGTGAGACACTGATACTATTATCATAATATTATTCATTGGTTTGGAGACAGAAATAATTCAAAATGACCTTCATGACCTTATCCTCTTCTTCTTCCTCCCTTTTCCTTCTCCGGCGATCCCCTCATGGTCCGTGGCGAAATCCGGCGGAAATGAACGGAAGTTGTGCGCACAAAATGGACTTTTCACTAGCTTTCTCTGATCAGACCAATAGAGAGAGAGAGAGAGAGAAAGAAATGGACAACCAACCACACACACACACAGAGAGAGAGAGAGAGAGAGAGAGTTGCTGCCATTGGTGCTCTGCCGAATAGGAAAGAAGGAAGGAGACCGAAAGAGCAAAAGAGACTTTTTCACTAGCCTTCCTTGTGCTCTTTAGCCTATAAATGATATTATAATGGCATTAATATTCCACAACAAAGAGCCATATTTTTATAGTGTTTTTCGATAAAGACATAAAATTTGAATATCCTACAGTGAACGCCACAAAATTTTGATGTTCTATAGCTAACATCATGAAATTGTATTGTCCTTTTGCCAATTTTGCCTAAAGTGAAACACAGCCTGCTTGCTAAAAAAGAGAGGGATAAAAGCAGAACAAACGGGCGATAATAAACAGCAAACAAAGAAACGGGCCTAAAGCAAACAAAACAGCACAAAGAAACATGCCGAAAACAACTAACGAATAAATGACGGACCCGTCAAGAAAAACACAAACAGGGCATCTCAGATTTCAACAGAACAAATACAAAGGCGTTGGATCAAGATCTAATGGTAAAAAATAGTGACTTCATTAAATTTCAGTCACCTCAACCATAGATGCACCCTTTTTTATTTTTTGTTGACACCAAGCGGTAGGAGCTTTCTTGCTACACGGAAAGGGTTAGAAGGTGCAAAAAAAAAAAAAAACTTCAACCTGAGAAGGTGATAACTGGCAACAATATCATTTGACATAATTTTTCTGTCTGGGCTTCCATAATGCAAAAATGATTGCAATGTTATTGTTGATGTACTTCATTTGATTTGCTTTACCGAACTCATTTTTGGTGCTAAATTGCGCCATTCCCAACGGAAAACGAAGATATGGCGTATTGAGTATGTTTCTCAGGAATATGCTGAGAATAGGCTTTGTTGAATATCTAGTCAAATTTTGGCATATTTTAATCCAGAAATTAAGCATATAAAACATGACAAACAAGAGCATGAGTGATTCAACAATGATGTATTCATATTCGCTAATGAACAGGATAACAGCAGATTCTATTAACATATTCATAGCGCGCGAAACATCGATAAGTTCTCGGGTATACCCTCGGGACGGGGCGATGTTCGTGACACGGATGCGCCGTTACCACCGATCGACATGATGGCCTATTCGATGTAGTCGATCGAGGCGTGGCGCAGGCGAGGCGTGATGCGGGAAGATGTTCGCCGTGCGATCGCGGCGATTCACCACCGAGGATGAAGACGAAGTCACGGGATGAGCGATCGCGCTAATCGCGCCCCAAAAACTTGATCGCCCGTCTACCCGGCGGTACTCAGCGGACGGAGTTTCGAGGCCTACTTGCCCGAGCCTTCGCGCGCAAGGTTACGAACGGAGATTCTGAGCGGCAACAACAAAGAACCGAGCATGCGAGTAGTCTCAGATCCCTTTTATGGAGTAGAGAGCCTTTCCTCTTGATAAAGAAAACGAAGAGACTAGTAAGCGCAGCTATTAGTCACTAGCAGCGCCTCCATTACTCCTCCTCGAGAATGACAAAAATGAAGAGACTAGTGCTGCAGCCATTCGCTACTCGAGTCGGTCGCGTTTGATTTTCGAATAGATAAAGAAAACGCGTCCGCTTTCGACACGCCTGCGACGCGCAAGACACGCACACGCACACGCACCGCATCGCACCGCACCGCACCGCACCGCACGCGCGCGCGGCGGCGGCGTGGCGTGGCGTGGCGTGGCGTGGCGAGCGAGCGAGCGAGCGCGCGCGTGTACAGGCTCTCTCCAATTGCACAAGGGGGTTACCACATTCCACCTTTTAAAGTGGTGTAACTCCCATTCAATTCTCCATATGGGACTAATCAAAATTTTCATGTGGGCCTAGGAATTTCATTTGATTAATTGTTAAATTAAAATGGTCCAAGCCCAATTAATCCAACAATCCCACCAAATTTCAAGGCACACAAGAAATGCTCTCATCCTATTTGTTGTTATGATATACCGGTGTTTGATGGAGACTGTTAAGTTGAACATCCACCTAGGAAAGAAGTTACACTCATTCACAATCAACAATGGACTATGCCTTGAATTGTGAGTTTGTGTGAACAAGTTTTACCTAATTCCTTTACTAGTACTAGGTCGCCTAAAGCATCCCCTCGGTTGGGCGTATAAGTCATACTCGTGGCTGTTCATGAGTATCTAGAGATCACCCAAATCTCATAGGCGTGACCCGTGATCGAACTCATATAGGTGTGTTCCTTCTAAGATGTCACAGTAGGCCGACATCTCTCGCTTTAAATAAGCCACTCGGATCACATTAAGGTAAAACCAACTGCCATACGAGAAAAGGAAAGAAGCGCATCATTGAAGAAATGAGCCCAGTAAGGTCTCTCCTCCCGATCAACCAACGGCTTGTTTCATCATCCTACTTCACGGGATCTCCGATCACGTAGAACAAGTTACCACTATGGTATGACTCATGTGGGTCTCGGGCCCATCTCACTCGATGCACTATCTATCACATTACGTGATAAACCCTTTGTAAATTGGTCGGCGATTCTTAGTCGTGCGGACATAGTCGATGCTATCACTCCGAGTTTTTCACTTTCGACATACTTCAACCGCCTCTTAACATGCCTAGATGACTTCATGTTGTCCTTAGAACTATTCACCTTGATAATTACGATCGATTATCACGGTTCATTAGGATAGCAGATCGGTTTTTCAACCACGAGCAAATCCATAAGGAGTTCACGAAGCCACTCGGCTTCAACGATGGCGGTATCTAATCTTGTGAGTTACGCTTCCATTGTTGACCTCGTTAAGATGGTGCGCTTGCAAGACTTCCAGAAACAAAGACCACCTCCAAGTGTGAACACATATCCACTCGTGGCTTTTATCTCATCAGCATCAGAGATCTAGTTTGAATCACTATAGCCCTCTAGTACCTTTGGGTACCCAGCATAGTGAATACCATAGCTCATGGTTGCCTTTATATAGCGCATCACTCTCTCAAGAGCACGCCAATGATCATCTCCCGGATTCGAAACAAACCGGCTTAGCTTGCTCACAGCAAACGAGATGTCAGGCCTCGTAGCACTAGCTAAATACATCAATGAGCCAATAATCTGGGAGTATCTCAATTGATCCCTTATTATTCTTCGGTTTTTCCTCAATAACACACTAGGATCATAAGGAGTAGAAAGCAGGCTTGCAAATCACTATAACCAAAGCGACTCAAGACCTTCTCCACATAATGGGATTGCACAAGTGTAACCCCACCATCACCTCCTCTCAGTAGCTTAATGTTAAGAATTACATCAGCCACTCCCAAATCTTTCATTTCAAAACTCTTGGACAGAAAGTCCTTGACCTCCTCAATCACATTGAGGTTGGTCCCAAAAATCAGTATGTCATCAACATACAAGCACAAGATCACTCATTCTCCCCCACCATAGCGATAGTACACACATCTGTCGGCTTCATTCACAACAAAGCCAGCAGATGTCAAACTTATGTCGAACTTCTCATGCCATTGCTTAGGTGCTTGCTTTAGGCCATACAAAGATTTTAACAACTTGCACACCTTTCCTTCTTGACCTTTTACCACAAACCCGTCTGGCTGATCCATATAAATCTCCTCCTCCAACTCTCCATTTAGGAAAGCTGTCTTAACGTCCATTTGATGGACGAGAAGACCATGAGAAGCAGCCAGGGCAAGTAGTACTCGAATTGTGGTCAATCGGGCAATAGGTGAATAAGTATCAAAGAAATCCTCGCCTTCTTTCTGAGTATAACCCTTGGCCACAAGCCTTGCCTTGTACTTTTCAATTGTACCATCAAGGACGGTCAACGATCTCCCAAGTTCCATTAGACATAATAGAATCCATCTCACTCCGTACTGCTTCCTTCCAGTAGTCAGCGTCAGGAGAAGAATATGCCTCTTCAATGGTTCTTGGAGTATCATCCATGAGGTATACAATGAAATTATCACCAAAAGATTTTGCAATCCTCTGTCTCTTACTCTTTCGAGTCCCTTCATTGTTATCCTCCTCAGGATTTTCCATAGGCGTTTGTTCACCATGTTCTATCGGCACAAAAGAATCAAGGGAAATTATAGGTTCTTGACTAGATGAGCTAGGTACATCACATTTCATAGGAAATTCATTCTCAAAAAATGTAGCATCTCTGGACTCTATGATTGTACCAACACGCACGTCGGTACTCCAGTTTTTATAATTAAGAACCTATAACCCACGTTGTGCATAGCATAACCAAGAAATACACAATCTACGGTTTTTGGTCCAAGTTTGCGCTTCTTGACAATTGGCACGTTAACTTTGGCCAAACATCCCCAGGTGCGCAAGTATGAGAGAGTCAACTTCTTCTTTTCCCATTTCTCGAATGGTGTTACTTCTTTATTCTTTGTAGGAACTCTATTCAGGACATGACACGCGGTCAATATAGCCTCACCCCACCATTCCTTAGAAAGTCCCGCAGTGTCTAATATGGCGTTAACCAAATCAGTTAGAGTGCGATTTTTTCTTTCGGCAACCCCGTTTGATTCGGGAGAATAGGGAGGCGTCCTCTCATGAATAATTCCATGTTCCTCGCAAAATAAAGTAAACTCATTTGAAAAATACTCTCCCCCACGATCAGACCTTATCCGCTTGATTTTCCTCTCGAGTTGGTTTTCTACCTCAGCTTTATAGATCTTAAAGAAATCAAATGCTTCATCTTTTGTTTTTAATAAATACACATAGCAAAATCTAGTGCAATCATCTATAAGCGTCATGAAATATTTCTTTCCACCTTTAGTCAACACTCCATTCATCTCGCACAAATCGGAATGAATGAGTTCTAACGGTGCCAAATTCCTCGCCTCTTTTCTTTGCCTTGTGAGGCTTGCGAGGTTGTTTCGATTGAACACACGTATGGCACTTAGAACCTTTGACCAAAGTGAATTTCGGGATTAAACTCATATTGGCTAAGCGCGTCATACACCCAAAGTTAACATGACAAAGTCGTGAATGCCAAACATTAGATTCATCATCATCGTTACACACATGGTTCACAACTTTATTATAGGAATCCATCAAAGAGAAACGAAACAAGCCTCCGCTCTCATAACCTTTACCAACAAATGTTCCATACTTGGACACGACACATTTATTGGACTCAAATGTAAGCCTAAAACCATCTCTACACGGTAGAGATCCACGACGAGATTCTTCTTTATAGAGGGACATGTCGACGTTCTTGGATGCACGGTCTTTCCGAAGTAAACTTGGATCGACCATACCAACACCATGAACAGTGCATGCGATCCGTTCCCCATCAACAAGGAGCAACCTCGGCGGACTGATAAGATGAAAATAAGGAAATATCGGCACACACATGAATATTAGCACCGGTGTCAACCCACCACTGTGTGATTGACAAGCAGAGAGAAGCTGTAGGTAAATAATTACCGTACCCGATGTTCCTCAAAGATTACTAATAATCATGTTGGTGACTTCTTCCGCTTATCCTTGCGGTCCGGACAATCCTTAGCCCAATGACCCGAATCACCGCACACAAAGCAACGCCCTTTCCTTTGCCTTTCTTCTTAAACTCAAGATAGCCTTAGGCTTGACAAAAGGCTTATTTTTCTTCTTATTGTGGATAGCCCGAGGGTTCTTCTTACGTACCAAATTGGCACTAGAACCTCCTCGTGACAACTTTCTTGCCACAGTATCTTTTGCCTCGCCTTCTCTTCAACACCAAGAGTGCCAATGAGATCGGTAACATCAACTCCACGCCTCTTGTGTTTTAGAGAGGTAGCAAAATCCGACCAAGAAGGTGGTAACTTGGCGATAATACCGCTTGACCACAAACTTGTCCGTAACTCACACTTATTATGCTCAAGCTCCTTTGCGGCGCTTTGAATCTCATGAGCTTGTTCTACTACGTAAGCGATCATCGACCATCTTGTAGTCATAGAAGCGCTCCATGACATACTGACTCACTTTGCCAAAGATCGGGAACTCGAACTTGGCCTCAAGTGCATCCACATCTCTTTGCCCGTAGGCAAATGCATGTACACATCCACAATGTTATCTGCCAGTATGTTGACAAGTGCACCTCGAAACAAGTTATCCGCTAAATTGAACTTGCGTTCGTCCTCAGCAGATAGAGGCTCAGCGGGCTTGCCTTGTGCAACATGAAAACATTCCATGGCAAGAAACCATAGGATAGCACGTGCACGCCATCTCTTAAAATTGGAACCATCAACCGAGGGTGCGGCTTAAGTGACGCCTTGACAAAGCCAACTACTGAAAAAGACCTATCAAGTTTTTGGATTGTTGAATATCTAGTCAAATTTTGGCATATTTTAATCCAGAAATTAAGCATATAAAACATGACAAACAAGAGCATGAGTGATTCAACAATGATGTATTCATATTCGCTAATGAGCAGGATAATAACAGATTCTATTAACATATTCATAGCGCACGTAAACATCGATAAGTTCTCGTGGTATACCCTCGGCGGGGCGAAGGTTCGTGACACCGGATGCGCCGTTACCACCAGTCGACATGATGGCCTATTCGATGTAGTCGATCGAGGCGTGACGCAGGACGAGGCGTGATGCGGGAAGATGTTCGCCGTGCGAGATCGCGAGCGATTCACCACCGTGATGAAGACGGTCACGGGATGAGCGATCGCTAATCGCTCCCAAAAACTTGATCGCCTACCCGACGGCGGTACTCAACCGGACGGAGTTTCGAGGCCTACTCGCCAGAGCCTTGCGCGCAAGGTTCGAACCGAGATTACAGAGAGCAAGAATAACAAAGAACCGAGCAGACGAGTAGATCAGATCCCTTTTATGGAGTAGAGAGCCTTTCCTCTTGAAGAATAAAAAAACGAAGAGACTAGTAATCGCACCATTAGTCACTAGCAACCGCCTCCATTACTCCTCCTCGATGAATAAAAAAAATGAAGAGACTAGTAATCGCAGCCATTATCGCCATTTCGAGTCGGCGTTTCGATTTTCGAATAGATAAAGAAAAAGCGCGTCCGCACTCGACACGCTCACACAGTCGCGCACACACACACACGCACACGCACACGCACCGCACCAACGCCAAGACCGCACGCGCACGCGCTGGTGGCGGCGAAAGCAATGAGCGTGGCGTGTACAAGCTCTCTCCAATTGCACAAGGGGGTTACCACATTCCACCTTTTAAAGTGGTGTAACTCCCATTCAATTCTCCATATGGGACTAATCAAATTTTTCATGTGGGCCTAGGAATTTCATTTGATTAATTGTTAAATTAAAATGGTCCAAGCCCAATTAATCCAACAGGCTTAAAAGGAAAGAACTGTAGAACGTTCCGGAAAGGAGACTAAGGACTTAAAAGGAAAGAACTCTAGAACGTTCCGGAAAGGAGACTAAGGAAGAGATAAAATCAAGGATTTATAGAAGAAGACCTCTCGCTCAAGATTAACAAAATTCGCACATGCAGGAAGGAACGGAAGTCGATCGCACCAAAGAAGCCCCCATGTGCCGGGTGGGGCACCGCCTTGAGCCGCTAGGTGCCTTGCCATGCAAGCCAAGGACGCATCTCCTCCCCTGAGCCTATAATATAGAATCGACGTGCCAAGAGAAGACCCCTCTGCGAGACATCAGGTTCCGAAGACGCCGAATTATCAGGGTTTCACCAAGCGAGAAGGAGAAATCAGTGGGTTGAGCCGCACTGCGCGCGTGAAGGCAGTCGAGCCACACGCCCCCGTCTTGGCCGACTCACCGAGGGACGACGTCCACCGCCGTCTTCCCCCTTCAACCGTCACTCCTTCCATGATGTTACCCCAAGCCAAAAGGAGGTAGATCCCGTTCTTCCTTGGGTTCTGGGGATCTTGCGATGTAATGGATACTGGTATTATATGGGATGTTTATTGTATTTAATTGCTTTGATCAGTGCACCAACTCGTTTTTTTTAATAATGGAAGAGAAAATCTCTCTCGGCCTCTGTATCCAAGGATACACACAACCCATGATTTATTACAAATACCTAAAAAATCAAAACCAGCCAAAACAGTAGCCCTATAAACCATAATGAAATGGCAAGACTACAAAAACATAAACCAACAGCAAAACAAACGCCGTAAAAACAATAAACATCTTTATGTAAATAAACATCCTTATGAAAATAAACAATGATTGAAAGGTCGTCAACCATCTCGAAGCCTATTACATAGCTTCCACTCATTCTTGATGAATATCTCCCTAGTAATAACCTCCAATACTTTGCTCCCAGCTACTAAGGCTTCCCTCCTTTTTTGACATTGCAAAGTTGACCAAGAATAGATCCAATGGAAACATCTAAATATAACCTACAGAGGATTGTTAATAATTATCTTATCGAAAACAACATCATTACGATATAACCAGATAGACCAGCATAGTGCAGCCGCCGCCACCCAAATAGTTGCTTTTAAATTCGAATTAAGACCTAATAACTAATTCCTAAAGATATTATGAATATTATTAGGTTTATTAATATTAAAAGCAATTTGAACTATGCACCCAGCAAAACAGACAAAGCGACAATCAAAAAACAAATGTTGAATAGTTTCCTACTGACCACAAAAGCAATAATTTGTGTCACATCTCGAGTTCTGTTTTAATAAATTATCCTTAGTTAGAATAACTCCTCTACAAAGATACCAAAAGAAATTTTTTACCTTAAGAGGTACTTTAACTTTCCATAACTTTTTACATCGAAAACAACAAATGATGTAATACTCTGATTTATTATAAGAAAGAAAGCACTCAAAAGGGAAATTAGACATAAGAAAAGAGAGTTTATGCAGTTTTTCGGCAACCTAAGGCCTTTGCCTAGGAGGCCCATGAGGGGCCGGCCTCGTATAAAAAGAGGGGAAAAACCCTAATAGCGCTGTAGCTACAGTGCACCACCACTGTTCACGTGACTGTAGCAGCCCCCCATGTTGCTCTACCAAGATAAGGAGAAAGGAAGGAGAGGAAGGAAGAAGAAGAAAGGAAGAGGAAGAAAGGGAGAAAGAAGAAAGGGGAGGAAGGAAGAGGAGAGGAAGGGCGCAATCACGCAGCGAGACTTCGATCTCCAGTGGTTCATCAAGGGTAAACTTGATTCCCGACCGCTCGGTAGATTAATCGATTCGTTTTGATACTGTCAGTAGTAGATCAGTTTTGTACAGCAACGTTGCTCGTCGGTTTTGGGTAGGTTACGTGCATTTCTGGTCTGATCATCACTTAGAAAGTTGTAGTGCTTGTCCTTAGGTTTCTATAGGCGCAAAGATCATTCGATTTGTAGTTACGGTTTAGGAGTTATGATAGTTTCTTTGCGACTGTTCAGAAGGGCTGACGAGAATTAGCAGTTATCTTGTCTAGCCAATATGACTTAATTAGAGACCGTATCAGAAAGTTCACCCAACACTAATATTGTAGGAAATCTAGTAAGATCTCCAGATTGGTAAAGATCACTATTTTTAGTTGTGTGAATCAAAAGTTATGGATTTTATACTACCGCAGTATTTCTGACTGACAGATTGGATGAACAGAAACTTCACCTGATCATTAGATTTATTAGAAGGCCGAATCAGAGCACCTTGCCAACTAGGTTATCGTAGACAGTTTTATCATGTTTACAGAGAGTCTAAGATCACCCCATTCTGAGTTTTGTAGTAAAAGATATGATGATTTTAGTACTGCTTTCCCGTTGGACCTTCTACTAGACTGTCGGGAAAATTGAGTAGAACCCTTATTCGAACCCTAGGTTTTAGGGAGTTGGGTTAAGGGGTGTGAATGGAGTCCTTTTTCTCAGCGTTCTTATTGTTAGCAATATTCTTGTGTAGGACGAGGAGTTCCGGAGTTAGAGGTATCGTCCTTGCCTCCCCGCACATCGTAGCGGATAATGGCAAGTACAACTGTATGTTTGTGATTGATATGTGTTTTTCCCTGCTTGATGATTATATGATGAATGACGATGATATGTACCTGTTCATAGTAGTATTGGATTCCTTTGGTTCTGTTAATGTTATTTCTTTATTCATCTGATTCATTCATGCATGCAAGTTTTATTCTTGCTAAACCCACGGGAGTGGGTAGTGAAGTCCCATCATTCCAACATGGGCACATAAGACCCACCATTCTAATGTGGGCAATTTGGATCCCTATTTTGAAATATTCTCAAACGGGTCTTGGATCCCTGCGTTTTGTAGAATGCGGGCATAAGTGAACACCGACGGGTGTTCACTAGGTCTACCGGTATGAGAAGAAGTGAAGGCATGCACATTCATTCATTCATTCATGTGTTATCTCTATTTCATATGTTGGTCCACTATACGCTTGATGAATTATACCTGTTATGTTCAAAGTATTGTTTTGTACTTGCCGAGTCATGGACTCACCCTTGCTATGTTTCTTGTTTTTAGGCGAACCATGATGACGGCATTTGTGGGAGGGAGTAGACACACAGTTGCACACACCATTGAAATAATTATTTGTTCTTATTCAGCATTTATGAGTTTGGACTGTATTATTAATTAACTCTTTTGATGGTTGTTATTGGATATCGTTATGCTTAAGATTTGCGAGTTATGGATTCATGCTCTCCTATTATAGTTTAATAGTTTTCTTTCGAATGAGGTATCATGTTCGAATTCAGATATTATTTGTTTATTGCTGAAATTAGGTTGATTGCTTTGCTAGATGCCCTTCGGAATAAACCTTAATTTTCTCTTAAAGGTTGACATGTTAGAATTTGTTCCAATTGATGACTAATGGTAGAGGTTTTAGGTAATATATTGGCTTTCGCATAGCCAGAGTGTTACAAATGATGTCACCGAAAAAACCATACATAGATTTGACTGAAATTGTTCAAACCTATGCAAGTTCCACCAAACCGTATCCTTATCCATGGTAAGATGAGTATTGGCTATTCGCACCACAAGATTATTGATAGCAGGCAACTTAGGGCCAATAATCGCTCTCTTCAAACTCAAATTGAAATGAGTAGTTCCTAAAACATATGCAATCAAAGCATGCTTCTTCCAGACTACCTCAAATAATGTTGGATAAAGTTCATAAAGAGGCCTATGTCCAACCCAAATATCCTTCCAAAATCTGATTTGTTTCCCATCTCCAAGATTAAAAGAACAACACTGAAGAAAATCTTACTTTACCTTCATCAATGCCCTCCAAAAATGAGAATCCCTGGGTTTACTCTCAACTTGAGAAACAGACTTATTGTAATGTAACAGCCCAAAATCCATAAGTTGGATTAGTTAAGTATTTAATGTGCATTAGTGAAATTTTGGACTTTTTAAAAAACTTTTTATGTAACCCATATATTGATAATCCTGTGTTATGTGAAGACTATAATTTAAAACCTAGTAATCTAATACATCGTCTCCCATTCAAAAGCTCCATTTGAAGTCAGAGAAAAACTAAAAGGATTACAACTGTGGCAATATTTTAGTTGGATTCTATATTATCCATTATGATTGTTTGGATTTTTCTGGAATTTTTGGTGGTTAATTGGTTCCCTATTTATTTCGCTTGTTCAATTTTGAAATTGAATTTAAAACGTGAACTTAATAGATAAATAAAACAAGCGGAATTGGAAATGGATAATTAAAAATCTAAACTCAACATAATTATTCGAAATATAAATTGAGAAATTAATTAAAGCATGTTTTGAAATTTTCTCACATCAAGTAATAATAATAAATATTAAATCGTAGGTCTGAAAGACCGTAATTAAAATTAATTATTTTGATTTCTTGATTCATATGCATCACAAAAATCATATCATTATGCATGTATTACTATCGTCATTTTTCTTTTTCGGATGTGTCTCGTCTTTTCCGGTCATCCTTTTCGTCTACCATCCTTGCTAACTACTTTCGCTTCTCTCCTTCAAATCTCATCCAAAAACTCAAAATCAAGCCATGCATGTCACACCACTGCGATCCTCATCGCACGACCAACCCGATTCTATAATTTGTTTTCGCATGCAAGGCAGTTTGAGCGATTTTGCAAAAACGAGAAAAGAATTAGCAGTTGAAACACCTGCCTGTCCATTCTCTTGTCTAACTTCTCTCCTCGCAATCACCAACAAAAATTAAGAATTCGGCAACACATGTTATACCGTTGCGATCGTCCTCGCGAGGGAAATCCATTCCTACCTTTAGTTTTCGTATGCAAGGTCGTTTGGGTGACGTAAAAGAAAAAGAGATGAAAAACTATATTACTAATCATTTCCCACCCAAACAGAAAATTTTAAAGATTTTTAGAGAGCACCACACTATATATAAATTTCTGAAATTTTTACCTAAGCATCTTCATTAGGTCAGGAAACTCCCCTAAAATTTTTGTAATTAAGAAACTATGTCTAAAAATTAACTGAACACTCTCAACTATTTTGCTAATCCTGAAATCACTATTCATTCAAAAATTTATTCCCGCCGAACCCACCTCCACTGCACATCCCAACACCTTGTCACTTTCCCCATCTTGCTGGTGGGAGTAGTCCGGCAGCCTGGGGCCAGCAGCTCAGCGTCGGCAAGAGCAGTAGCAGCAGTGCAGCAGGGATGTTGCTCAGCAGTAGTAGGCGGCGGCGTTGGGTGTGCATGCAGCTAGCAGTAGCTCGGTAGAGCAGCCGGCAGTCGGAGCTAGGAGCAGCAAGCAGCGGCTTGGAGAGCAGCCGGGCACAGAGCAGTGCAGCAGCTCGGCGAGCTGGTCGCAGGCAGCGGCGCCGGGAGCAAGCAGCGCAGCAGCAGCTCCATGGTCAGGAGCAGCTGTGGCGACCCAACGACGCCGAGGACGCGGGCGACCGGGAGCCGCAGCGGCGCGGCCGAGACGAGGTAGCGGCCCAGTAGCGGCAGCCCGGAGGAGGCGTAGCGCATGCAAGCGGCATGGTGCATGCGGCAGCTTGTCGTCGACGACTACGGCGGACGAGCACCGAGAAGGCGACATTCGGTGGTAGTCACACGCTTAGGCGGTAAAATCTTTATTTTAATGGTGTTAATGCATTCGATATTACTTATGCATGCGTATAGTCATGTTGAGCATGTCATTTTATTAGTCATGCACGTTTAAATGTAATTAACAAAATGATGAATTATTTTAACCATTACCTAAGTGGTCACTCACATATATATTTAACAAATGCATACATAGCACTATGCCTTATTTAGTCAAATATATAGATAGTTAGTTAAGTGATTATCGAATAGTCTTTTAATTATCAAGTACATTAGTGAGTCAAATCAGTAGGGGATTAGTATAAATGAATAATGACATCACGGTTAGTCAATTCCATGATTGAACTAGTTGTAGTTGATCAAGCATAATAGAAGCCTATTAACTGTACAATTAGTAAAAGAATTCAGATGATTAAATCAAGAATATAGGAGGATTGATTTTGACTGTATGATAATCATGGATGTGTACATAGAATGCCTCGAGAGAGTGCTTGTGAGTACTAGGTGTCCTGTTAAGGAAAATAACACTTTTAGCAAGCAAGAAGTTTGATTAAATTTCACAAATTCCTAATTAATTGAAATGAACTCTAATTTAACCAAAAATTATCACCTAAATACATCTAAGATCATTCTCTATCTTCCGTACTAATTTCTTAATTTTTGGGAACTATTTGGAGTTCTGGTGTTTATTCGGTGTTTTCAATTTGTCAATTCTTACCGTTAGACGACGACGATTCGGATTGCAATTGAGAAGTTCGTGTGAATGTCCAGATTTCCAGCAAATAAAGTCAAGCAGTTTGATCATAAACTTCCCATTACTTTCAAGTTTAATATCTTGTTTACAAATCATATGTATGCATGCTTTTGTTTCAAAATAAATTTTCCCGATGAGAGGTAGTTATTCCTATTGCATTGTTGCCCTCAAATTGCCACAACCATAAGTTATTAAAATCGCTGGTGAATTAGAGCCCGGTGATTTAATTATGCTCTTTTGTTGTCTTTTCGATGTCATCATTAGAAATGCTTAGATATCAGTAGTATCCTTAGAAATGCTTAGATATCGGTAGTATTGGGCGGTCATCGGCTTAGTTGATGATCTTGATCATACAAATCTAATTATTACTCCATTATGTCCAGCACTTTGTGCTTTGTTAATTTTGTAAAGTCAAAAACTGAAAATAAAACTGTTTCGACTTGGGCACAATGGATGTTGGTGTGATCTGTTGGGTGTGAATGGAATGACGCCTAAGTCCCCCAAGGACCGAGTTACTTGTGTCACTAAACCAAGCGCTTTTGCGTGCTAACCACACGACAGGGATATGAGACCTCTCTTGACTTAGTACTTTGGTGTCTGTTAGTTCCGAGTCACAGGAGGTGGGTTGTGTGAAAAAAATTGTGTTATTGTTGTTGGGTGTGCGGTGGTGGAGTTCCGGGTAGGTTCTCCACCTCGAGGTGCATCGTAGTTGTCCAAGGCTTTACCCACGATGGGTAGTTGACCGAGGCTTTACGATGACTCCGACACAACGTATGAGTTTATATCCATACGGGCGACTCGTAGTTAATACATAATATTAGAAACATCTCGTAGGACTTAGCCTTATCGGCATACCTTAGGAAGTGTGCTTATTCCGGAGGCAAAAGAGGCGGTCTGACGTGTGGGTACATTGGTACACCCATGTAGGGTTAAAACTATTCGAATAGTCTCGTCCTAGGTTATGGACATGCTTGGTAAGGTCGTGCAAAAATTAGACTACAACTTTTAATTAAAACTTGACATGGGTGGTATGAATGGGTAATTCATGCTATTGTTGTGCTGACTATTGGGTTAGTCACTTCTAGGATGTTGTTGTCATCTAATTACCGTTATTATTATTGTCTTTTTCTGTTATTTGAACAATAAAATCAGATTGTAAAATTGCTTTCAATCTATTACATTATTACAAATGAAAACTTGCTTTATGCTGAAAATGAGTCTAGAGCCTGCTCCACTCAAATAAACTTGCATGTAGCTATTTATATAGGTCTGTTACTCTACACGTAAGTCTTGCGGAGTACAATTTTTGTACTTATTTGCTTTGCTTAACTATTTGTTGCAGAGGAGGAAATTGAGCCCCAAGGGCCTCACTTTTGTGAGATGTGTAGCGGGTTTGACGACTAGCTTGGCGGTCCGGTTGGTTGCCTTGTGGGTAAAAACACACTAATTGGTTCTTTTGTTTATCGTCATCTTATGGCATTTCGCTTCCGCTGTCTAATTAGTTATTTGTATGTCTTTTGGCCGGTCGGCCTCGCTGTTGTAATAACTCTATTTTGTATGTCTTTTGATTTGTTAAGTGTTGCTTTGGTTCTACGTCTTGAATGGAATTGATGCATGAATTTTGTAAAGGGGTGTGTATACTGCATTTCTGGGAAGTATACATATCTCGAAGACACATGATATTTTGTTTGTCATGCTAGGGTCAATTGGTAACTAAACATTACAAGCTTAATAAACCGGGGTCCTCACAAAAGTTGGTATCAGAGCCATACTGACCATAGTAACCCAAGCTTGGTCGTCTTTGGCATGTTTTGAAAAACTTAGTTTCAAAATATCAAATGAGTTTTGAAAGCTTAAGTAAATTCTCAGATTTTACTACTTACCTATCTTAGCTTTCTCATCTCATCTCGCTCTAATTTGAGTTTAAATCCAAATTAGGGTTTTATTTGTTTTCCAATCTTCCAAAGCCCATAACTTTTGCATCCGACCTCCGATTGAGCCCATTCAAATTTGTAAATTCATATAAAATCAAGCTCTATTTAATGGTGAATTTTATTTGAGTTTTGGAGTTTGTTTTGCTTTTGTTATTTTTTAATCACTCCAGATGTCGTGCCAACCGATGACAATTTGATCACTCCTTATGTCGTGCCAACCGATGACAATTTGATCACTCCAGATGTGGAGGACAATAGCAGGGCTCAGAATTTTTTTGATCCAAGGCCTTAGTCGATCGGAGTTTGAGCGTGTCGCTCATTTGCGGTCTGCTCATGAGATCTGGCGGACTCTTTGTGATTATCACGAGGGGTCCACTGCGATCAAGGAAGTGAGACAGAACCAGCTAAAGAAAATTTACTCCAAGATCGAGCAAAGACCTGGTGAGTCTTTAGATGAGCTGTGGGGGAGATTTTCTAAAATTCTTTATGATCTCCGCGCTGTTGATCTTATTTTCATTGAGTCTGAAAATGCACGCCAGCTTTTGGGTGCACTTGATGTGAAGGTCTGGGGGATGAAGATCACTGCCATCAATGACAACACTGTCATGAGTGAGCTTACCATGGATAAGCTGTACTCGAGGTTGAAGACGCACGAGATTGATTTTATCTCGCGTTTCCCCACGACAGAGCCGATGGCTTTAGTGGTCGACCAATCTAAGGGTAGATATTCTGATTCTTTGGATTGTAGCTCATTTAGCTTTTCTTTGTCAGCTTTGCATTCGTTGAGTGATGAGCAACTTGAGAGACTATCTGAAGATGATTTAGCCCTCCTATCCACCAAATTCACAAGAGCTTACAACAATGTGAGAAATAGGAGGAGAGGTGGACCTATCACATGCTTTGAATGTGGTGAGCCGAACCACATTCGCTCCAGGTGCCCCAAGCTGAAGGGCAAGGAGGAGATGGAGTCACAAATGCATCCTCACGGGAGGGATGCTAAACCCAAGAAGATAAACTATCGCAAGTTTGTCAGCTGGGTCCTTGAAGCTCTAGAGGATGTAAGCATGAGCGATGTGGACTCGGAGGTGCAGGACGACAAGAGTGACTCTCGTGGCAAGAAGAAGGCTCGTGATTTCACGGGCATGTGTTTCATTGCTAAGAACAGCCATGACAGCGACTCCTCCAACAACGAGGATCCTTTCAGCGATCCCGATGAGGTATGCCCTTCACTTCCTGACATGAAAAGGGCTTTAGTGCTTGCTGAACAAAAACTGCATAAGCAAGCTAAATTGATTAAGAAACAGGATACTATGATTGATAATTTGAACCTAGAAGTTGTTAGGCTCAAATCCATTAATCCTGATGATTTTTGTGCTTCATGCTCTAGCTTGCTTAATGAATTGTCAAGCTTAAATAATGGTCATTCTTCTGTTGAAAAATAATTGAAAGATGCTCTTGTTGAACTAGAATCTCTCAAGTCTAGTTCTGTTGGCATGGATGCCATTCCGCTTGATGTGACTGCTTTAGACGCTATTCCTTTAACTTGCTCAAATTGTGCTTTGCTAGAATTAAAACTGGATAGCTCTTTGAAAGAACTACAAAAATTTGATGCTAGTCACACTTGCTCTCATTGTAAGAATAACAGGATTAAAATGCAAGAGATGACCGAAATAGTTGTTTACTCTAGAGCTGCATCTTGTGAAAATTGTCCTAAGCTTACAATTGAGATTGAAGCTTTAAACAAGACTCTTGAAGAGAAAGCTAAAATTGAAAAATCCATGTCTCTTACTGCTTCCAAGAAAGTCATTGATTTTTCCTCTTGTATGTTGCATGCTGAAGTTGAAACTGTTGTTGGTAAGATACAAGAGACTTTTAGAGTCAAGTTTAACGAGCAGTTGAATAGGATTAAGGAATCCTATTGTGTGTCTTGTGAGGCTTTAAAAGTGAAAGTGTGTCTTCTTAAGAGCAAACATGATGAGGCAATCAATTCTAGAAAGTGCTCTAATTGTGGAGTTTTAGCAAAGGAGAATGATTACCTCAAAATGACTCTTGAGAAGTTTTCTAGTGGGAAAAACAAACTCAACTTGATTCTAGACCAATCCAAGGTGAGTGTGAAAAACAGTGGCATAGGTTTTAAGTCCCTAGAGCTTTCCAAGAATCACCCACCTAAGGTTGCTAAAATTGTGAAAAGTGGTCTGGTTGAGCAAGAACCTTCTAAGACTTCCAAGGTTGTATTTAAAGTTGTAGGTTTTGCTCAAATTCTTTCTGGTAAGAAAGGTGCTTCTGCTTCACTAGTACAGACCCCTCAAAAGATCAAGTACCATTGCACCTTCTGCAAGAAAGAGGGACATACTGTTTAGTTTTGCTTCCGGAGAGCAAAGATTGAGAGGAAAGAGAGAATGAGCACTTTGAGATCCATAAGAGGAGTCTTTTCACCAGCTGTTGTCTCTAGAGCTAGGCAGCCTGTTTATCGTACCACATATAGGCCTAGATTTGTAGAGAACTTTGTTGACTCTTTTGGTGGGTCCAGGCAGCATATTGGTTTAGGATATCGTGAGGAGAGACCACGGGTAGCACCTAGACAGGGGGAGTATCGATCTTTTGGTAGATCGTTTTGGAGAGGTCCAGGTGATTCTCGTGTGCATTTTTATGATTTTGTTCCTGATCATTTTTCTGCTGCTTCTTCTGCTATTCTCGGGCATCGTGCATCTCAGTACTGGACTACTAGATCTTTTATCTCAAATCCCAGTACTGAGGCATGGATGTTTTGAGGGGAATTTGCTCTTTTTGCATTCATTGTATCATAATGCATTTTTCATTTCAATTGTCTTGCATTGTATAATAAAACTTGTGGAGCTTTGATTATTATCTTTGTATGGCTTGATTTCATACTTTATACCTTGTCATATCAAGTGATAGTCTGCTAGACTTCTTTTATGGCTCTTCTCGTTTAGCTTAGCTTTTGCCCTGCTAGCTTTATATCTGTGAGCAAATTGAATCAAATCATGTCTTGTTGGATCTTGTAACTAGTTTTGCTTTAGTGATCCTCTTATGATTCATGCCATGTTATATAGGTTAAATTGAGTCTTGAACTTATTTTGAGATGAAAAATGAGCTTTTTAACTTCTTAAGTCAAGCAAATGAAAAATGAGATTTTCTGTGCGAAAAAACTGATCTCACCAATTCTTTCTCATGAGACGGCTTGCCATTGCACTAGGCATGAACTCAGGGGGAGTTTTGGATGACCTAGACCACTCTTTTAAGCTTCTCGCTTGAGATGGTCGTGGCAAGGCTTGAGATCTAGCACAATAAAAAAAATTCTTTTTAGGAAAATGCTCAAAATGCTAAATGCTTGAATGTTGCTTCATATTTGAACTCTTAATGCTCAAAATGTCTCAGTTCCAGTTTTGAGTCTCCTTTTACTTATAGACATGGCTTGACTCATTTTTGGTTGCTTTTAGTGAAACTATGATATTGAGCAACTTTTCGTGGTATTAATTCTTTTAATCTCAGATTAATTGCTATGTTGGTCTTAGCTTTGCAGTATATGTTTTGCCATGATTGAATATAGCTTCTACTCTTTATATGGCTTGGTATAATACTTGTACTGTCTATATGTATAATGGTCATGGCTCCTTTTTTATTAAATTTCAAAAATAAAGTCATTTCATTATACTCTTTCTTTTCCCATGCATCTTGATGAATTCATTGTCAAAGGGGGAGAAGGATTGTGAAAAATGTTGTTTTGGAGCTTTTGGTTTCATACATAAGGTTTCATATAAAAGAACTTCATAAAATAAAAAAATGAACCTTCTGAAAATATGTGATCATAGTGAGTTGAGTCTCTGGGTTTTATTGCCTTTTTCTGATTATATTTGCAATTGAAGAAGACTCACAATGATCAAAGGTCAAATGGAACATTTGTCTTTCATATGGACCTAAGTGAGATTTTTGGCTACTTTCTGGAAATTGAATCCTTTTGTGCTTTCATTGCCTTATCTCACTTGCTTATACTATTCTGAAGCCAGCTTGGTCGTTCCCTAGGCTTTTTCTTGCTTATGGATCAAGTTGTGCCTTTATGCGAAAACGGCGAATTTTTTACTTTTCAATCCGAAAAACCACATTTTCTGAGCAATTGCCAATGTGTTCATCAAGGGGGAGATTGTGGATATCGTGAGGATATGTGCACGATCTTAGAATGATGAGTCAATTGGCAATGGCTTTGTTGGTTTGCAATTTGTCGCGTTTTCAGGGTTTGCTTCATTCTGTCAGACCACAGGCGGTCTGACCGGTGACTTGGGCGGTCAGACCGCCCGTGGAAGAGGTCCGACCGGCCGTGTGCTCCGGTTCGACCGGTATTGCCTAAAAGTGGTTTTTGGAGCTGATCCAAAAATAGGATGTGTAGGCAAGTGAGGGGAGTCTCCTGGATGTGGTCGCATCATTTTTGGAGCTCCCAGTCAAAAGTTCTATTGAGTTGAAAATTCCAGAAGGTTTCGGATTTTCAAGTTGGAATTTTGGCTAAGTCCTTTCGGGCGGTCCGACCGCTGTTGTGGAATCTGTCCGACCGGCCTGAAATCGGTCGGACCGGCCATGTGGGGCGGTCAGACCGCCGATCACTCGAAGGTGAGCCTTCTTGGCATTGATGTGTTTGGATTGTGTTTATTGTGTGAACTTCAATGCTTTATTGTTGAATATTGCATTGTGGAACTAACGTGGGTCAAGTTGTGAAGAACTTGTTCCCGGAGACGATTTGTTTGTCTATTGCTGTGCAGGTGGCTTGCAAGTCAACGACGTCAAAGGTGAGGTGGATCGGGACTACGCTTGGAGAGCTGAGGTCCAGAACGATCATGGATGCCGGGTGAGGTCGTGTGACTCAAGCATGGTGCAGAATGGGCAAGATGGATCGAACGGGTAGTTCGGTGCAGCTGGTTGGATCAGGCGGTGCGGAAGTCGGTGCAAGTCCCTGGGAGGTTCCGATGGGATTCGGACGGGAGGGACTTGGCGACATGATGAGAGCCACTGATCAACCTACACGTGGTGAAGCAGGCGAGTGCTTCAACAGTTGTATGTGAGTGGGTCCCATGTGTGTGTGTGGGTCCCAAATGTGAAACCCTAGCCTCTCCTATAAATAGAAAGGGGGGAGATGTAAAACCCCTTGAAGCACTTGGAGCCCTCATTCGGAAAGCCCCTTGTTAGGGTTAGGGTTTGAGAGGAGAGGAGAGATTTGGAGATATTGTATGTGTGCTCTTTGTTGAGCTCTTGTCCTCCTTGTTGGAGTGGCTTTGTAAGCATCTTGTGAGATCAATCAATCTTGTGATGCTTGCTTGAGAGATCAATTGTCTCCCTTGTGTTCTTCTATCTTTTGATGAATTTGGTGCTTCCTTGATTCAAGTGTTTTAACTTGGTCTCTTGACCTATTTTGTCTTGTTTTGTTGTGTGGGAATACTCCTAGAATCATCTAGATCATCAACCCCCACAAGCAAGTCTTGAATCAAAGATTTTCGTATTTCTCGGGTTTGTGCACTTCTTTGGTAAAACCTTGAGAAATCGATTCTACGAAGTGGATCTGAAGGATCGTCGCTAGAAATAGGTCTCTAATATCCTTAGGGAGGTGTGCTCCAAATTTGGTCAAGTTTCATTGCTTGAATCAAAAGTTGGACCAAATTTCGTTTTCGATTTGGGCTTGGCATTTCGGTTCTGGACTAAATCGGTCGGACCGATTTTTATACGGCGGTCAGACCGCCAGTATTCAGACCGCCCATTGGCGGCCGGTCTAACCGATTCAAATCGGTCGGACCGCCCTTTAACTTCCGATCAGACCGCCCGTGTCCAGAACAGCTCAGTGAGTTTAATTCTCCACATTTGTGTCTTGTGGTTAAGGGGGTTATCGAATTCAGCACAATGCTTCCTCTGTGCGCTTACTGATCTTCTTAGCTTTCATAGCTAAAGGAGTAAAGTTCGTGTTGAATTTGATTAAGGCGAGAAATTGGAGAAAGCGCCTATTCACCCCCCTTAGTCGCCTTTACCGGTCCCACAGGAGGTGTGATATGCCACATCGCGGGACGGTTCGCTGCATCCCTGTCCAACGATGTGTGTCGTAACCAAACGCTGTGTGTTTCGGTTGGCCGGCAGGAAAGCACATCGGGAGTTTCAATGCTTGAGATGAAGTTTCTGAAAGGTTTTGTTGTGATCAACTCTGATTCGGTTGATTACATCGTGTGGGTAAAGTGTACAACCTGTGCAGAGTGTTAAACCAAACTATTCGAATAGCCGCGTCCTCGGATATGGATAAGCTCGGGAATTTCACACGAGGGGTAGATTTTCATAAAGACAATTGGGACGGGTCAGCTGTATGAGATTATTTGTACAACTATGTGAATAACTTGATTAGACTGTGTGTACTTTGTGAAATCAAATGTTAAACTAATATTCTTTATTTGTTTTTCAATTACGTTTCAATCTATTATTTGTATTCAATTGCAAATGTTGTATTTCTGCAAAATAACCACAGAAGCCATCTCTTTGGAATAAGCCATCATGTATAATTGCATTCTGTGGTATGACTTGCAAGTATGGTGTGTACTCACTCTTGCTAAACAAATCAACAGAAGTGGAGGAGTTGTCACCATCTTTTGAAGAGGAATTCTACGAAGGTTGATCGTTAGTGTCTCGATTCTAGTCAGTTGTGTGTGGTGTATTGATGGGAGTCTGCTGGAGTTTATTTTGTTTCTGCTGCAGTTTATTTCATTATTGTCAGCCTTGCATGGCTTAATAATTGTAAAACTCGACCTTAAGGTCACAACAGTTATTTGCTATTCAAATTACTCATTTATTTAATATTTCGTTGTATGGAGTTGATATTTCATCGATGTTGATACTATGTGCACTAGCGTGACCCTGGACTAGTGCAGAATACACAGAGAGTCCAGATTTGCATATTTGGGTCCCGACAGAGGTGGTATTAGAGCCATACTGACTGTAGGTCTTGACCTTAGTTAGATCGGCCGTCTTAGTATGTCCAAAATCATTTTATAAAGCAAAAATTAACTTGGAAGGAACTCCTTAACTCATCTCATGTCTCTCTTGACTCAACTACTGCTGAAATTATTTCTCTCCCCGCTGTTTTAAAGTTGTTTTCATCTCCTTGTCCATCTTGACCGGTGCCTCGTCTTCAGAGCTATGGAGAGCGCAAGGGAGGACTTGCCGCTGAACTTTGGAAGTTGTTGCAAGTACTTGGAGGATTTGACCGTTCGATGTACCGTGGCAGTGCTTGGATCGTGAACGACCAGACCGTGGAGTGATTTGCCATTTGACCGTCTACGCCAGGAAGAACACCAAGGCAAGCAAACCCCTGAATATCTCAGCCGGAAGGAGTGTTTGGATTGAAGCAATCCAGGAGTCTTCGCGCCTTGCCATCTTCAGGATCTACAACATCTACGCTCGAGAGCTTCGAGACACCGTCTTCCGTTACCATCCTCGCTCTTCTGTAGTGGATCTTGCTGCACGCCACCCGTCTACGGAGGGAGAAGGCAACACCACCGTTGTGCATCTTGCCCAGTTCGCCGCTGCCCAGGATCAATCTTTAGAGTTAGCCGCCACAGAGCTGGAGTGTGTCTATGAGACCCTTCAGAGAGCTGAAGAAAGAATCACCATTTTAGAAGAAACTCTCTATGGACAGCACGATCACGAGGAAGACACTGAAGAAGAGGACCCAGAAGAAGCCAGCAGAGGCAGCAGAGCCGGAGGAACCAAAGAAGACTGCACGAGACCCCGCTCCAGCTTGCACCACACGGGCATCAAGATTAGTTTGCAAGGATGCCAGCTCACTTTCAGGTTTACAGCAAGCGGGAGCACCGTCAGGGCTACAGAGGCTATCTCTTCGGGTAGTCCATTCGAGTTTGTTTCAAGCTTAGCCAGTCTTAGTTTGCGAGACGACCTTTAGGCGGTAGTTTGTGTGCTTATGTTCGTCCTTGTTTTCTTGTGTGCAAGTATGAGCTGCAGAGGCCCTTAGGCATTTGTTGCAAGCCATACTATTATCCTAATTAATATAAGAGTTTAGTTGAGCTTTCTTAAAGTGTGTTGTTGGGTTTTACCTACCCCGCTTTAGTTCTACAACTTATCTTGTTCTTGCTACCTTATCTAACCTATGGAGATTCACTATATGGTTCAGACTCATCAAGCTGCTGCAAGTGGTTCCGATACTCGATGATCGAAGGCGAGAGCGAGCCCTGCAGGCGGCCCACCACAAGCACCTTCAGTTGATCTGCAGAATTTTAGAGCATTCATGGAAGCTCAGACTCAGCTGATGTATACCATGATGAACCAGATGCAAGCTATGAACAACCAGAACAACAACAATCAGCATCACAATGGAACCCCAGTTGCTCATGGTCACAATGGATCATCCAAGTTGGCCGAGTTTATGAGAACCCGTCCACCAACTTTCTCTGGACATGTCTCGCCAGTGGAAGCTGATGATTGGCTTCGGGTTATTGAGAGGAAACTGCTGATCACCCAATGCAGCGATCATGAGAAAGTTTTGTACGCCTCTCACCAGATGGAAGACATTGCTGCCGAATGGTGGGAAAACTTCTGTGCAGCGCATGGAACGCCGCAAGACATTACTTGGGAAGGTTTCTCATCTAATTTTTGCCAGTTCCATGTACCAGAAGGAATTATGGACCTGAAGAAGGACGAATTCTGTGCTCTCAAGTAAGGAGGGATGTCGGTGACTGACTACCTCAACAAGTTCTCTCAACTTGCTCGGTATACTGTAGAAGATGTCGCCACCGACAAGGCTCGCCAGAGTCATTTTCTGAAAGAATTAAACACTGGACTTCAAGTTAACTTGATCGCCCACACCTTTCCTGATTTCCAAGAGATGATCAACAAAGCTTTGATTCTCGAGGATAAGCGCAAAGAACTAGAGCATCACCGTAAGCGCAGAATGGCTCAGCAAGGGAGTCACCAACCCCAGCTGAAGGCAAGAATGGTTCCACCGTAGTTTAGCCATTTTCCACCACGACTCATTAGACCACCGCACCGACTTCAAAGACCACGCCCAGTTGTCCAGAACTTCCGTAACCCCGCCCCAGTCAACCCAAATCCAGAAAGCAACCCACAGGGTGGGCCCAGAGTTTGTTTTATCTGTCGTCAGCAAGGGCATTTCGCCAACTGATGTCCGCAGAATGGGACTATCACTCCAGTACGCTTCAACATTGGGAACACACCAGCTAAGACAACAGTGCAAGGCAACCATCAAGGAATTTCTCAAGCTACCGGTCAATCCAGAGGAGCACCACAATCAGTGGTCAGAGGCCGTGTCAACCACGTCACTCTGGAAGGAGCCCAAGAAGCACCCGACGTTGTCTTGGGTAAGTTTCGTAAATTCGATTACTGCATCGATTCTGCTTTGATTACGGAGCCTCGCATTCGTTTGTTTCTGGAGTTTTTGCAACTAAGAATGACATGGAGGTCATGCATCTTAAGCGTACTCTGTTAGTCCAGTCGCCTGGAGCAGAGCTAAGTTCTAAAGTGGGATGTTTACGAGCTAAGTTACTCATAGCTGGAGTTGAGTTTCTAGCCAACCTAATAGTTCTAGACACTCAGACTATAGATGTCATCCTTGGCATGGTTTGGTTATCCAAGCACAAAGCTGTGCTAGATTGTGGCCGAAGGGCCATAACAATCGAGGATACCACTTGAAAGAAAGTTGAATTTCTAGGCACCTTAGTACGTGATGGACATTTGGCAGTCAATAGTTTGAAGACAATTTCCTTGGAGGATGTACCTGTAGTCAAAGAGTACCCGGACGTATTTCCAGAAGAATTACCAGGAATACCACCGGACCGTGACATTGAGTTTGTCATCGATCTAGTGCCAGGAACCGCGCCAATTTCTAAGAGACCCTATCGGATGCCAGCCGATGAACTTGTGAAAATGAAGAAGTAGATAGAAGAACTACTGGAGAAAGGTTTTGTAAGACGTAGTTCGTCGCCATGGGGAGCGTCAGTTTTGTTTGTCAAAAAGAAAGATGGAAGCATGAGCCTTGCTGTTGGCCTCCACATCTGGAGTGACGATATCGTCATCGGCTGGCACGACATAAGGATTTTTTACCTTAAGCCAAATTGCGTGCCCTTGAGCCTCGATGTAGGCCTGCATTTGGGCTTTCCAATATGCAAAATCAACTCCATCAAAAATATATGATTTGGTTGAATACTTGTCAGTCGCCATGGCTCCAAAGACAGGTTAAGATCTACGAGAAGAGCTAACCGGGCTCTGATACCACTTGTAGGACCGTAAAGGCGACTAGAGGGGGGGTGAATAGGCGCTTTCTCGATTTTTCGCCTTAATCAAATTCAACACGAACTTTTCTCCTTTATCTATGAAATCTTAGAAGATCAGTAAACGCACAGAGGAAGCCTTGTGCTGAATTCAATTACCCCTTTAACCACAATACACAAATATGGAGAATTTGTCTCATCAAGGGATCGGACCGGTGTGTTTGTGATCTGATCGCTGGCGGTCGGACCGGCCTCAACTGGCGGTCAGATTGTCGGGCGGTCGGACCGACGGTGTAAAATCGGTCAGACCGATTTAGTCCAGAGGCAACACATAATGCCCAAATCCAAAATAAAAATTGGTCTAACTTTTGATTCAACTTGACTAAATTTGGAGCACACCTCGCTAAGGATATCTAAGACCTATTTCTAGCGACGATCGTCCAGATCCACTTCAAAGAATCGATCTCTTAAGGTTTTACCGAAGAAGTGTTCCAAAACCGAGAAATATGAAAATCTCGATCCAAGACTTGCTTGTGGGGGATTGATGATCTAGATGATTCTAGGAGTATTCCCACACATCAAAGCAAGATAAAATCGATCAAGAGACCAAGCATAAACATTTGGATCAAGGAAGCACCAAAATCATCAAAAGAGAGAGGAACACAAATGAGACTTCACCCTTAAGCAAACCACAATAGATTGATTGATTCAATACGTTGCTTACAAAGCCACTCCCTCAAGGAGGACAAGAGCTCAATCCAAGAGCACACTCAAATCTCCTCTCCTCTCCTCTTCTCTCCTAACCCTAACCCTAGAAATAGTTTTTGCAAATGAGGGCTTAAGTGCTTCAAGGGGTTTTTCCTTGTCCCCCTTTCTATTTATAGGGGAGGCTAGGGTTTCTCACATGGGCTCCCATTAGGGCCCAACACAAATGGGACCTACTCAACCACATCAATCTGTTGAAGCAATCGCCTGCTTCACCACGTGTAGGTTGATCAGCGGCCCTCATCATGTCGGTAAGTCTCTCCCATCCGAATCCCATCGGAACGTCCAAGGCACTTGCACCGACTCCCGCGCCGCTAGATCCAACCAGCTGCAACGAACTGCCCGTTCGATCCATCTTGTCCATTCTGCACCCTGCTTGAGTCACACTACCTCACCCGGCATCCATGATCGTTCTGGACCTCAGCTCTCCAAGCGTAGTCCCGATCCACCTCACCGTTGACGTCGTTGACCTGCAAGCCACCTACACAGCAATAGACAAACAAATCGTCTCCGAGAACAAGTTCTTCACAACTTGACCCACGTTAGCTTAACAATACAATATGCAACAATAAAGCATTGAAACTCATGCATTGAACACAACGAAAACACATCAATGCCAAAATGGCGAAGTCCAAGTGGAAGCCGGCCCGACCGCCCCACCAAGCGGTCGGACCGATTTCCCAGCGGTCGGACGATTCCAGAACGACGGTCTGACCGCCCAAAAAGACTTAGCCAAATTTTAACTCGGAAATGCGCAACCTCTCTGGAATTTTCGAACTGATAGAACTTTTGACTGGGAGCTCCAAAATTTATGTGACCACATCCAGAAGGCTCCCCTTTCATGCCTACACAACCTATTTTTGGCCTAGCCCCAAACTCCATCATGAACTATGGCCGGTCGGACGGCAAGCATCACGGTCGGATCGCCACACGGCGGTCGACCAACGACATAGGCGGCGGACCGCCAATGACTGACAAAGACGTAAGTTTGCCGAAAACGCGAGATTTGACAAACCAACAACGCCATTGCCAATTGACTCATCACTCTAAGATCATGCACATATCCCCACGATATCCACAGTCTCCCTCTTGATGAACACATTGGCAAATTCCCAGAAAATGAAGTTAAGTGGTTTGAAAAGTAAAACTTGCAGTTTTCGCACAAAAGCACAACTTGGTCCATAAGCAAAAGAAAGCTTAGGAAACAACCAAGCTGGCTTCAGAATAGCATAGGCAAGCGAGATAAGGCAAAGAGAGCACAAAAATCTTTAATTTTCAGAAAGTAGCCAAAAATCTCACTTCGGTCCATATGAAAGAACAAATGTTCTATTTGACCTTTGATCATTGTGAGTCTGCTAGATTTGCAAATATAATCAGAAAAGGCAATAAAACCAAGAGAATCCACTCACAATGATAACCAATTTTCAGATAATACAATTTCCCTTTAGGACTTCAAAAAGGTCTAAAAACCACATTTTCTCTAATCTTTCTCCTCCTTTGACAATGAATTCATCAAGATGCAAGGAAAAAGTTAGAGCATGAAGGAATGGCTAATTTTTTTATTTTTGAACTTTTAGCAAACGGAGCCATGAAGATTATCCAAGAAGACAGTACAAGTATTACACCAAGCCATATAAAGAGAAGAAGCTATATTCAATCATGGCAAATCATGTACTGCAAAGCTAAGACCAACATAGCAAAAATATGAGATTAAATGAATTGATACCATGAAAAGTTGCTCAATATCATAGTTTCACCAAGGTATCCAAAAATGAGTCAAGCCATGTCTATAAGTAAATGAAGACCAGAAACCAGAAACTGAGGCATTTTGAGCATTAGGAGTTCAAAGATGAAGCAATTTAATCAAGCACTTAGCATTTTGAGTATTTTGCTGAAAATAATATATATATTTTTTATAGCAATGTGCTAGATCTCAAGTCTTGACGCGACCATCTCAAGGAAGAAGCTTAAAAGAATGGTCTAGGTCATCCAAAACTCCCCCTGAGTTCATGCCTATTGCAATGGCAAGCAGTCTCATGAGAAAGGATTGGTGAGATCAGTTTTTTCGCACATAAAAACTCATTCTTCATTTGCTTGAATTAAGAAATAACAAAGCTCATTTTACAGCTCAAACTCAGTTCAAGGCTCAATTTGACCTATAAGACATGGCATGAATCATGAAAGGATCACTAAAGCAAAACTAGTCACAATATCCAACAAAACATGATTTGATTTAATTTTGCTCACAGATATAAAGCTAGCAAGGCAAAAGCTAAGCTAAACAAGAAAAGCCATGAAAGAAGTCTAGCAGACCATCACAGGACATGGCAAGGTATAAAGTATGAAAACATGCCATACAAGGATAATTATCAAAGCTCCACAAGTTTATAATACAATGCAAGAAATTCAAATTTTAAAATGCATTATGATACAATGAATGCATAAAGAGCAAAACCCCTCTCAAAACAGCCCAAGAGGACTAATAACCCCTAACTCTCCCCGCAATGAAGCAAAACGAGAAGAATCAAGAGCTTTAGTGAAAATATCTGCAAGCTGTTGCTCTGACTCTACAAAGTGAAGCACAACATCACCCTTCTCAACATGGTCTCTCAGAAAATGGTATCGAATATCAATGTGCTTAGTCCTTGAATGTTGCACTGGGTTTTTGGCAATATTTGTGGCAGAAGTATTGTCACAGGAAAGAGGAACACTCTCCAAAAATAACCCATAATCCCGCAGCGTGGATAAAATTCAGAGGACCTGAGAGCAACCATCGATCGACTACATACTCGGCCTCGATCGGTGCACAGTAAGACTTTTCTAGAAGACCAAGAAACAAGGGATGCGCCCAAGAAATGACAAGTGCCAGAAGTACTCTTCCTATCCACTCTACACCCCGCAAAATCAGCGTTAGAAAATGCTCGAATTGAGAGAGCAGAAGAAGAAGAATACCAGAGTCCAAAGTCAGGAGTATCTTGAAGGTACCTGAAGATGCGACGTACTGCTTGACGATGAGAAGAACGAGGGGAAGCCTGAAAGCGAGCGCACAGACATACGGCAAATTGTATGTCCGGCCTCGACGCTGTGAGATAGTTGAGGGAGCCAATCATGTTGCGGTACTCCTTCTGGTCCACGGGCTCTCCATCCTCATCAGGGTCCAGCACGGGGGTTGTGGCAATGGGAGTAGACATTGGCCTACTACTTCCCATATTGAAACGCCGAAGGTCCTTTGTATACTTACTCTGGTGGATGAATGTCGGGACCCAAATATGCAAATCTGGACCCTCTGTGTATTCTGCACTAGTCCAGGATCACGCTAGTGCTCACAGTGTCAACATCGATGAAATATCACATCCATACAACGAATATAAGAATAAACGAGTACTTTGAATAACAAATAACTGTTGGGACCTTATGGTCGAGTTTTACATTTATTAAGCCATGCAAGGCTGACAATAAGAGAATAAACTGCAGCGGAAACGAAATAAACTCCGGTGGCTCCCATCAATTTACCACAGGCAACTGACTGGGATCAAGACCCTAACGCTCAACCTTCGTAGAATTCCTCTTCAAAAGCAGGCGACGACTCCTCCACTTCTGTTGATTTGTTTAGCAAGAGTGTGTACACACCGTACTCGCAAGTCATACCACATAATGCATTTATACATGATGGCTTATTCCAAAGGAATGGCTTATGTGGTTGTTTTGCAGAAATGCAACATTTGCAATTGAATACAAATAATAGATTGAAAGCATAATTCAAAACAAATAGATAATAATAAGTTAACAATTGATTTCACAAAGTACACATAGTCTAATCAAGTTCTTTCACACAGCTGAACAAGTTATCTCACACAGCTGACCCTTCCCAATTGTTTTATGAAAAACTACCCCTCGTGTGAAATTCCCGAGCATGTCCATAACCGAGGACGCGGCTATTCGAATAGATTGGTTTAACACTCTGCAGAGTTTGTACACTTTACCAACACGATACAATCAGTGTAGCGATCACTGACCATAACAAAACCTTTCAGAAACTTCATCTCAAACAATGACACTCCTGGTGTACTTTACTGCCGTTCAATTTGTACACACAGCCCTTGGAACGACACACACCATTGGACAGGGATGCAGCGAACCGCCCCGCGATGTGACATATCACACCTCCAGCCCATCACATAGCTTAAATACAACCTGAGTTGTCAATGTCAAGACTCCATAACTTACTAAATCAGACCCAGCCCATACTAAGCATGTGGTAAATGCAAAGAAGGCCCACTCAATGGCGCACAAAGTTAAGTCCTTAATTGACCAAGGCAAGACTTCCAGTTTTAACCCAAATCACAAAGTTTAATAAGCACACAGCTCCACCATTCACACAGAATCCACCACTTGCCTCAGTCTAAATCTTTTCCCACCCTGTTGGTTAAGTGCAACACATGCCATCAACGAGTAACAGCACACATCACACACAGATTCATCACACAGTTCCATAATCACTTAGTCAAATTTATAATTGCAACTCTCACATCAAATGATGACTCGTGGCATGGCTAAGCAGTCTAATCGTATCTAACCAACCCACGTTGGTGCTACGATAATACCAACTAATAATTAACCAACCTAGGGTGACAAAAGATTATGGCATACAATAGACAATGTGGCATAACAATTTGGATTAATAACTATACCAAAAGCATTTAAATAAATACTTGAAATAGAATGCAATACATTGAAAACAAAGTATTTTGAAAACTGGGTTCAATATGATCAAAGGTATAACTTGCATTGGAATAGATCTAGATATTGGTCTTGGTCTTGAGGTGTTCCTTCTTCTGGAAAATTCCCCGAAGTATCGATGTCTACTCGCAAACGAGACAAAAGAAACAAAAATAAATAAATAACAGAGGCAAAACAACTCCAAAAATCAAATAAAATTCACCATTAAATAGATCTTAATTTTATATGAATTTACAAATTTGAATGGGCTCAATTGGACTTCGGATGCAAAATATATGGGCTTTGGAAGATTGGAAAATCAATTAAACCCTAATTTGGATTTTCTTGAATTTCCCGAATTATTTTTATAAAGGAAATTCGGATTATTGCGCAATGCTTGCGTCAGCCGAGAATTTCTGGAAAAAGAAATAAATTTAAATTAAAGCGGCAGGTGGGACCCATCATCGACCTCTCGCTTCATGATGGACCAAATCCACCGAGCCGAGGGTGAGGGGTGGCGGTGGAGTGTTCCACGCGGCAGCTGACGCGGGCACACGCAGGCGCCACCTCGGCCGATCTTTGCGATCGTGGTGGTGACACAGCCGCCACGTCGGCGGGAGAAGTGAACATAGGGAGGCTCGGCCGATGACCTTACGGCGGCGCAGCGTGCGAACGGCGACAGTCGATGGCGGCAAGGTAGCAAATGGGACCACGAGGCCTGGCGAAGCTGTTGGGGGTGGTGGCGAGCTCGAGCGGCGATGAATCACCGCGACGGCGGCGAGGCGGCGGCGGTGGCGAGGGCGGTTGTCGGACGGCGGCAACGGCAAGGAGGGGCTCGAGGCGAGGGCGAAGGCGACTGTGAAGTCGAGCTAATCGCACACAATGGCGGTGGTTACGTCCCGCGGATCTCGAGGCGGCGAAATTTGTCGGCGGCGAGACTTCGCCGAAGCTTCAATCTTCGGCGAACGCGGCCGAAGACGAGGAGGCGGCACCTTAGGGCTTCGGTGGAGGGAGACGGGCGAGCTTTTAGTACGAGGCTCGGCCTTAAATAGGCGGGATCGAGGCGAATCTGCGGAAAGCAGTGGCGGCGGTTGCGGACGTCGCGGAGCTCGGACTCCGAGTTCTTCTCAAGGCGAAGGTGGCGTGGCGGCGGCGGGTCCACCGGTCGTGGCGAAAACGGCACGCGCGCGGCCAGCGGGGCCACCAAAGCCAGAGCGAGGTGGCGGTTGCTGTGGCCGTGCGATGGGAATCCGACACGAGAGTGGGCGGGCGGAGCGCAGTGAAGGCCGGATTTATGAGGAAGGCCACGTGGCGACGATCCAAGGGCGCAAAGGCGGGAATGGGCTGGGAAGCGGGAATAGTGTTGGGCTTCGCCCAAGATTATTCCGAGGATTAAAAATGGATTTTTCTTTTAAATAAATCCAGAAAATACAAATAGTAATTAGAAAATAGCAAATGACTTTGGAAAAATTCCAGAAAATTCTATAAAATATATCCAAGCATATAGAATCTAAATAAAATAGTTTTGACAGTTGTTGATGTTGGGATTAAGCACATTAAATCAATTTGTCCTTAAAGTCCATATTAAGCTTTTTTTAAATTGATATTCAAATAAATCCAAATGGTGAATTTTCTTACTACCATTATTTAAAAGATTTTTAAAGCTCTGAAATTTGGGATGTTACAAACCTCCCCCCTTAAACGAATCTCGTCCCCGAGATTCCGGCTAGCTAGAGAAAAGGCTAGGGAACTCTGCTTTCAACTCTTCTTCACGTTCCCACGTTGCTTCTCCTTCTGAGTGGTTACCCCACTGGACTTTGCAGAAACGAACGGTCTTGCTTCTGGTGCGGGCCTTCTTTCAGTCGTTTGACTTGAAGACCAAGGAAGAATGTCAACTCTCCCATCATGCTCATCTCAAACTCACTGCTCATCGAATATGAAAATCTGGACACTAAAGCATGAGAAGAACCACCGAATATGATATCATCCACATAAATCTGAACCAATAAGAAATCACTGCCATGCCTGAGAGTGAACAAGGTTTTATCAACCATTCCCATTTTGAAATCATTTTCAAGCAAGAAACTCTTAAGCCTATCATACCAAGCTCGAGGAGCTTGCTTCCATCCATACAAGGCTTTGGAGAGTTTAAAAACATGGTTTGGGAACTTAAGATTTTCAAAACCAGGTGGTTGCTTGACAAAGACCTCTTCGTCTATGAAACCATTAAAGAAAGCACTTTTAACATCCATTTCAAAATGCTAATGCTAATAAAATCTAAACTTGAAACCCTTGGATGTTGCAAATGCTAATAAAATGCGAATGACTTCTAATCTAGCTACAGGAGCAAAGGTCTCTTCAAAATCTAAGCCTTCTACTTGGGAATAACCTTGAGCTACAAGTCTAGCCTTATTGCGAACAACCAATCCATCCTCACTTTGCTTATTTTTAAAAATCTATTTTGTTCCAATAACATGAGAATAAGAAGGAGGCTCAACTAAGGTCCAGACTTTGTTTCTTTCAAAATTTTCAAGTTCTTCATGCATGGCATTGACCCAAGAGGTATCAGATAAAGCATGGGTGATATCTCGGGGTTCAAAAGAAGCGACAAAAGAAGAATGAGCATGAGAATCAGGAGAAATAAACCTAGAGCGAGTGACTCGCTCTTGAAGATCCCCAATCATCTTTCGGTGGATCTTGTCATTTGAATATGAAGAGGAGCTCACAGTGCAGTGGCCTCTACCTCACGGTGTGGAGGTAGGAGCAGAGCCACTCAAGTCGTCGGTGAAGATAGGAGGAGGCTGCTCACCAAATCGGAGTAGTAGTAGCAGCACTCCACCCTCTCGAAATGGCGGAGGATGGATCGGGTCCTCATCCTCAGAGTCATCATCGACGAAGATGCTTCCTTGAATTTCAGGAACCTGTGTACCTGTAGCATCGGGTCTATTACCAGGACTAGCCTCATCAAAAGTGACTTCACAAGTCTCAACAATTTTGTTAGTGTCAACATTAAATACACGATAGCCACGAGAATGAGCAGGATATCCAAGAAATATGCCATCAGAACATCTAGACTCAAATTTATCAAGGTTGCCATGTTTAAGAATAAAGCACTTGCAACCAAAAATCTTGAAATGAGAGACTTTGGGTGAATGACCAAATCTAAGCTCATAAGAGGTCTTCCCAATCACAGATATCAAGAAAACCCTATTGGAGATATAACAAGCAGTAGAGATCGCCTTAGCCCAAAATCTCCTAGGTGTAGAATGCTCATCTAACATAGTCTGAGCCATCTCTACAAGGGTCCTGTTCTTTCTCTCTACAACACCATTCTGCTGGGGAACTCTAGGAGAAGAAAATTGATGTTCAATTCCCCTATCAGTGCAGAAGGTAGAAAAAAAAGAATTATTGAATTCTGTCCCATTGTCACTGCTAATGGCTCTCAAAGCTCCAGGAATGTCAACAGCAAGTCTAAGAACCAATTCTCTAAAGAAGCCAAACGCCTCATCCTTAGAAGTGAGAAAATAAACCCAAGAATACCTGGAGAAATCATCCACAACCACCAAAGACATACCATTTCCCACCGGTGGTGAACTCTAGAAGTACCAACAGGTGTCTAAGTCGTAAGTCGCCCCGTCCGTCGATCATCACCAAGGTAAGAGGTGGGTGGGAAGCAGACAACATCTTACCATGTCTACAAGGCGAGCACACAAGATCTCTAACAGCCTTCAGCCTAGGCAAACCTCTAATCAAGTCCTTGCAACTGACTCTAGACATATGATCAAAGCCTATATGCCCAAATCTACGATGCCACAAAACAAGATCATGAGAATCAGAGGCTGCAATACATCTAGGACTGGAAGCTGAAGAAATACTAAAATTTGCACAAAAGATCTTCTCAAATCTGGAGATCTCAAAGACAAGCTCACCCGAGGAATCTAGAACTCTACACTCACCACTTTTAAACCTCACTTCTAGACCCTCATCAAGCAGCTGAGAAACAGATAGAAGATTATACCTCAGCTTACTTACCAAAGCGACGTCTTTAAGCATGAACTTGTTGTTGATGCGCACAGTGCCCTTTGCAGTCACGGTCTCGGTAGAAGCATCCCCAAATATAATCAATTCGTTGTCGGATGCACGTGTGAGGGAAGAGAACCATCTAGAATCTTCGGTCATATGTCGAGAACACCCGGAGTCAACAAGCCATATGTCCTCTTTCCTCGCACGACGGACCTAAAAAGCACAAGCAGAAAACATATGTGCCTCAGTACTGGGGTTAGTGATAAAAGATCTAGGAATCCAGTACTGAGAAGCACGATGCCTGGGTGCAACAGTAGAAACAGTAGAAAAATGATCAGGAACAAAATCATAAGAATGCACACGGGAACCACCTAGACCTCTCCGAAACGATCTACCAAAAGATCGATACTCCCCCTTTCTAGGTGCTACCCGTGGTCTCTCCTCACGATATCCTAAACCAAAATGCTGCCTTGACCCACCAAAAGAGTCAACAAAGTTCTCTACACGCCCAGGCCTATATGTAGTACGAAAAGCAGGCTGCTTGTCTCTAGAGACTACAACAGGTGAAAGGACTCCTCTATTGGATCTCAAAGCTCTCATCCTCTCTTTTCTCTCAATCTTTGCTCTCCGGAAGTAGAACTCAACAGCGTGGCCTTCTTTCTTGCAAAAGGTGCAATGGTACTTGACCTTTTGAGGGGTCTGTACTGGTGAAACAGTAACACCTTTCTTGCCAGAAAGAGTTTGAGCAAAGCCTGCAGATTTAAAAACAACCTTGGATGGCTTAGGAGGTTTTAGCTCAAACAGACTACTTTTCACAACTCTTGCAACCTTAGGTGGGTGATTCTTGGAATGCTCTAGGGGATTAAAACCCAGGCTACTATTTTTCACACTCACCTTGGACTGGTCAAGAATAATGTTGAGTTTCTTTTTCCCACTAGAAAACCTCTCAAGAGTCACTTTGAGGTAATCATTCTCTTTAGCTAAGTTCTCACATCTAGTGCACTTTCTTGACTTGATTACCTCATCATGTTTACTCTTAAGAAGAGCCACTTCCACTTTAAAGGCCTCACAAGACACACAATAGGAATCCTTAATTCTATTCAACTGCTCCTTAAATTTAACTCTAAAAGCCTCTTGAATCTTACCAACCATTGTTTCAACTTCTGTAGGACCGAAATGGCAACAGAGGGGGGGTGAATGGTGCCTTTATAAATCGCCCTCAAGTATTCATATGGTTTTCTTTTCTGATGTGTAGTAGCAACTGTAGTTACTACAGACTGAAATCTGCAGATTCTCAAATCTGAAAAAAATAGCACTCTGAATATAGAAAATTGAGGAACCTGTAATCTGAAACTGCACTCTGAAAATTACTGCCTGAAACTGAAGAGAATAAGTGCTGAAAACTGCAGAGATCAAAAGCTTAAAACAGATGAAAATTGCACTGTAGTTTGGCTTAAAACTGCACTGCTATTTGGCTGAAAACTGCACTGTTATTTGCTGAAAATTCTGCTGGCTCAAATCAAGTGAATAAGTGCTGAAAACTGCTGCGCTATTTGCTGAAAGCAAGATCGCTATTTTCTTGCATTGCGATCAAAACAAGAAGGCGAATGCAGATTTTTCAGCAGAAAAACTGCACTGGCTATTGGGCTGAAAATCAGATCGCTATTTGCTGAAAACAAGATCGCTATTTCTTTATTTCGAAAAAAACAAGACTGAATGCAGATTTTTCAGCAGAAATTGGAAAGGTAAAAACAGCAAGAACTACAAGGTTGAAAACAGCAAGAAAAGCTTCAGATCCTGCAGATCAAAAAAGACACGTGGGCCTCGATTTTGGTTTGGACGAGAAGGTGCAAAGCGATAGAAAATAAATGACTAAATCAAGATAACAAAACACAGAGAAATAAAAGGTTTCTTTGATCCAGAGCAACACACACACAAGCTAAATAGCAAGAGGAGACTAGGGACCGGAGATTTCATCCTAAAAACAAGAATTGAGGGGATTCTCTAAAAGCGAAAATATTCAAATGAGCAACACAAAACTCTACTTCCCACAAACTCGTGATCCTTTGGTCATGAAACTTTCGTGGTGGCTACTTAATGGCCTTTGGATTCAACATACCAAATTTCATGCCATCTCATGAGGGAAATCAAGAATAACCTCAAAACCTAGAAATGAAGACCAAGAACAGAAGGACTGAAAAAGTGCAAATCTTTGATTCACTCACTTTGCTCTTGGGAAAATCCAATCAAGTGATCTTGAGACCTATTCCCATCACTGAGCAACCCATTTTGCCACCCTTCAATAAGAATCAACAAGAAAGCGAGAATCTCAAGAATTCAAAACTGAGAGCAGTGAAGAGAAAAAGAGTGTACGAAAGAAAAACTTCAGATTTCATTCATGAGAACAAATGGAATACAGAGGAGTACCGATACACATAGACATTAGAACAAGGGATGATTACATTCTTCTCCCTGCCTCTCTCGAATGAAGAACTTCCCTCAAGAACACAGAGAAAGAACAGAGCACAAAACCTCAACTCCCAGCACCCACACGCAGGGGACAAAGCTAGGGCTCAAAACAGACTTTCTGCTACAACTACCAACTCATACCAACTAAAGCCTAAAGCACAACCACTTGCCAAAGGCTCTTTTGACTCAAAATGAAACCCTAATTTACTCTAGAAGCCATCCTGAGGCATGCAGCCCCTCTCCTCTATTTATAGCCTTGGCTAACGGGTCTCCGCCCCGTTACGCCCGCTAAATCCAACGGAGCCCGCTCCCGCTTGTGCAGCTTTGCGAAATTCCCGTTTCGCCCCTCCTGCACCTTCCGGGAAGCTTCCGCGCTCCTTGCCTCGCACGCCTCGAAACCACCTCGAGTCCACGTCGTCTTCGACACATCATGACTGTTTCGACCTCGGCCACCGCACCTAGTCCGGTCACCTCGTGTCTTGCCACGACTCCACCTCGACGCCCCTGCAATCACACGCAGACAAGAAACACGCCAAATAGCGCCGCCGATACATGAAAGAGTAAAAGAAATCAAACCTGTCGAGACAACAGAATATGCAACCTAAACCCATACGACTAGGTTCGACCAAGTCCGACCGAGCCCGTTACTCCACGCAACGTCTAGGTCCGAACCAACCAACTCAAACTCGACTTTTCCTAAACCGATGTCAATTACTCATCATACACAACGGGATGACCTCCACATGGTCTCTCAATCTCCCCCTTGATGAGTATATTGACAAACCCAGAAAAACATGAAGTTGAGTTTGAAGAGTCCAACATGGTCCAAAGAAAGAAATGAAACTCATGACCATGTCGACAGAAGGAATCACTAGAGAAACTCAAGAAAGAGTAAATTGTTCTCCAAGCTCTAGATTCCCAAAAGACTTTTTCTCCAATCTATTCTCCCCCTTTTGGCAATAAACACATCAAGAATGCAAAAAAGAGAGAATAAGTCATGATGATGGATGAAATGGCTGAAGTTTGTTTATTCTAAGCATTTAGAGCCATGAGAATTATCCAAAATGACCATAATGAATTACACCAAGCCATAAGTCATAAGGATGCTATCAAGATCCTGACAATTGATGTATAGAATAGCTAAGCCAAGAAAAGCATACTCTGAAAGTTTTACCAATTTCTTAGCATGTCAAGATTGATCAAGATTAAAATCTAGCTATAGATATCCCAGGATGATGCAAGCCATGTCAAATAATCTAAGTTGAACCAAGAAGACTCATACTGAACAGTGTAGAGTGCTTCCAGTTGAAGAAAGACTCATTTATCCAGAACTTGGTCTTTTTGATGATAAGCAATTTTAGCACATTTTTCTTTTTCTGAAAGCTCTTTATGGTTTTATCTCAGTAAAGCAAGCTCTGGACTAGGTGCCATCCACAACTGCCTCCTAAGCTTCAACCATTTTTTTAGCCATGTGCTAGATCCCAAGCCTTATGCGACCACTCCAAGCAACAGACTTAAGGAGGTGATCTTAGGTCATCCAAGGCTCCCCCTGAGTTCATGCCTAGTGCAATGGCAAGCAGTCTCATGAGAAAGATTTGGTGAGATCAGTTTTTTCGCACAAAAGAGATCATTTTTGCTTTTGAAGTTTTTAGACCAGCGATTAAAGATAAGTCAAGTGTCTTAACAAACTGACATAGCTTACTCAAAAGTTCAAAAGAGATTCAAGACTCAACTCAGCCTACTTGACATGGCGAAAATCATAAAAGGATAGCTTCAACCAGACTAGTCTCAAGAGCTATCATGACAAGTTTTTTAATTCAAGTTTAGCATTTTTTAATTTCCTTAGCATGGCAAAGACTAAACTACACATAAAAAGTCATGATAGATCTAGCAGTTTAGCATAAATCATGGCAAGATGTAAAACAGTGAAAACAGATCATAAGGGACAATAAACAAGGCTCCATTTGATTATAATGCAATGCAGGATGAAATGCACGAAAATCCAGATTCCCTTCAGAATGAGATGCATCTTTTAATTCAGGTTGAGTTATGACAAAATTAAGAAATGGAATAACCAAGAATAACTCCCCCTGAACCAAAGGAATAAAAACGAGAATCTGATAAGAAAAACAGAAAAGGCAGTCCTTTAGAGCATAGAAAAGATATAGAGAAAACTATCGCTCAGACAGGTTCTTATCTACCCCATATGATTCTAGGACTATCAGCTGATCAACTCATACACTAAGGAGCAAACACTGTCCCTGTCTACCCAAGGGTGGCCCGACCCCTGCTAGAACCTATAAGAAGTGAGTAAGCTCTACTTAGAGAAGGAAGAAACAGCTAATAAGCAGCATCCTAGAAGCACAAGACAAGAAATAGCAGTCAAAGCAATTTGGCAAGAGAACCACTCTAACCTATGCTGGAAGGACTTCGACCCAAAATATTAAAAGAAATGCAACCAGAAAGGAGTAATAGTAAAAATATAATATAATATCGTAGTAGCACAAAGCTCCCCATCACAACAAATCCGTAAGGACAAACACCCTAAGCTCTCCCGCATGGTGAAACCGAGAGGCATCCAGAGGCTTAGTGAAGATATCACCAACTGGTGTTCACTCCCTGGCTGGAGCACAATGTCACCCTTCTCTACATGGTCTCGAAGAAAGTGATATCGATATCAATATGCTTGGTCCGAGAATGTTGCACTGGGTTCTTGGCAATGCAAATCGCAGACGTGTTATCACAAAAGAGTGGAACACAGTCGATAGCTAACCCAAAATCCTGCAGGTCGAGACCATCCAAAGCACTTAGCTCTACAAAGAATCGGTCTTGCGAGAACGCATTTCGGCCTCTGCGATGGGATGCGCAACACCGGATTGCTTCCTTGACGACCGGAGACAAGAGAAGTGCCAATGAATTGGCAAGTGCGGAAGTGCTCTTCCTATCTATCCTACAGCCAGCAAAATCTGCATCGGAGAAGGCTCTAAGAGATAGACAAGAAGAGGAAGAGTACCGGATACCATAGTCAATGGTAGCTCAAGGTACCGAAGATGCGCTTCACCGCTGTCGGTGAGATACGCGAGGAGAAGCCTGAAACCGAGCACAAAGACACACAGAGAAATGTATGTCTGGTCTCGAGGCTGTGAGGTACAAGAGAGAGCCAATCATGCTCCTGAAATCCTTTTGGTCAACAGGTTCGCCATCTTCATCTGGATCCGAGTAGTCAGAGATGCCATCGGAGTTGATCTCGGCTTTCCATCATTCATGTCGAAACGCAGGGAGGTCTCGAGTGTATTTGCCTTGATGAAGAAAAGTACCCTCCGAGTCTGTTTGATTTGGAAGCCAAGGAAGAAGCTCAACTCGCCCATCATGCTCATTTCAAACTCCGAGCTCATGACATCGGAACCGGGAAACAAGAGCATGCGAGAGCCGCCAAAGATAATGTCATCCACATAGATCCGACGAGCGTAAGATCAGTGCCAAGACGGCGGATGAACAAGGTCTTGTCAATTTTACCCATCTCAAAACCATGACTCAGCAGATAGGACTTAAGCCTTTCATACCAAGCTCTGGGAGCCTGCTTGAGTCCATACAAAGCTTTGGAAAGCCTGTAGACATGGTTAGGGTATTTGGGATTCTCGAAACCAGGAGGCTGTCTGACATAGACTTCTTCCTCAATAAGGCCATTAAGGAAGGCACTCTTGACATCCATCTGGTAAAGCTTGAAACCCTTAGAAGCTGCAAAGGCAAGCAGAATTCTAATGGCTTCAAGTCTGGCTACAGGTGCAAATGTCTCCTCAAAATCGAGACCCTCAACCTGGGAATAGCCCTGAGCTACCAGTCTAGCCTTGTTTCGAATGACTAACCCATCTTCACTTTGCTTGTTCTTGAACACCCATTTGGTCCCAATGATATTGTGACCTTGAGGGGGCTCAACAAGGGACCAGACCTTGTTTCTTTCAAAGTTTTCCAACTCCTCATGCATAGCGTTTGTCCAAGACTCGTCAGATAGAGCATGACAAACATCTTTAGGCTCAAATGAGGCGACGAAGGCAGAATGGAGACAGAAAAGAGACAAGCCAGCTTTGGAACGTGTGACACGCTCGAAGAGGTCTCCAATTATCTGCTCTGAAGGATGGTCCTTTTGAATGTGTCTTGGAGGTCGTGGTGAGATGAAGAAGTGGCCTCTACCTCATTAGCAGATGAGATAGGAACAAAGCCACTAGCTTCGGAAGAGGCAGAAGGTAAGGGCTGATCTCCTCGAGGTGCAGTGGAAGAAGGCACCTCAAGAGGAGGAGAAAGAAGCTGGATCGTAAACAACCTTCATCTCCGTCTTCCTCTTCGCCCACAAAGATGGACTGCATCGCTCTAAAGAACTCGAGATATCGTGCCTAGTCCCTGACCGCCTCATCGAAGGTCACCTCACAGGTCTCTAACAATTTACTAGACTCGCAGTTCCAGACTCTATAGGCACGAGAAGAAGTCGAGTAACCCAGAAAGATCCCATCACAAGATCGTGACTCGAACTTATCTAGGTTCCCAGACTTCAGAATAAAACACTTGCGACCAAACACACGAAAATGCGAGACGCTGGTTTTCGCCCATATCTCAACTCATAAGAGGTGCGATGCAAGAGTGCCCAAGAAAACTCATAGAAACATGACAAGCGGTAGCAATTGCCTCACCAAAACTTCCTAGGTGTAGAGTACTCATCAAGCATCGTCCCCGCCATCTCAACCAAGGTACGGTTCTTCCTCTCCACAACGCCATTTTGTTGGGGGCGATGGAGACGAGAACGGTGCTCTACACTGTCTCACCACAAAAACTCTCAAAGTAGGAATTCTTGAACTCGGTGCCATTATCGGTCACGAATTGCTCGTAATGCACCGGGAGCTCAACAGAAAGCCTACTAAAAGACCACGAAAAGAGTAAACGTCTCATCCTTCGAGGCTAAGAAAACACCCAAGAATACCTCGAGAAGTCATCGACCACGACAAGCACGTACCACTTCCTCCCATCGATCGCACTCTATTTGGTCCCATCGTGTCCATATGGAGCGATTGACACAGTGCATCTGTCATAGTCATTAGAATGGAGGATGTGAAGAAGAACCATTTTGCCATGCGGCAAGGAGCACAAACAAGATCCTTGACCATTTTGAGTTCGGCAAACCACGAATGAGATCGTGGCCGCTAACTCGGTCGATGATCAAATCCTATATGACCAAGTCTCCTATGCCGAAAGTCGATCACGGATTGAAGCTACTAAACACCGAGAGGATCACGGAAGACTCGTAAAAAACAGACGAAAGATCCTCCCATATCGAGAAATCCCGCAAACTAGACTACCCGAAGAATCAAGAATTTTGCAATTGTTTTTCTTAAAGCTCACCTCGTAACCGTCATCGGTAAGCTGAGAGACTGAAAGCAGATTATACTGCAGCTTACTTACTAAGGCAACATCTTTTAAAATAAAAGAATCATTTATGCTCACAGTACCTTTAGCGATGACGCGCCCAAATGAAGCATCTCCAAAGGTGATCGTCTCATCACCTGGAGCGCGGGCTAGGGAAGAAAACCAACGAGACTCACCAGTCATATGACGTGAACAACCGGAGTCTACAATCCAGACCTTTCCCTTCCCAGCTCGGCGACCCTGAGTCAAACAGAGAGTAAAGTCTCAGTACTGGGGTGAATCAACAGTGATTTTGGCACCCAATACTGAGTAACACGGCGAACAGATGAAGTAGTCAAGCAAGACTGACCTCTATCTACCCTACGCTCTCTGTCACTCAATAAGTCAAAAGATCTCAGCCTGTTGCTGGATCCGACTGCTATGGGAGAGCGAGTCGAAGTGCCAGTAACACGCTGATCTCGCCGCGAGTAGCTATCTCGAAAGGAAAAACGAGATCTACCCTCAGGACGGCGGAAGTTACGATCAAAGGGAGCATGAGGACGAAAATCAGAAAACTCAGAAAAACCAAGTCCTCGATGCTGCCCAAAATCATCAGATGGAACAAATCTAGACCTCGTGTTGGTCTTAGGTGCACTCAAGATCTGGGGCTGACCCTGAATGTGCCTAAGAGACTCAACACGGTCTCTACGTGCGATCTTGGCGCGCTACCAAGCAATGATCAACTAAATGTCCATCCTTCCGATGAAGGTGCAATGATACTTCGCCTTCAGAGAGGCCGAAGCTGCAGGTGGAATCACCTTGCTGTCAGAGATCCTTTGAACAAAACCCGCTGATTTAAAATTGACTTTCTCAGTCCTGGGCTTAGTTTTGATCACACCTGGTGCTATGGTTCTGAGCACGACAGGTGGATGCTTCCTCATATCCTCATGAAAATCATATCCTAGACCTTGATTAAATTTACAAATCTTGGATTTGTCTAGAATGAGATTTAGCTTCTTCTTGCCTCCTACAAATTTCTCAAGAGTGTTCATAAGATACTGACACTCTGAAAAGAGAGGTGCAAGAAGAGCAGAGGAGAAAGAAACAATGAGAAGATAAGGGAGCAGAAGAAGAACCAACAGCATAGGAAAGATTGGCTTGTGCATGCACAGCCGACTTTGGGGGAACAATCCTACTGCTAGCAGATTGGTTCACGTTTCTAGGCGTCTCTACCAAACCCATAGACTTCTTCCCAGCACACACAATACAAGCAGATGATTGTGTTTCTAGAAGGTCCTTAGTTAGCTTCACACATTTTTCATCCAAAGCAACCAAATCAGATTTTAGTTTATTACATTGATTGCATGATGAGCTAACAAGGTCCTTAGAAGCATACTGAGCCAGTTTGTTATTATGATCAATCATTTCTTGAAACTGCTTGGATCTGATTCTAGTTCGTGATTAACTTAGGACGGTTTAAACAAGAAACAATGGGCTCTAGAAGCGCGCTCGAATTGACAATTTTGTGATCCGCCTGCTTTAGGTTCATCTTGAGATTATTACAATTTTCACAAGTCTCAGGCAGATCGAGCAACATGGTATAAAGACCTCTAAACGAATTGTCCTTAACCTCACATGAGGTGCAAGCAGTAGCCTCAACAGTAGTAGATGAAGGAGGTGCTACCCTACTCATCTCTAATTCAACAAGAAGGCTAATGTTCTCTACTTTAATCATGTCAAGTTCAGAGGACACACTATCATGCAAGGTCCTTAGTTTTTCCATGTCATCAATCAAAGCCAAAGATGTGTCACAATCATCACGGGAGGGAGCAGATGTAAGTAAAGTAAGCTCCCGTGATAGTCTAGCTACTTCCTTCTCCAACTCAGAACACTTAGCCCTAGACTTAGCATGAAATCTTCCTAGCTTAAGAAAAGCATCATTAAGCTGGTCGTAAGTGGGACTAACCTCGTCGGAGTCGGAGTACAGCTCGCTGTCGCTCAGTTCGCCCCCGAGGGCCATGAAGCACATGCCGGAGAAGTTGCCGTCGTCCTTGGGATCATGATCGTCCTTCCCATCATCGTCACTCCACCCTCCACCTCGGCTGGTGTCCGGTTAAATCGAGGCGGTGAGGACGCGATGGAACAGCTTCTTTGCCTTCCCAAAGTTACGGAAATTCTTCTTGCCTTGGTCAGGTGCTGAGGGCTTCGTGTTGCGGTTCTTGTCGATGTAGTCGTTCTTGCTCGGACCGCCATAGTCACCTTTGCCCTTCCCAAGCTTGGGACAGTTTGCTCGGATGTGGTTGGGGCCACCACACTCAAACAAATCACAGGACCTCCTCTTTTCCATCCCTCCTCCTCTTGTAAGCATGGGAAAACTTCCGAGCTAGGAGGGCTAGCTGTTCATCCTCAAGTCGCTCTAGCGATCATCGTTATGTCACGAGAGCAACTAGGAGAACCAGCGATCGACTCGTAAGAAGATTGGAGGTGGGATCAAGTAACTAAAGCCATCGATCGTGACTTCGACCTTCGAGAGACAATGTCAATCTCGTGAGTCTTGAGACGCGAGTAAAGCGCATCAAGAGTCGTGGTCGAGAGGTCCGTGCTATCCTTGATGGTAGTCACTTTCATCTCCCAAACACGAAGATCGAGTCTGAAAGCATCCGTCGAGCGTTATCCGAGTCGGGGTATGTAAGACCGACCGCTCGGAGGTTGCTCAAAATCTTATGAAACCGTGAAAAGCACTCGTCAAGAGATTCACCAGCAAGCATCTCAAATTTACTGTATTCACGCTTGAACTGGTCTTGTCGAACCGTCTTAATCTGGGTGGTGCCCTCATGGTATGCATCGAGGGTCACCCAGATGTCGTAAGCAGAAGTCAAATGAGAAATGCGATCAAACTCACTTCTACTCAAACCCTGAATGATGATGTTCCTAGCCTTAGCATTGGCCTCAACATCAGGCATGTTTCCCACATTGATGTTTTCATCTCAGAGGCGCAAATCTCACCTTCACCTTTCTCCAGATGGCATACCCCTGAGCCTGGATGTATGTTTCCATTCGGCTCTTCCAGAAGGGGTAATCCATGCCATCAAAGACTGGAGGCTTGGTGGAATACTTGTCCGTTGCCATGGCTCAAACGACCGGTTAAGATCTATAAAGAAGAGCTAACCGGCTCTGATACCAATTGTAGGACCGAAATGGCAACAGAGGGGGTGAATGGTGCCTTTATAAATCGCCCTCAAGTATTCATATGGTTTTCTTTTCTGATGTGTAGTAGCAACTGTAGTTACTACAGACTGAAATCTGCAGATTCTCAAATCTGAAAAAAATAGCACTCTGAATATAGAAAATTGAGGAACCTGTAATCTGAAACTGCACTCTGAAAATTACTGCCTGAAACTGAAGAGAATAAGTGCTGAAAACTGCAGAGATCAAAAGCTTAAAACAGATGAAAATTGCACTGTAGTTTGGCTTAAAACTGCACTGCTATTTGGCTGAAAACTGCACTGTTATTTGCTGAAAATTACTGCCTGAAACTGAAGTGAATAAGTGCTGAAAACTGCACTGCTATTTGCTGAAAAAAAGATCTTTGCTATTTGCCGCAGTGCAGATCTGAAAACAACAGAGGATCAATGCAGATTTTTCAGCAGAAAAACTGCACGGCTATTGGGCTGAAAACTGCACTGCTATTTGCTGAAAACAGCACTGCTATTTGCTGCAGCTGCAGTCTGAAAACAGCAAGACTGAATGCAGATTTTTCAGCAGAAATTGGAAAGGTAAAAACAGCAAGAACTACAAGGTTGAAAACAGCAAGAAAAGCTTCAGATCCTGCAGGACTGAAACAGCACACAGGGGCCTGATTTTGGTTTGGACAGAAGGTGCAAACTGATAGAAAACAGTGACTAAACTGAAGATAACAAAAACACAGAGAAATAAAAGGTTTCTTTGATCCAGAGCAACACACACACAAGCTAAATAGCAAGAGGAGACTAGGGACCAGGAGATTTCATCCTAAAAACAAGAATTGAGGGGATTCTCTAAAAACTGAAAATATTCAGTGAGCAACACAAAAACTCAACTTCCCACAAACCTGTGATCCTTTGGTCATGAAACTTTCAGGGTGGCTACTTAATGGCCTTTGGATTCAACATACCAAATTTCATGCCATCTCATGAGGGAAATCAAGAATAACCTCAAAACCTAGAAATGAAGACCAAGAACAGAAGGACTGAAAAAGTGCAAATCTTTGATTCACTCACTTTGCTCTTGGGAAAATCCAATCAAGTGATCTTGAGACCTATTCCCATCACTGAGCAACCCATTTTGCCACCCTTCAATAAGAATCAACAAGAAAGCGAGAATCTCAAGAATTCAAAACTGAGAGCAGTGAAGAGAAAAAGAGTGTCTGAAAGAAAAACTTGATTTCATTCATGAGAACAAATGGAATACAGAGGAGTACCGATACACATAGACATTAGAACAAGGGATGATTACATTCTTCTCCCTGCCTCTCTCGAATGAAGAACTTCCCTCAAGAACACAGAGAAAGAACAGAGCACAAAACCTCAACTCCCAGCACCCACACGCAGGGGACAAAGCTAGGGCTCAAAACAGACTTTCTGCTACAACTACCAACTCATACCAACTAAAGCCTAAAGCACAACCACTTGCCAAAGGCTCTTTTGACTCAAAATGAAACCCTAATTTACTCTAGAAGCCATCATGAGGCATGCAGCCCCTCTCCTCTATTTATAGCCTTGGCTAACGGGTCTCCGCCCCGTTACGCCCGCTAAATCCAACGGAGCCCGCTCCCGCTTGTGCAGCTTTGCGAAATTCCCGTTTCGCCCCTCCTGCACCTTCCGGGAAGCTTCCGCGCTCCTTGCCTCGCACGCCTCGAAACCACCTCGAGTCCACGTCGTCTTCGACACATCATGACTGTTCTGACCTCAGCGCCACCTGCACCTAGTCCGGTCACCTCGTGTCTTGCCACGACTCCACCTCGACGTCCTGCAGTCACACAGACAAGAAACACGTCAAATAGCGCCGCTCGATACATGAAAGCGTAAAAAAGAAATCAAACCTGTCGAGACAACAGAATATGCAACCTAAACCCATACGACTAGGTTCGACCAAGTCCGACCGAGCCCGTTACTCCACGCAACGTCTAGGTCCGAACCAACCGACTCAAACTCGACTTTTCCTAAACCGATGTCAATTACTCATCATACACAACGGGATGACCTCCACATGGTCTCTCAACTTCAGCATTCAAAACACAAGAGGTTGAGTCAATAACTTTCTTAGAAGCAGTAAGAGACATGGATTTTCCAATTTTAGCTTTTTCTTCGAGAATCTTGTTTAAAGCTTCAATCTTAATTGTAAGCTTAGGACAATTTTCACAAAAAGCAGCTCTAGAGTACACAACCATTTTAGTCATCTCTTGCATTGTCGAACCCGGGAACGAAGGATCCCGAATTCTCTGTGTTCATACACTAGTCCAGTATTTCCAGCGTACACAGTCACAAAAATGTTATCACAAACATATCCAGCGTGTTTATTAATAAGCATAGAGTTTATTACAATTTGGGCCGGAGGCCAAACAAAACATTAAGCGGAAGCAAAAGATAATGGTAAGCCACACGATACGCCACAGGCAATCGTCTGGAGGTCGCTGCCTAATCGTCCTGCTCCTCACCTTCCGGATAGTAGTCTTCTCCTGAATAATAATATTCAGCAAGAGTGAGCACTACAACTGTGCTCGCAAATTGCACCCAATACAGAATTTAGAATGCATGCATAAGTTTTTCAAAGGAAGGTTGTAGGGTTTATTTGCGTAAATCAGCATTTTTGGGTTTAAATAGTTATACTAAGTTTCAAGGCACATTTTTATTCCATAGCTAAAATCAGATTTAAAATTGATCATTTTATAGTGGATAACCTCCATATGAAACATGGCGAAGGATACCCTCCTATCACAAGGCTACCCGCCCCATTTTACCACAAGGATTAACCATCCTCAAATCATGTCCAAAGTTATTTTAAAACCAAAAACAAGTCTAACTTAGATTGGCTTTGCTCAGCATGTCCATGACCGTGGACACGGCTATTCGAATAGTTTTACACTCTGCAGAGGTTGTACAACTTTTCCCACACGAGATAATTTGCCCGTTATGTCGGCCAATGCACGCTTCCTAAGGCGTGTGACTAGGCAAATATCACACGGCGTTTCCAATGCACTACCTCACTACCAATATGTCCGCTAAGGTTTCACTTCTATTAGGCTAACCACCTGCCGGAAGCCCCCTCTTGCGCCAAGTGGGAATAAAGTCTAACCGACACCCACACAACAAAAATGGCATAAACAACAATGAGGTAAGACAAATTATTAAGCCCAGTTCGCACCATACGAACATGTGGTAGTACGGTGGAGCTTTGCAAGATGCGGCTCAAAGACCGGTCCTTAACCTACTTGGGCAACTTTCAATAAAAACCCTGGGCCTCAATCCTAACAAGACGAGCCCGTGCATAAACCTACACCCACCAGCCATCCAATTTGCCCAAGTACAAACTATTTTCAATTTTTTTTATAATTTTCAAAATCATTTGCAAAAGTCCACCATGACAAAACAATGTCATAGGCTTTTTACTAAATTTTACAATTTTGGCTAAATTCTCCCAAAATCAAATATTTCATGGTCTAAGCATTTGCTAAGCATACATTTATTTTTAAATTCATTTGACTAAGGTGACAAGGAAATGGTAATACAACATTCAAAATTTGGCTATACAAAGGAATTGGAATAACTAAGTATTTAAAACAGGAATTTAAAATAATTAAATACAATTATGCATGCAATAATAATTTAAAATAGAATTTAAATAATTTTAAATATTGGGGGCAAAATGGTCAATGGTGTAACTTGCCTGGCTCAAAATCTTAGTATTCTACTTCTTCAATAGGGTCAAGCTCTCCGGAGTCGTCAAAATCTATACACGAGAATAATCCAAATTCAAACAGAATTCAAATGAACTTAAATAAATTCAAATGAAAATACAAATTAACTCCAAATTAAATAATTTTGGTTTAGTTAGCTAGATCTTAATTTTATACAAATTTAGAAATTTGAATCACCTAAATTGGAGTTCGTATGAAGAAATACGTGCTCCTGGAAGTTTAAATCTAATTTTAATTCAATTTTTAGAATTTTCCCTAATTTCGGAATTATTTTTCTAAAGAAAAATCGAATTATTGCATTGCATGCATCAGTGATGCATTCACGAGAGGTGATAAGTGGGCCCGCACAGTATGGAGTGAGTTCACGGTGCCTTCCGAGTCCACGGTGGACTCGGCCACAAGATGCGAGCGCGAGGAAGGCAGGTCGGGCGCCTGGCGTCTTGGTCTTGGCGTCCACGTGGTTGCCACGCATGCGGTGAGGTGAGTGGCGCCGTGTGGCGTTGAGGTGGCGGGCCACGTTGGCGCCGGGAGGAGGAGCACGGAGCCAGGGAACCCGTGAGGCGGCGAGGCGAGCTCCGAGAGGTGTGCAAAATGATCGGGGAGTGATGCGATCTTGATGCATTACGCAACGCGAGGGCTGGCCGGAAGGTGGTGGCGACGAGAGAGGCGGTGTGGTTCTGTTGTCGGCGAAGCAGGAGCTCGTGGCCCCGAGGGCGAGGAGGTGCGCACAGTTCGCAGCGCGCGACGAGGCGATGCGAGAGGTGCGACGAGGTGGTCGGAGGAGCTTGGTGGCGCCGAATCGGAGAAGAACGAGCTTCGCCACCGGCGGAATTGCGAAATCTGCAGGATCGAGGCGATCGAGGGGACAGGAGGTGGGGGAATGAGATGCGGGAGAAGAGGCGCAGCTTGGGGTGCCTTTTATAGGGCGAGGGGAGGCCGGGAGCGGGAGATTGGGTGCGGCGTTAATGGCGGCGGCGACGGGCGCGGAGGCGTTACCGAGGTTTAAGAGGGGGTTAAAGGCGGGGGTGAATGCGGAGGAAGCTGCCGGTGCTAATGCGCGTAAAGAAGAGAGTTAAAGCAGAGGGAATCGCGGGAGTGACGGAGCTCGGAGACGCGCAGCAATGGCGGCGAGAGCGACGGGCGCGCGGGGAAGAAAGCGGGGAGGAAGAAGACGCCGGTGGGGCCCATGTGTCGGCGAGATAGAGAGAGGGAGAAGGGGCGCGGGGAGGATTGATGTCGGCCGTCCGATTTCGATCGGACGGCCCGCATTAATCATCTGTGCGAGGGAGAATGGGCGAGGCGCGACGGTGTTGAGCCGCCCAAGATCGCTGCCGAGGATTTTAAATTCCTTTTCCAATTTATTTAATCCTAGAAATTCAAATAAGCTTTAGAAAATATCAAATAAAGTCCAAAATTTTTGAGAAAATTCACAGAAATTCTCAAGAGCATTCTGGACGTAAATAAATTAATTCCAACTTTTAATTGGTAATAGATTTTGCACATAAATTATTTTAGCTTTAAAATAATTAGGGAAAAGCTTTTAAAATTTCCAGAAAATCCATAAAAATAATTAATGTCTTATTTTCAACTGAAACTGAAATTTTGGGCTGTTACAAACCTACCCCCCTTAAAGGGAATCTCGTCCCCGAGATTCAGTCTGGGTTAGCAAAGAGGTGGGGGTACTCGGCTCTTAAAATTTCTTCTCGCTCCCAGGTAGCTTCTTCTTCTGAATGATTGCTCCACTGAACCTTACAAGAACGAATGACTTTGCTTCTGGTGACGCGTTCTGCTACATCGAGATTCTTGATTGGTTGCTCCACATAGGTGAGATCTTCCTGAAGATCGATGTTCTCGAGCGGTGTTTCTTACATTGGTGGTACTGAGACATTTCTTTAACTGAGATACATGGAAGACATTGTGAACAGCTGACAGAGATGTTGGTAGTTCCAACTGATAAGTAACTTCACCTCTCTTTGCCAAAATCTTATAGGGTCCGACAAATCTGGGTGCGAGTTTTCCTTTAGTCTGAAATCTCCTCACTCCTCGAAGTGGAGTTACCCTGAGATAGACAAAATCTCCTATCTCGAAGGATAGTTCTCTCCGACGAGTGTCGGCATAACTCTTTTGTCGAGATTGAGCTACTTTCAGACGTTCTCTTATTGCTTTTACCTTACTTTCAGCTTCTTTTATCAATTCTGGTCCGAAGAATTGGTGTTCTCCTACTTGATCCCAAAGGAGAGGGGTTCTACACTTTCTGCCATACAATGCTTCAAATGGCGACATCTGTAGGCTAGCTTGAAAGCTGTTGTTGTAGGAAAATTCTGTATAGGGTAAATTCTTATCCCAGCTTCTTCCGTAATCTATAGCACAAGCTCGAAGCATATCTTCTAGGACCTGATTAACACGCTCGTCCGCCATCATTTTAGGGATGATATGCTGTCCTGAAGTTGAGTCTGGTTCCCAAAGCTTCATGTAGACTCTGCCAAAATCTTGATGTGAACTGCGAACCTCTATCAGACACGATTTTCTTGGGTATACCATGTAGATGCAGGCGATCCTCGCCATGTACAATTCGCTAGCTTATCGCTTCGTAAGTGGTCTTGATCGGAATAAAATGAGCCACTTTGGTTAATCGGTCAATTATCACCCAAATGGAATCACATCCTGTTTGGGTCCTAGGAAGTCCGGTGATAAAATCCATACCAATCTCCTCCCATTTCCACTCGGGAATTGGAAATGGTTGTAACAATTCGGCAGGTCTCTGATGTTCTGCCTTAACACGCTGACATACATCACAACGTGCAACAAACTCAGCGATCTCTCACTTCATACTGACCAACCAATACTTTTCCTTCAGATCCTGGTACATCTTGGTACTCCCGGGATGGATAGAGTAAGGTGATTCATGAGCTTCTTTCAGAATCAGTTGTCTTGTTTCATGATGATTAGGTACACAGATGCGGTTGCCAAACCATACTGTGCCTTGCTCGTCCTCAGAAAATCCTGGGGCTTTACCTCTTCTCATGTTCTTCATGATTTCTTTGATGTCTTCGTCTTCTTGCTGTTTCTCTCTGATCTGACCTTGTATGGTTGGTTGGACTTCCACTGTGTTGATCTGACCTTTGACCGACAATTTCTGTGTTCAGTGCTTGATTCTTCATACAATTCTGGTTGATTTTCTTGAACTAACACCGTGTTGCAGTATGTCTTCCTACTTAGAGCATCTGCTACCACGTTGGCTTTACCCGGGTGATATTGAATTCCAAGGTCATAATCCTTTATCAGCTCCAGCCATCTTGTTTGCCTGAGATTAAGTTCTGACTGGGTGAAGATATATTTCAGACTCTTATGATCTGTGAAAATCTCACAGCGGTTACCAATGAGATAATGCCGCCAGATTTTTAAAGCATGCACGATTGTCGCTAACTCTAGATCGTGAGTTGGATAATTTCCTTCATGTGGCCTTAACTGACGAGATGCATAAGCCACGACCTTTCCTTCCTGCATCAGTACACATCCTAGTTCTCAAGTGGATGCGCCACTGAAAAACTTCAAAATCCTTACGTATATCCGGTAAGACTAGCAGTGTGAGAGACTAGTCTTTTCTTGACTCTTGGAAACTATGTTCACATGCACTTGTCCATTCAAATTTCTTTTCCGTCTTCAGAAGTTGAGTCATGGGTTTGGCGATCTTGGAGAAACTTTCAATGAATCTGCGGTAGTACCCAGCTAATCCGAGGAAACTTCTCACTTCTGTGACAGACTTGGGTTGCTTCCAATCCATTAAGCTTCAACCTTTGAGGGGTCTACTGCAACTCCTCCTGCTGACACAATGTGTCCAAGAAAAGCCACTTGGCTTAGACAGAACTCGCTTTTACTGAACTTGGCATACAGCTAATGCTCTCGGAGCTTTTCCAGAATTAATCTGAGATGCTTTTCATGCTCTTCTTCATCTTTGGAGTAGATGAGAATATCGTCGATAAAGAATACCACAAACTTATCCAAGAATTCCATGAACACTTTGTTCATCATATTCATGAAATAAGCAGGGGCATTTGTCAGTCCGAATGACATCACTGTAAACTCGTACAGTCCATATCTTGTGGTGAAGGCTGTCTTCGGAATATCTTTTGGTCTAATTTTTAACTGATGTTAGCCTGACCTCAAATCAATCTTGGAGAAAACACTGGCTCCTTTAAGTTGATCAAACAGATCATCTATCCTAGGTAACGGGTACTTGTTTTTTATTGTTACCTCGTTGAGTGATCTATAGTCCACACACATTCTCATACTATTGTCTTTTGTTGGACCGTAAAGGCGACTAGAGGGGGGGGGTGAATAGGAGCACGCTCACTTTTTCACAAATTATGAACTCAATACAATTTCACTCCAGTAGCTATTAGAAAGCTATGGAGATCAATATACCAAGACAAATGGAAGACTAGTATTGAATCCAATTAAATCCCTAAGCAAAATAACAAAATCAACTAAGATTGCAAAGACTCACAAAGCATGGGCGGTCGACCTCTCAGACCCAACCGGTCGGACCGATTTCAGCGGTCCGACCGGCGTTATTTGGCGATCGGACCGCTCCAAAATCGGTCGGACCGGTGATGACGGGCGGTCGGCCGGCGATCGTAACCGATCTGAAACAGTAAAATCAGCCCGATGACGAAGTTGCAATTAGGTGAAACTTTTGATTCTCAACTCCAAACTTTATGAAACTTTGCACACACCTTCTATATGCTATTGAGGACCTATTCCAATCGAATATTATGATAATTCTTGGAACGATCTTGAGCAATTGCCAATTGATTAACAGAAGGTCTAAAACCGCAAGAACGAAACTTGATCCTAATGCTTGTTCGTGAGTGATTGATGATCAAGATGATGCTAGATAGATTCACACATATCACAGCAAGCTAATTCACGTGAAAGAATCAATCACAAACTCGCGGATCAAAGAAAGCCCTAAAAACACGAAATTGAAAGCAAGAACGAAAAGAGACTTATCTCAAGCAAACCTTGCATAGATTGATTTCGTGGTTGATGCTGGATTACATCCACACCATCATGGATCAGTGGACAATCAAAGATCACGAAATTCACCACAAACCATCAAGAGCCCTAGCCTCCACCTCAACTCCCCTAAAGACAATTAGGGTTTTGAAACATAAAAGGCGAGAGAGAGAGAGGTGCAGCCACCATCTCCTCCTATTTATAGTGGAGGCCTAAAACTCTTAGGGTTTGACTTAATTGGGCTCCCGTTAAGGCCCACTAACAAACGGGTCACACACGCACGCTTCGCAAAGCGCCGTCTTTAACCTTTTGACCTAAACCGCTTCACCATGTTCATGGATTTGCCAATAGGTCACCCTTGTCCATCTTGTGTCACGCTTGAGTCGTTGACCTCACCCGGCATCGTCAATCGTTCTGGACCTCAACTCTCTAAGTCTAGTCCCGATCCTCCTCGCCGTTGACCGTCGTTGACCACCAAGCTACCTGCACAACCATAGACAAGCAAACACGAATTCGGGAACAAGTTCTTCACAACTTGACCCATGTTAGTCAAAACATGCATCATGCAAATCATATGCCATGAAACCAATGACTTTGACCTAACAAATCAACATCGCCACGAAGTTGGCCGTTCAAGTTATTACGGTCCGACCGCTCCAGTGAGCGGTCGGACCGCCCTTGGCGGTTGGACCGCTCCTCGTGAGCGGTCGGACCGCCATTGGGACTTAGCGAATTTCAACCCCAAAATCCAAACCCTCGAAACTTTAAACCAATAGAACTTTTTTTGGAGACTCCAAAAATCATGAGACCAAGTGCATTGGGATCCCTCACTTGCCTACAACACCTATTTTGGCCCACTCGTTTTGACCACTTTGGTCATCGCCGTCCGACCGCCCCACATGGCCGGTCCGACCGATTTGGGACCGATCGGACCGCGGTGCAAGGACCGGTCGGACCGCCTCGTCGAAGAAGCTCAGAACTTTGTCGAAACACGTGAAACGACAAACCGTAAACGCCATTGCCAATTGTCACATCATCCTAAGATCCGAACATATCCCCATGAAATCCACAATCTCCCCTTGATGAACACATTGGCAATTATCCGTAAAATGTAAGTAAGAGGTTTGAAAACGAGTTTACTCGCAGCAGACAAAGGCACAACTTGGTCCATAAGCAAGAAAAAGCAATGAAAATGACCAAGTGGCATCGAATAGTATAGGCATGTGAGACAAGGCAAAAGTAAGCATAAAAACTTTGATTTTAAAAGGGTCAAAATTCTCACATAAGGTCCATATGAAAGAACAATTGTTCAATTGACCTATGATCATTGTGAGGATAAAAGAATGCAATCCAAGTTCGGAATATTCAATAAGACAATAAGAATGCAACTCAAGAACTCCCCCTCACTATGATCCTCAAATTTCAAATTTTCAGTTTCTCCCCTTTGTATAAACTTCTCCCCCAATAAAGAAATATCTTCTTATTAACACATCTTCTCTTCTCATTTAACACATCTTCTCCCCCTTTGACAATGGATTCATCAAGGAATCACGCCTTCCTCTCATCCAGAGATAATACATATAGAATAAAGGAAGAAGCGTAAACAAAAGAAGCATAAAGAGGAATATGCATGAAGTGCAATGGAGTGGCTTCAATTTTGTATTTTTAATTTTTGATTACAAGAAGCTTTGGAGATTACCCAAAAGAACAAGCTAGTATCTCTAATATTGCACAAACAAAGATATCAAGCCCGTGGCGCTAGCAAGATCATGGTAAGACATATATATCAAAGCTAAGCACAAAGGCTCAAAAGTAAAGCGAGAGATTTGATCAATTTAAGCAACGCTTCAAATTCAAACAAGTTCATCAACAGGATCCTAAAGTGAAATTGGCCATGTCAAAATGTCAAAGTGAGATCAAAAATCTAACAAAGACCACATTAAGAGTCAATCAAGTCCCGTATTGAATCATTTTGCTCAATATTTTGTAAACGCCCATTTGTCAACATTTTTCTCATTTGCATTGAATATTGAAGTTGACTAATGATCTAACTTAGTGACAAGATCCTCGGACTAGGAGCCATCCACAAACTCATCCTAAGCTTGACCAAAAGTTGATTAAAGGTATATCTTAGTAAAGAAGATCCCGGACTAGGAGCCATCCACAAACTCTTTCTAAGCTTCTACAAGGCGACAAATCTTGAGGTTCATGTCATTTCGACAAGCGGTCCCCATGAGATCGTTCGTTCATCAAACTATCTCCAAGTTCATGTCATTTGACAAGCGCCTCGTAAGAATAGTTTGGCACAATTTAAGCATAAGACAATCTTGATTTTCATTTTTCACATGAGCGGTTTAGAATCTCAAGAACACAAAAGCTCAAGTAATGGTCAATTTTAGATCAAAGAGCTAACAAAGCAATTACAGACAGAACCAATGTCACAAGAGGAGCACTAATTGCGCAACTCGCTAAAACATCCACAAATTGCAATTTCTTAGTTTGAGTTGTTTAAAGGTTCTAGCTCATATAGCAAAGACTTAGCTACACATGTAAAAGCATGATAATTCTAGCAAGTCAAAGAACTAGACATGACATTGAGCAAGAATTGAAATACAAAAGCTCTAAAGGGTAATAGGCAAAGCTTCATCAATTTTTAAAATAAGGTAAAATCTTATATTACAATGCATCTTTTTGGATTTTTCATACCATTTGTTGTAACCACTTGTTGGAGTTTTCATATGAATGCAATATGACACAATGAGATGCAATTAAAAGCCTAAAAACCTAAAAAGTTCAAAAGATCACTAAGTTCGAGAAAAAGAACAATAAAAGATCAAAAGAACAAGGAAAGATAAGAAAAGATCAAACTCCCCTCAAACCAACCCATAAGGATAAATTACCCCTAACTCGCTTCTTAAGGAGGAAAATGGTTTGATCTAAAGGCTTGGTAAGAATATCCGCCAATTGAGCTTGGACTCTCTGAAGTGCATCACAATATCACCTTTTTCAACATGATCTTTAAGGAAGTGAAAGCGAATGTCTATGTGCTTAGTCCTAGAATGTTGCCTTTGGGTTTTAGCAATATTAATAGCGAAGTGTTATCACGTAAAAGAGGAACACTAGCAAAGTTTAACCCATAATCTTTCAAAGTGGACGTCATCCACAAAATCAAGCACAAAGAACTAGCAGCAGCCTACATACTCCGCTCAAAGAATGGATTGTGCAATGTAAGACCGCTTCCTAGAAGACCAAGATACAAGAGAAGTGCCTAGGAAGTGACAGTGCACGAGGTACTCTTCTTATCTAACCGACGACCAGCAAAATCGAATCAAAACCTCTAATGGACAAAGTCAAGAGCAGGAATACCAAATGCCATATAAGAGGGTAGAGTGTAAATACCGAATATGCGCTTAACGGCTTGGCGATGGGAAGTTCTTGAGACGCTCAAATCTTGCACAAAGGCATACCGTGAAGTGAATGTCCGGTCTCGAGGTCACAAATATGTAAGAGAGCCGATCATGTTGCGGTACTCGCGTTGATCCACGACTTCTCCTTCCTCATCTGGATCCAAAACGAATGGTTGCCATGGGAGTGGAAATTGGCTTGCAATCACCCATGTTGAAGCGTTTGAGTAGATCTTTAGTGTACTTCGTCGATGGATGAAAGTTCCTTCCTTGCATTGCTTGATTTGAAGTCCCAAAAGTAATTAAGCTCTCCCATCATACTCATCTCAAATTCCTCGACATAGTGTCGTAAAAGTTGAAACAAGAGCATTAGAGGAACCACCAAAGATAATATCATCCACATAAATTTGAGCAAGGTGAAGTCATTGTCACGCCTAAGAATGAATAGAGTTTTATCCACTTTACCCATTTCAAAATTATTTTTAAGCAAGAAGGTCTTAAGTCTATCATACTGTGCTCTAGGGGCTTGTTTAAGACCATACAATGCTTTAGATAGCTTGAAAACACGATTTGGATATTTAGGATCCTCAAAACCGTGGGGTTGCTTAACATACACTTCCTCATCTATGAAACCATTTAAAAGGCACTTTTAACATCCATCGATATAATTTAAAACCTTTTGATGCAGCAAATGCAAGCGAATGCGAATGGCTTCTAGTCTAGCAACAGAGCAAATGTCTCATCAAAATCTAACCCCTCAACTTGGTGAAACCCCGAGCTACTAATCGGCCTTGTTTCTAACCACGTAACCATCCTCACCTTGTTTATTCTTAAACACCCAACGGGTTCCTATAACATTATGACCACTAGGGGTTCTACTAGGTTCCAAACTTTGTTTCTTTCAAAATTTTCTAACTCCTCATGCATGGCATTTACCCACTAGAATCGGATAAAGCATGTGATATATCGCGGGGTTCAAAAGAAGCAACAAAAGCCGAATGAGAGTAGAGATTTGGATCATTATACCGGAGCGAGTGACTCGCTCATGTAGATTACCTATTATCCGGAGGAGGATGTCTCTGAATGCGGCGGAGCGCCGGGTGAGATACCGCTTTCTTCGACCGCAGTATGCGATGATGAAGATGCGCAGAGCCTCAATCAAGGTGAAGTAGACGAGCGTGTTCTTGTATCAATATGGGCGCCAAGAGCGAAAGCAGATGGAGGAATGATATTAGCTTCGTCCTCATCTTCCTCCACAAAAATGCTCTCTCACACCAGAATCATCAGAGTAATAGATCTAGCTCGTGGCTAGTCTCATCAAAAGTGACATTACAAGTCTCCTGAATAATGTTAGTCTCAGATTAAAACCCGAAAACCCTCGAATGAGCAGGATAACCCGTAAATAACCCATCAAAAGTTCTTGATTCAAATTTATCTAAGTTGCTGTCTTAAGAATAAAACATTTTGATCCAAAAACTCGAAAATGCGAAATGAGGGTTTTCTACCAAAACGAAGCTCATAAGGAGTCTTGCCTAAAGAAGGTCTCAAAAGACACGATTTGCAATATGGCAAGCAAGAGCAATAGCTTCGCCCAAAATCTCCTCGGTGTGTTATACTCATCTAGCATCGTCCTAGCCATTTCGACTAAGGTCCTATTCTTCCTTTCCACCACGCCATTTTGTTGAGGGACGTGTGGAGAGGAGAACGATGCTCAATACCACGCCAAAGACAAAAAGAAGCAAAAGAAGCATTTTTGAACTCCGTGCCATTATCATCGCTAATCGCTCTCAAAGCACCAGAAGCTCGAAGCCAAACGAAGAACAAGGTCATGAAAATAACCAAAAGCTTCATCTTTTGAAGAAAGAAAGAACACCCAAGTATATCTAGAAAGATCATCGACTATGACAAGAATATACCATTTTCCACCGATCGACGGATCAGAAAGCAGACCAACAAGATCCATATGAAGCAACCGTCCGGTCCGTCACCATAACCATAGTCACGAGAAGGGTGTGAGCGGCAACTTGTTTGCCATGCCTATGTGGCGCACATACATCATCCTTGATGACTTTGAGCTTGGGCAAACCTCTCATGAGATCAAGGTTGCTAACTCGTGTCGATGATCAAAACCAATGTGCCCCAAACGTCGATGCCAAAGCCGTAAATCGAGAAGAAGATGTAAGCAAACATTTAAGAGATCCAGCAAGAGATTCTGAAAAATCAGCTCCAAAAATTCTACCAACTCTAGAGATTCCAAACACAAGCTCACGAGTAGAATCAAGCACACGACAAGCATTTTTCTTAAAAACAGTCTCATAACCATCATCAAGAAGTCGAGAAATGAAAGGAGATTATACCTAAGCTTGTCCACAAGAGCGACATCCTTTAGAATGAATTTGTTGTTCACCCTAATTGATCCTGTTCCTTCAATTCGCCCTTGTGTATCATCTCCAAAGGTGATGAAGTCATCACCTGTTGCCCGCGTGAAAGAGGTGAACCATTTTGAGTTTCCGGTCATGTGGCGTGAACACCCGGAGTCGACGAACCACGTGTTCTTCCCTTTCCACGGTAGTCCACGAAAATCAAGGAACAAAAGAACGATATGTCTCAATACTGGGGTTAGATAAACAAGATTTAGGAATCCAGTACTGAGACACACGTCTGCAAGGAGTATACAAACTAGAAGTATTATCCTTGATTTCATCTATCATTCGGTTATGAGCAATGTTTAAATTAATATGAGACTTAAACTGTCCATGGGCGGTCGTGACGGCGTTGTCTTGTGATCGATCAAGTGATCAAAACAGTCGGACCGGTGACCACCAAAAGTCGAGACCGCCATCCGATAAACATTAGAATTAGGATATCTAGAAACATAATGATTTGCATGAGAGAAAATCCTAATCCGGTTTATTCTTTTCAATGTTACCATGTCTCATAGAAGCTCTAGGTTGCATGAATGAAATTCTATCAAAATTTTTCCTATCATTTTTCAACCTCACGCCAAGAATTCAATCAAATGCCCACCTTTCTTGCAATAAGTGCAATGGTACTTGGTACCACTAGAAGAAGCACCATTTGAATTAATACAAGGTTGGGCAAAACCTGCAGATTTAAAAGATATTTTTGCAGGTTGGGTTTTGAATTCAATTAAACCTTTTTCCAAGACTTGAATGACTTTTGGGTTTGAATTGTCTTGAAAAGAATTGAATCCTAAACCTTGCTTCTTATAAGGAGTTTTAGACTTGTCAAGAATCATGTTTAATTGTTTCTTACCTTTAGAAAATTTCTCTAATGTATCATGAAGGTAAGCATTTTCTTTTCTCAAGTTAACACAAGCATCACAAGTTTTATCCATAGATTTCTCCTTATACAAAGCAATTTCAAGCTTAAGAGTGGAACAAGAAGCACAAGTAGTATTTTCAATATTGTCCTTAAGCTTAGCATATTTGACTCTAGCGACTTCTAAGATATCTTTGATTTCACGTTCCTTTTCTAAACATGAAGTGCAAGGGCTAGAATCAAACACATCAAAAGCAATCAATTTACTAGATTCTAAACATTTTCACAAGGAGCACTTTTAATTTCATTTAGTTCAGATCTAGCATTCTCAAGTTGTTGTCTGTAAATATTATGAGCAGTTTGTAACTTAGTAATTTCGAGTGCATAGCATGACAAGATAAACATTCATCGTGTTCAAGAGTCTTAGCATTTTTAAGCTCTACTTTTAGTTTGTTAATCTTTGACTCTAATTTCTTATTTTTGTCATAACAAATTCTAGCGCTTCATCTTGACTAAGCAATTGCTCAACTATAGAATCATATTTAGCGTAAAGCTCATCATAAGAAAAAGATACCTCATCATCATCAATGTTGTCGAGTGTCGACCATGAAGCACATGCCAGTGAAGTCTTTGGCCTTCCCTTTCTTTTTGCCTTGAGGATCTCCTCCTCCTTGTCCTCCTCACTCCCTAGATCCACATCGCTCAAGGATTGATCCTCAAAAGCGGCAAAACCCGGTGAGCGACCTTCACAAGCTTATTAGCCTCATACCTTGATTTGTTGAAAGGAGGCTTCTTCCAAGTGGCTTTCCTTCCTTATGATTGCTCTTACCTTTGACTTGGGGCAATTTGTCGGATATGATTGAGCTCACCACATTCATAGCATGTCACGGACCACCTCTCTTTTGTTTCTCACATTATTGTAGGCCGTGTGAATTTTTAGCTAGAAGAGCTAACTCATTTGAGAATACTTTCAAGCTCCTCTTCATGAATAGCAGATAAACAAGCAAATGAAAATCGTAAGAAGATTCAAAAGAGTCATCAAAAGCCTTTTGAGAGGATGCGCTACCAAAGCTAAATTATCTTTCTTGGGATGATCAACTCTTTTAATTTCATGAGTCTTGAGTTTACTATAAAGCAATTCTAAAGTAAGACTTGAAAGATCAACATTTTCCTCTATAGCAAGAGCCTTCATCTCCCACTCCTTGGTGTTGATTGCGCCAAGAGATGGGTGGCATTTTCAGATTGAGAATATTCAATATCAATAACTTTCATTTGATTAATTACTTTATTAAAGCGTGAAAATGTCATCGATGCTCTCTCCGGGACGCATCTCAATTTATTGTATTCACGCTTGTAAACCGCTTAGCGCACCTTTTTGATTTGGGACGAACCTCATGATATGTTTCGAGAGTGTTCCAAATTTCATGCGCAGATTGAAAGATTGCAAATTCTATCATATTCTTGTCTACCAAGTGCACCATATAAAAGATTCTTAGCCTTATTGTTGTTAGCAAAAGAATTGCGAAGCGGTGTAGCAATTTCAGAATAACCAATGGGTTCTAACAACATCCCAAATAGCTTGTCCTCGCTCTCAAGAAAGACGCGCATCTGATTCTTCCAATAGGCATAGTCGTGCCCATCGAAGATATGCGGTTTAGTAGAAAACTTATCCATCGCCAAAGTTGGTGACCGGTTAAGATCAAGATTGAACTAACAGGCTCGATACCACTTGTTGGACCGTAAAGGCGACTAGAGGGGGTGAATAGAGCACGCCACTTTTTCACAAATTATGAACTCAATACAATTTCACTCCAGTAGCTATTAGAAAGCTATGAAGATCAATATACCAGTACAGCGGAAGACTAGTATTGAATCCAATTAAATCCCTAAGCAAAATAACAAAATCAACTAAGATTGCAAAGACTCAAGATGGGCGTCGGACCTCAGACCCAACCGTCGGACCGATTCCGGGTGGTCGACCGGCGTTGGGCTGGCGGTCGGACCGCTCCAAAATCGATCCGACCGGTGATGACAATGATCCGACCGAAGTCTACGTAACCGATCTGAACAAGATAAAATCGGCTGATGACGAAGTTGCAATTAGGTGAAACTTTTGATTCTCAACTCCAATCTTTATGAAACTTTGCACACACCTTCTATATGCTATTGAGGACCTATTCCAATCGAATATTATGATAATTCTTGGAACGATCTTGAGCAATTGCCAATTGATTAACAGAAGGTCTAAAACCGGGCAAGAACGAAAACTTGATCCTAATGCTTGTTCGTGAGTGATTGATGATCAAGATGATGCTAGATAGATTCACACATATCACAGCAAGCTAATTCACGTGAAAGAATCAATCACAAACTCGCGGATCAAAGAAAGCCCTAAAAACACGAAATTGAAAGCAAGAACGAAAAGAGACTTATCTCAAGCAAACCTTGCATAGATTGATTTCGTGTTTGATGTTGGATTACATCCACACCATCATGGATCAGTGGACAATCAAAGATCACAAAATTCACCACAAACCATCAAGAGCCCTAGCCTCCACCTCAACTCCCCTAAAGACAATTAGGGTTTTGAAACATAAAAAGGCGAGAGAGAGAGGTGCAGCCACCATCTCCTCCTATTTATAGTGGAGGCCTAAAACTCTTAGGGTTTGACTTAATTGGGCTCCCGTTAAGGCCCACTAACAAACGGGTCACACACGCACGCTTCGCAAAGCGCCGTCTTTAACCTTTTGACCTAAACCGCTTCACCATGTTCATGGATTTGCCAATAGGTCACCCTTGTCCATCTTGTGTCACGCTTGAGTCGTTGACCTCACCCGGCATCGTCAATCGTTCTGGACCTCAACTCTCTAAGTCTAGTCCCGATCCTCCTCGCCGTTGACCGTCGTTGACCACCAAGCTACCTGCACAACCATAGACAAGCAAACACGAATTCGGGAACAAGTTCTTCACAACTTGACCCATGTTAGTCAAAACATGCATCATGCAAATCATATGCCATGAAACCAATGACTTTGACCTAACAAATCAACATCGCCACGAAGTTGGCCGACGTTCAAGTTACCGGTCTGACCGCTCCAGGTGAGCCGGTCGGACCGCCCCTTGGCCGGTCGGACCGCTCCCTGTGAGCCGGTCGGACCGCCCCTTGGGACTTAGCCGAATTTCAACCCCTGAAAATCCGAAACCTTCTGGAAACTTTAAACCAATAGAACTTTTTACTGGAGACTCCAAAAATCATGAGACCAAGTGCATTGGGATCCCCTCACTTGCCTACAACACCTATTTTTGGCCCAGCTCGTTTTGACCACTTTGGTCATCGCCGTCCGATCAGCCCCACATGGCCGGTCCGACCGATTTGGGACCGGTCGGACCGTCGTGCAAGGACCGGTCGGACCGCCCTGTCCAGTAAGCCTGTAACTTTGTCGAAAACACGTGAAACGACAAACCGTAAACGCCATTGCCAATTGTCACATCATCCTAAGATCTGGAACATATCCCCATGAAATCCACATCTTTCTTTTTAACAAATAGTACTGGAGCTCCCCAAGGCGAGGAACTCGGTTGAATGTAACCTTTACTCTGTAGTTCTTCGATCTGCTTCTTCAACTCTGCTAGATCATTCACGGCATTCTCGTAGGGTCGCTCAAATTGGAGCGATCCACAGGACTAAGTCAGTTAAGAACATTATGTCCCGGTCTGGTGGCATACCAGGTAATTCCTCCGGAAAAACATCTGGATATTCTTGGACCACGGGTATATCTTCCAGTTTTACTTCTTTTAAGCTGGCCAAGATATAACTTATCCCTGTAGAAGTCTTGGGTCGGAATTCTACTGAAATCCCTTGTTCATTGGTGAGGTTGATAGATCTACTAGCACAATCTATCCTGCCTTGATTTTTAGCAAGCCAGTCCATTCCAAGAATTACGTCCAATCCTTGTAACATAAGACTATTAAGTTTGCCGAGAAAGTTACTCCAGAGATTTCAAAGGTAAGATTTGGGCAAAAGAAACTAGCCCTCATTTCTGAGCCCGGGGAATGGATTAACATGGGGTTAACTAAGTGGGAGGTAGATAACCCATACTTTTCCACAAACTTATTTGACACAAAAGAATGTGAAGCTCCAGAATCAAATAGAATTGATGCTGGTACTGAGTTGACAAGGAACGTACTGAGGACAACATCTGGTGATGCATAGGCTTCCTCTGCGGTGACGTGATTCACACGTCCCTTCATGAACTGTCCAGCTGGTTTTGAGGGACCGCCGGAGACTGAAGCTCCGGGAGTTAGCTTGACGGGGGTGGCAGTCTGCTGCTTCTTGGGACATTTATTGGCATAGTGACCCAACTCGTTGCAGTGAAAGCAAGTGATTTCTGCTGCGGAAATAACTGGCTTCTGCTGGAACTGACCTCCAGATGAACTACTACGGAATCCGGGAGTATTTGGGCACTGGCCTGGAGCTGGAACTCTCGGTGTGAAAGACTGGAATCTTCCGCGTTGAGGTGGCTGAGACTGAGTGAAACGAGGCTTGGGCAGTCCTCCTGAGTTAAACTTCTGAGCGGCAATCCTCCGCTTACGGTTCTCCATTTCTTGATGTTTGCCTTCCTGGCGTATGGCCTTATTTACTAACTGCTGAATATCGGTGAAATCCTGAGAAATCAAACGAATAGAGAGTTCGTCGTTCAACCCTTCCAAAAATCGCTCTTGCCTGTCTTCATCTCTGGCTACATCCTCGGGGGCATAGCGAGCAAGTTGGTTGAACTTATGCAGATACTCGCCGACTGAACGGTTTCCTTGGCGAAGAGAGCGAAACTCCTTCTTCTTTAGTGTAATCATGCCAGATGGAATGTGAGATCGGCGGAAAGCTTGCATGAATCTATCCCAAGTGATTTCTTGGGTATTAGCATGGGACATGCTGAAGTTATCCCACCATTCTGATGCAGGACCAATCAACTGATGAGAGGCAAACAAAACTCTCTCACGATCTGTGCATTGAGCAATATCCAGCTTCTTACCAATAGCCATGAGCCAATCATCTGCGTCCATGGGTTCCGTGCTACTAGAAAACGTCGGCGGACGCATCCTCATGAACTCTGACAAAGTCACTCTTGCGGGAGGTGGAGGAGCATGATGGGCTGCTGACGCTTGAGTACTCTGGTTGCTGTGGAGAGACTGGGCTAGCAATTCAATCAGATGAGTATGATTGGCCATCATTTGGCGCCAGTCGGGGGCTTCAGTTGGAGGAGGTGGCGGCTGTTGAACTGGGTTTTCTTGATAATCAGCATTCTCATTTTCTTGCCCTCTCGCACTGCCACTTCCAGTGCGGGTGGTCACCATCTGGTGGACTCTTCACAGATCAGATAAGAGAGACAGGAATTTCTAAGGGGTATAGGTCTAAAATAGCCCAAAACCAACAAACGCAAGGTAAGAACACTTCGGCAAAATATTTTATTTTATTTTATTAATTCATTACGGCTACCACAAAGGTATTGTAGCTCATAATTCGCAACTAAAGGATAATTTAAGGACATATCTATGGGGTTACTGGGGTATAATCTGGCTCACTAGAACTAGCCTCTTTTGCCTTGTAGTAGGCCGCTTCTTCTCTATGACCTTCAACTTTTCTTCTCAAGCGTCTTGTAATTTTCAGTATAAGAGACAGCTCATCTAGGGTATTCCCGTAGGCATAATCCATGGCTCTGGCCAGATCCACCTGATGCGTGAGATCGGGACAGTCTTCATCTCTAGTTGAGCGGAAGGTATTGTCATGCCGGGTTGGAATGTGCATCGGGTAATAGTGGAACCCAGTGCCGTTGAGGCGGTGATCGTAGATGTAGCGAAGTCGGTGGGTTGCTTCCCTGGCTGCATCCTGGATGCCTTCGGCGAAGGTGTCTCGTCGCATTGGGGCATCAAGATATGGAAGTGCGTGTTGGCGATAGGTTGGAGTAGAGGATCACTTCTACCCTCCACCGACCCTGATTTCCCACCTTATACTTGTATCCTTGATACGTCGGTCTTTCTTCAAAGTCCAAGTGCTGCATGATCTTCCAGAGAACTGCGGCCCAATGACCAGCAAAGACACCATGGGAAATGGCATTCGGAACTTCAGCCATCTACAATTTTTGAGAAGGAGATGAGTTAATAAATATTTTTCAAGAGAAAAGTTGAGAAATGACTCTGAAGACCAAGTTATTTTTAATTTTCAAAATAAATCCTTAGGGATTTGATTTCCTTCTAGGTCACGACCTACGATCGATATGGCTCGATACCACTTTTGTCGAACCCGGAACGAAGGATCCGAATTCTCGTGTTCATACACTAGTCCAAGATTTCAGTGTACATAGTCACAAAAATGTTATCACAAACATATCCAAAGTGTTTATTAATAAGCATAGAGTTTATTAAAATTTGGGCCTGGAGGCCAAACAAAACATTAAGCGGAAGCAAAGATAATGGTAAGCCACACGACACGCCACAGCAATCGCCTGAGGTCGCCGCCTAATCGTCCCGCTCCTCACCTTCCGGATAGTAGTCTTCTCACAATAATAATATTGACAAGAGTGAGCACTACAATCGTGCTCATAAATTGCACCCAATCTGTAATTTAGAATACATGCATAAGTTTTTCAAAGGAAGGTTGTAGGGTTTATTTGCGTAAATCAGCATTTTTGGGTTTAAATAGTTATACTAAGTTTCAAGGCACATTTTTATTCCATAGCTAAAATCAGATTTAAAATTGATCATTTTATAGTGGATAACCTCCATATGAAACATGGCGAAGGATACCCTCCTATCACAAGGCTACCCGCCCCATTTTACCACAAGGATTAACCATCCTCAAATCATGTCCAAAGTTATTTTAAAACCAAAAACAAGTCTAACTTAGAGTGGCTTTGCTCAGCATGTCCATGACCGTGGGCACGGCTATTCGAATAGTTTTACAATGCAAATATCACACGGCGTTTCCAATGCACTACCTCACTACCAATATGCCCGCTAAGGTTTCACTTCCATTAGGCTAACCACCTGCCGGAAGCCCCCTCTTGCGCCAAGTGGGAATAAAGTCTAACCGACACCCACACAACAAAAATGGCATAAACAACAATGAGGTAAGACAAATTATTAAGCCTGGTTCTGCCCATACAGAACATGTGGTAGTACGGTGGAGCTTTGCAAGATGCGGCTCAAAGACCGGTCCTTAACCTACTTGGGCAACTTTCAATAAAAACCCTGGGCCTCAATACTAACCAGACGAGCCCGTGCATAAACCTGCACCCACCAGCCATCCAATTTGCCCAAGTACAAACCATTTTCAATTTTTTTTATAATTTTCAAAATCATTTGCAAAAGTCCACCATGACAAAACAATGTCATAGGCTTTTTACTAAAGTTTACAATTTTGGCTAAATTCTCCCAAAATCAAATATTTCATGGTCTAAGCATTTGCTAAGCATACATTTATTTTTAAATTCATTTGACTAAGGTGACAAGGAATTGGTAAAACAACATTCAAAATTTGGCTATACAAAGGAATTGGAATAACTAAGTATTTAAAACAGGAATTTAAAATAATTAAATACAATTATGCATGCAATAATAATTTAAAATAGAATTTAAATAATTTTAAATATTGGGGGCAAAATGGTCAATGGTGTAACTTGCCTGGCTCAAAATCTTAGTATTCTACTTCTTCAATAGGGTCAAGCTCTCCGGAGTCGTCAAAATCTATACACGAGAATAATCCAAATTCAAACAGAATTCAAATGAACTTAAATAAATTCAAATGAAAATAAAAATTAACTCCAAATTAAATAATTTTGGTTTAGTTAGCTAGATCTTAATTTTATACAAATTTAGAAATTTGAATCACCTAAATCGCAGTTCGTATGAAGAAATACGAGCTCCTGGAAGTTTAAATCTATTTTAATTCAATTTTCAGAATTTTCCCTAATTTCCGAATTATTTTTCTAAAGAAAAATCAAATTATTGCGCAAGCATGCATCAGCGGTACTGTTCACAGAGGCTGACAAGTGGGCCCGCCCAGTATGGACTGAGTCCACGGCGCCTTCTGAGTCCACGGTGGACTCGGCTCACAAAGACTGATCTTGAGGAAGGTTGTCTTTGGCGCGTCTTTATCTTTGGCGTCACGCTGCCGCCACGCATGCGCAGGGGTGAGTGGCGGTGTGGCGTTGAGGTGGCGAGCCACGTTGGCGCCGGGAGGAGGAGCACGGGAGCCGAGGGCACCGGCGAACGGCAGCGCGGCGAAGCTCCGGCGAGGTGTGCAAAATGATCAGGGAGTGATGCTGATGTTGATGCATTACCTGGCAACGCGAGGGCGTGGCGGAAGGTGGTCGGACGGAGAGGCGGCGGTGTGGTTCGGTTGTCGACGGCGAAGGAGCTCGCGGCCCCGAGGGCGAGGAGCGTGCGCACTGATTCACGGCGACGCGGCTTCGCCGGAGATGCGAACGAGGTGGCGGAGGAAGCCCGTGGCGTCGGAATCGGAGAAAAACGAGCTCGCCGCCGGCGGAATTGCGAAATGCTGGCGGCCGAGGCGATCGAGGGCGGAGGCGGGTAATGAGATGCGGGAGAAGAGGCGCAGCTTGGGGTGCCTTTTATAGGGCGAGGGTAGGCCGGGAGCGGGAGATTGGGTGCGGCGTTAATGGCGGCGGCGGCAAGGAGGCGCACGGGGTTTAAGAGGGGTTAAAGGCGGGGTGAATGCGGAGGAAGTCACGTGCTAATGCGCCAGAAGAAGAGAGTTAAAGCAGAGGGAATCGCGGAGTGCGGGCTTTCGAGACGCGCGGCAATGGCGGCGAGAGCGACGGGCGCGCGGGGAAGAAAGCGGGGAGGAAGAAGACGCCGGTGGGGCCCATGTGTCGGCGAGACAGAGAGAGGGAGAAGGGGCGTGGGGAGGATTGATGTCGGCCGTCCGATTTCGATCGGACGGCCCGCATTAATCATGCGCGGGGAGAATGTGTTGAGGCGCGCACAGTGCTGGGCTTCGGCCCAGTACTGTTGCCAAGGATTTTAAATTCCTTTTCCAATTTATTTAATCCTAGAAATTCAAATAAGCTTTAGAAAATATCAAATAAAGTCCAAAAATTTTGAGAAATTTCACAGAAATTCTCAAGAGCATTCTGGACTTAAATAAAATAATTCCAACTTTTAATTGGTAATAGATTTTGCACATAAATTATTTTAGCTTTAAAATAATTCGGGAAAAGCTTTTAAAATTTCCAGAAAATCCACAAAAATAATTAAAGTCTTATTTTCAACTGAAACTAAAATTTTGGGCTTTTACATGCATTTTAATCCTATTATTCTTACAATGAGAGCAAGTGTGACTAGCATCAAATTTTTGTAATTCTTTCAAGTCGTTATCCAATTTTAATTCAAGCAAGGCACAGTTTGAATAAGTTAAAGGGATAGCATCCAAAGCAGTCACATTAAGAGAAATGACATCCATGCAAACAGAACTAGACTTGAGAGATTCTAGTTCATCAAGAGCATCTTTTAATTGATTAACAACAGAGGAATGAGCTGTTTTTAAGCTTGTCAGTTCTTTAAGCAAGCTAGAGCAAGAATCACAAATATCATCAGGATTAATAGATTTGAGCCTAACAACTTCTAGGTTCAAATTATCAATCATAGTGTCCTGTTTCTTAATCATTTTGCTTGCTTATGCAATTTTTGGTTCAGCAAGCACCAAAGCCCTTTTCATATCTGCAAGTGAAGGGCATACCTCATCGGGATCGCTGAAAGGATCCTCGTCATTTGAGGAGTCAGTGTCGTGGCTGTTCTTGGCCATGAAACACATGCATGTGAAGTCATGGGCCTTCTTCTTGCCACGGGAGTACTCTCGTCGTCCTCCGTCTCCGAGTACACATCGCTCATGTAAACATTTTCTAGAGCGGCAAGGACCTAGCTGACAAACTTGCAATAATGGTGTTGTAGAGAGGAAGAACATCACCCTTGTAAGAGATGGCTCGGACCATGTTAGATGAGCATTCTACTCCTAGGAGATTTTGGGCTGAGGTGATCTCTACTGCTTGTTATATCTCTAATAGGGTTTTCTTGAGATCTGTGATTGGGAAGACCTCTTTTGAGCTTAGATTTGGTCATTCACCCAAAGTCTCTTATTTCATGATTTTTGGTTGCAAGTGCTTCATTCTTAAACATGGCAACTTTGATAAATTTGAGTCTAGATGTTCTGATGGCATATTTCTTGGATATCCTGCTCATTCTCGTGGCTATCGTGTATTTAATATTGACACTAACAAAATTGTTGAGACTTGCGAAGTCACTTTTGATGAGGCTAGTCCTGGTACTAGACCCGATACTACAGGTACACAGGTTCCTGAAATTCAAGGAAGCATCTTCGTCGATGATGACTCTGAGGATGAGGACCCGACACATCCTCCAGTCACTTTTGAGAGGGTTGGAGAGCCTGCTACGACTACTCCAGTTTCAGCTGAGCAGCCTTCTCCTATCTTCACCAACGACTTGAGTGGCTCTGTTCCTACCTCCACAGCTCGTGAGGTAGAGGCCACTTCTGCACCAGGAGCTCCTATTCATATTCAGCGACTGCATCCACCTGAGCAGATGATTGGGGATCTTCAAGAGCGAGTCACTCACTCCAGGTTTATTTCTCCTGATTCTCATGCTCATTCTGCTTTTGTCGCTTCTTTTGAACCCCGAGATATCACCCATGCTTTATCTGATGCCTCTTGGGTCAATGCCATGCATGAAGAGGTTGAAAATTTTGAAAGAAACAAAGTCTGGACCTTAGTTGAGCCGCCTTCTAATTCTCATGTTATTGGAACAAAATGGGTTTTTAAAAATAAGCAAAGTGAGGATGGATTGGTTGTTCGCAATAAGGCTAGACTTGTAGCTCAAGGTTATTCCCAGGTAGAAGGCTTAGACTTTGAAAAGACATTTGCTCCTGTAGCTAGATTGGAAGCCATTCGCATTTTACTAGCATTTGCAACATCCAAGGGTTTCAAGTTTTTTCAAATGGATGTTAAAAGTGCTTTCTTAAATGGTTTCATAGAAGAAGAGGTCTTTGTCAAGCAACCACCTGGGTTTGAAAATCATAAGTTCACAAAACATGTTTTTAAACTCTCCAAAGCCTTGTATGGATTGAAGCTAGCTCCTCGAGCTTGGTATGACAGGCTTAAGAGTTTCTTACTTGAAAATAATTTCAAAATGAGAATGGTTGATAAAATCTTGTTCACTCTCAGGCATGGCGGTGATTTCTTGTTGGTTCAGATTTATGTGGATGATATCATATTCGGTGGTTCTTCTCATGCTTTAGTGTCCAGATTTTCAGATTCTATGAGCAGTGAGTTTGAGATGAGCATGATGGGAGAGTTGACATTCTTTCTTGGTCTTCAAGTCAAACAACTGAAAGAAGGCACCTCATCCACTAGAGTAAGTATACAAAGAACCTTCTTCGGCGCTTCAATATGGAAAGCAGTAGGCCAATGTCTACTCCCATTGCCACAACCACCGTGCTGGACCTTGATGAGGATGGAGAGCCCGTGGACCAGAAGGAGTACCGTAGCATGATTGGCCCCCTCCTACACCTCACAGCGTCGAGGCTGGACATACAATTTGTTGTATGTCTGTGCGCTCGCTTTCAGGCTTCCCCTCGTGCTTCTCATTGTCAAGCAGTACGTCGTATCTTCAGGTACCTTCAAGGTACTCTTGACTTTGGACTCTGGTATTCTTCTTCTTCTGCTCTCTCTATTCGAGCATTTTCTAATGCTGATTTTGCTGGGTGTAGAGTGGATAGGAAGAGTACTTCTGGCACTTGTCATTTCTTAGGCACATCTCTTATCTCTTGGTCTTCTAGAAAATAGTCTTCTGTTGCACAGTCCACAGCCGAGGCCGAGTATGTAGCTGCAGCCACTGGTTGCTCTCAGGTTCTCTGGATCTTATCCACGCTGCGGGACTATGGGTTATTTTTAGAGAGTGTTCCTCTTTTCTGTGACAACACTTCTGCCATAAACATTTCCAAAAACCCAGTGCAACATTCAAGGACTAAACACATTGATATTCGATACCATTTTCTGAGAGACCATGTTGAGAAGGGTGATGTTGTGCTTCACTTTGTAGAGCCTGAGCAGCAGCTTGCAGATATTTTCACTAAAGCGCTTGATTCTTCTCGTTTTGCTACTTTGTGGGGAGAATTAGGGGTTATTAGTCCTCTTGGGCTGTTTTGAGATGGAGTTTGCTCTTTTTGCATTCATTGTATCATAATGCATTTTAAAATTCGAATTTCTTGCATTGTATTATAAACTTGTGGAGCTTTTATTATTATTCTTGTATGGCATGTTTTCATACTTTATACCTTGCCATGTCCTGTGATAGTCTGCTATACTTCTTTTATGGCTCTTCTTATTTTAGCTTAGCTTTTGCCTTGCTAGCTTTATATCTGTGAGCAAAATTGAATCAAATCATGTTTTGTTGGATCTTGTGACTAGTTTTGCTTTAGTGATCCTCTCATGATTCATGCCATGTCATATAGGTTAAATTGAGTTTTGAACTGAGTTTGAGCTGCAAAATAAGCTTTGTTAATTCTTAAGTCAAGCAAATGAAGAATGAGTTTTTATGTGCGAAAAAACTGATCTCACCAATTCTTTCTCATGAGACTGCTTGCCATTGCACTAGGCATGAAGTCAGGGGGAGTTTTGGATGACCTAGACCATTCTTTTAAGCTTCATACTTGAGATGGTCGCGGCAAGGCTTGAGATCTAGCACATTGCTATAAAAGACAAAAAATATATATCATTTTCAGCAAAATGCTAAAATTGCTAAGTGCTTGATTAAAATTGCTTCATACTTGCACTCTTAATGCTCAAAATGTCTCAGTTTCTGGTTTCTGGTCTCCATTTTACTTATAGACATGGCTTGACTCATTTTTGGATACCTTGGTGAAACTACGATATTGAGCAACTTATCATGGTATCAATTCGTTTAATCTCAGATTATTGCTATTTTGGTCTTAGCTCTGCAGTACGTGATTTTCCATGATTGAACATAGCTTCTTCACTTAATATGGCTTGGTGTAATACTTGTACTGTCTTCATGGATAATCTTCATGGCTCCTTTTGCTAAAGTTCAAAAATAATAAAAAAATCAATCATTCCTTCATGCTCTAACTTTTCCTTGCATCTTGATGAATTCATTGTCAAAGGGGGAGGAAGATTAGAGAAAATGTGGTTTTTAGAGCTTTTTGGAGTCATAAAGGGAAAATGAATTTTCTGGAAATTGGTGATCATTGTGAGTGGATTCTCTTGGTTTTATTGCCTTTTTGATTATATTTGCAAATCTAGAAGACACACAATGATCAAAGGTCAAATAGAACATTTGTTCTTTCATATGGACCGAAGTGATATTTTAGGCTATTTCCTGGATATTGAAGCTTTGTGTGCTCTCTTTGCCTTATCTCGCTTACCTATGCTATTCTGAAGCCAGCTTGATCGTTTCCTAGGCTTTCTTTTGCTTATGGACAAAGTTGTGACTTTGCGCGAAAACTGCGAGTATTTTATTTTTCAAACCACTTAACTATATTTTCTGGTAAATTGCCAATGTGTTCATCAAGGGGGAGATTGTGGATATCGTGGGGATATATTCATGATCTTAGGATGATGAGTCAATTGGCAATGGCGTTGTTGGTTTGACAAATCTCGTATTTTCCAAAAACTTCAGTGCTGTCAGGTCATTGGCGGTCCGATCGGCGAAGCCGCTGGTCAGACTGGCCGTGTGGCAATCGACCGGCAATGCTTGCTGGTCCGATCGGCCATAGTTTATGTTGGAGTTTGGGGCTAGGCCAAAAATAGGTTGTGTAGGCATGAGAGGGGAGTCTCCTGAATGTGGTCACATAATTATTGGAGCTCCCAGTCAAAAGTTCTATCCAGTTGAAAATTCCAGAGAGGTTGTAGATTTTCAAGTTGAAATTTGGCTAAGTCTTTTAGGGCGGTCAGACCGCCGTTATGAAATCGGTCCGACCGCTGGGAAATCGGTCCGACCGGCTTGGTAGGGCAGTCAGACCGGCTTCCACTTGGACTTCGGCCTTTTTGGCATTGTTGTGTTTTCGTTGTGTTGAATGCATGAGTTTGAATGCTTTATTGTTGCATATTGCATTGTTGAGCTAACGTGGGTCAAGTTGTGAAGAACTTATTTTCGGAGACGATTTATTTGTCTATTGCTGTGCAGGTGGCTTGCAGGTCAACGACGTCAACGGCGAGGAGGAACGGGACTACGCTTGGAGAGCTGAGGTCCAGAACGATCATGGATGCCGGGTGGAGTCGTGCGACTCAAGCATGGTGCAGAATGGACAAGATGGATCGAACGAGTAGTTCGTTGCAGCTGGTTGGATCAAGCGGCGCGGGGGTCGGTGCAAGTGCCTTGGAGGTTCCGATGGGATTCGGACGGGAGAGACTTGCCGACATGATGAGAGCCGCTGATCAACCTACACGTGGTGAAGGGGGCGATTGCTTCAACAGATTTGTGTGTGTGGGTCCCATTTGTGTTGGGGCTTAATGGGAGCCCATGAGAGAAACCCTAGCCTCTCCTATAAATAGAAGGGGGGAGATGGAAAAAAAACCCCCCAAGCACTTAAGCACTCATTTGCAAAAACCTAGTTAGGGTTAGGGTTTGGAGAGGAGAGGTTTGGAGAGAAATTTGTGTGTGTGCTCTTGGATTGAGCTCTTGTCCTCCTTGAGGGAGTAGCTTTGTAAGCAACATCTTGAATCAATGAATCTATGGATGTTTTCTCAAGGGTGAAGATTCATTTGCTTTCTTCTCTCTTTTGATGATTTTGGTGCTTCCTTGATCCGGGTGTTTATGCTTGGTCTCTTGACCGATTTTACTTTGCTATGATGTGTGGGAATACTCCTAGAATCATCTAGATCATCAATCCCCACAAGCAAGTTTTGGATCAAGATTTTTATATTTCTAGGTTTTGAACACTTCTTTGGTAAAACATATAGAGATCGATTATTTGAAGTGGATCTGGACGATCGTCGCTGGAAATAGGTCTCATATATCCTTAGGGAGGTGTGCTCCAAATTTAGTCAAGTTTCATTAGTTGAATCAAAAGTTGGACCAATTTTCGTTTTGAATTTGGGTTTTGTGCGCTGCTTCTGGACTAAATCGGTCTGACCGATTTCTCAGCGCCGGTCCGACCGCCCAACAATCGGACCGTCAATTGAGCGCCGGTCCGACCGCCAGGCAGTCAGACTGCTAGCACTACACCGGTCCGACCGGCCCACTGAGTTCAATTCTCTATTATTGAGTCTTGTGGTTAAGGGGGTAATCGAATTCAGCACAAGGCTTCCTCTATGCATTTACTGATCTTCTTAGCTTTCATAGCTAAGGGAGAAAAATGCGTGTTGAATTTGATTAAGGCGAAAAATCGAGAAAGCACCTATTCACCCCCCTCTAGTCGCCTTTACGGTCCTACAATAGCCTAACCTGCTACACAAATGTAATCCATTAAGTTTAGGAAGGTTCAAATTAGTATCTTCTATACGTAATATTTCACACACCCCCTCAATCACAATCGTCATTTAAGATTGAGATTGCGCCGATGCACATCAAGACCCTGTGCGTTCAACGGCTTTGTCAGACCATCTGCAACATGATCTGCAGAAGGAATGAACCGAATTTCCAATGTCTTCTGAGCAACTCGCTCACGAACAAAGTGGAAGTCTATTTCTATATGCTTTCTTCTGGCATGAAAAATTGGGTTCGTAGAGAGATAAGTCGCAGCGAGATTGTCACACCATAGTCACGGTGCTCTTGCTTGAAAAATTACAAGCTCGCCTAATTCTAATTGTACCCAGATCACTTTTGATGTTGCATTGGCTAGTGCTTTGTATTCGGCTTTAGTACTAGATATTTAAATTGTGTCCTATTTGCGTGAGCTCTAGGAAATAGTCTTTGATCCAAGAAATACGACAAAACTACTAGTTGATCTTCTGTCACCTAGACACCCGGCCTAGTCAGCATCTGAGAATGCACTGACTAACGACAACTTGGATTTTCTAATCCTTAGTCCAACTTCAGAAGTGTGCTTGAGATATCTCAATATTCGCTTTGCCACAGTCCGATGCAAGATTGTAGGTGATTGCATATATTGACAAACTTTGTTGACAGAGTAGGATATATCTGGTATAGTCAGAGTTAAGTATTGCATATCACCAACAACACTTCTGTATTTAGTTGCCACTGTTGGAGCGAGCATCTCACCTTCAACATTTGACAGCTTCTCTGTTGTCGACATTGGTGAAGTCACTAGTTTGCATCTCTTCATCCCATCTCTGTTCAACAACTCACAAACATACAAGGCTAGTGAAAGAATAATTCCACTATTGGTGCAGGAGCGCGTCATGAGGGAATTCGGCGGCACGGTCGTCTACCCGACATTGACGAACACCAACTACACCAAGTGGGCGCTTGTAATGCGCGTCAACCTCCAGGTGCAAGGGCTCTGGGAGGCGATCGACCTCGAGGACACTTCCATCCGCGACGACCGCATGGCGCTCTCGGTCATCCTCCGCGCCGTCCCACCTGACATGCTCGGAACGCTAGCGGTGAAGGACACGACAAAGCAAGCATGGGACGCTATCAAGCTGATGAGGATTGGGGTGGAGCGCGTGCGCGAGACCAATGCCCAGAAGTTGCAGAAGGAATTTGAGGCCATCTATTTCAAGGATAGGAGTCCGTGGATGCGTTCACAATGCGCATCACTGGGCTCGCTAACAATCTACGAACGCTCGGGGACGCCATCACCGAGGAGAAGGTGGTCCAGAAGTTTCCCCAGGTAGTGCCCCCGCGTTACACGGAGGTAGCGATCGCAATCGAGACGCTACTCAACCTGAGCACAATGACGATTGAGGAGCTGATAGGCCGGTGCCCTCAGTGGAGCAACGCTATGGCCATGACAACGACGACGCGCAAGAGCAAGGGAGCTGTTTGCTCCTCACGGAGGAGGAGTGGGCTACACACGTATGACAACGACAACCGAAGACACTAAACCAAGGATGGCGACAACTCTGGAGAGCGCGACAAGACCAATGTAAAATGTTACAATTGTAACAAGATGGGCCATTTCTCTAGGGATTGCCGTGCACCACGCCGTGAGAGCAAGGAACGCACCAATTTGGTAGAGGTCGACGACGACGAGCCGACACTACTATTGGCACGAGTGAGCACGCTCGAAGATGGAGTACCAGCATTGCTGATGGCGCATGTGAGGACCATCACCGAGATCACAACGGGCGCCACCGAACATCACACTGAACGAGGGACAAGCAACCTCGGATACAAGGAGAACTTCGCTGAGTTGGATTCCAACGTAAAGGGATCTGTCAAATTTGGGGACAGCTCCGTCATTTGAGATCAACAAGATGTTAGAAACAATTGGTATCATAGCATCCAGATTCTTTCGGCTATGGCGGCCATGGCCAACGAAGACGCGTAGTCCCCATCTGGCTCGCGCACTCCACTGAGATTCCATGGGCAGAGCAGGACACGAAGGGGCGGATGCGAGTTATTGGTGTAGGAGCGCATCATGAGGGAATCCGGTGGCGCGCTCGTCTACCCGACAATGATGGACACCAACTACTCCGAGTGGGCACTTGTAATGCGTGTCAACGTCCAGGCGCAAGTGCTCTAAGAGGCGACCAACCCCCGGGACGCTTCTATCTGCGATAACTACATGGCGCCCTCGGTCATCCTCTGCGCCGTCTCGCCTGACATGCTCGGAACGCTCGCCATGAAGGACACGACAAAGCAAGCATGAGATGCTATCAGGCTGATGAGGATTGGGGTGGAGCGCGTGCGCGAGGCTAACACCCAGAAGTTGCGGAAGGAATTCGAGACCATCTATTTCAAGGATGGGGAGTCCGTGGATGCATTCGCAATGCACATCACTGGGCTCGTTAACAATATGCGCACGCTTAGGGACGCCTTCACCGAGGAGAAGGTAGTCCAAAAGTTTCTCCGGGTAGTGCACCAGCGTTACACGCAGGTAGCGATCTCGATCGAGATGCTACTCGACCTGAGCATGATGACGATTGAGGAGCTGATAGGACGGCTGCACTCAGTGGAGCAACGCTATGGACACGACGACGATGACACGCAAGTGTCAGGGAGCCATCTGCTCCTCACAGAGGAGGAGTGGGCTACACGCGTACGACAACGCGAGCAGGCCCGAGGCTCATCTGGGGGCGCCACAACGACAACCGAATACACTAAACCAAAGACGGCGACAACTCTGGAGAGCACGACATGACCAAGGTAAAATGTTACAATTGTAACAAGATGGGTCATTTCTCCAGGGATTGCCGTGCACTGCGCCGTGAGCGCAAGAAACACGCCAATTTGGTAGAGGTCAACGACGACGAGCCGACATTGCTATTGGCATGAGCAAGAATGCTCGAAGATGAAGTACCAGCACTGCTGTTGGCGCACGTGAGCACCATCACCAAGATCACAACGGGAGCCACCGAACATCACGCTGAACGAGGGATAAGCAACCTCGGATACAGGGAGAACTTCACTGAGTTGGATTCCAACTTAAAGGGATCTGTCAAGTTTGGGGGCGGCTCCGTCATTTGAGATCAACAAGATTGGGGATGATTTGTTGAAATAGTCTTGTTTAGTTAACTTCTGTTGTAATGAAGTGACGTATTGTTTCATTTCCTAATGAAGTGACACATTGTTTCACTAAGTGACACATCGCTTGATAGTGGAGGTTGTGTTGTTTCATGTAACAACGCGTTGTTCCAATTAGTATAAACACCCTTTGTAAACACAGAAGTTGAAAAAGCACAACCTAAAGTTCATTATTATGTGCATTGTTCTTCTTCCCAAAAGTAGTTCTTGGCAGGAGAACTAGACTTGGTGTAATTCGTGATCGCGTGTGTGTAAACACCTAGTAAGTTTCTAACAATTGGTATCAGAGCATCTAAATTCTTTTGGCTATGGCGACCGTGGCCAACGAAGACGTGCAGTCCCTGTCTCGCTCGCGCATTCCACCGAGATTCTGTTGGCGGAGCAGGACACGGAGGGGTGGACATGAGTTGTTGGTGCAGGAGCGCGTCATGAGGGAATCCGGCGGCTCGGTCGTCTACCCGACATTGACAAACACCAACTATGCTGAGTGGGCGTCTGTAATGCGTGTCAACCTCCAGGCGCAAGCGCTCTAGGAGGTGATCGACCCCGGGGACGCTTCTATCCGCGACGACCGCATGGCGCTCTCGGTCATCTTCCACGCCGTCCCGCCTGACATGCTCGGAACCCTCGCCGTGAAGGACACGACAAATCAAGCATGGGACGCTATCAAGCTGATGAGGATTGGGGTGGAGCGCGTGCGCGAGGCTAACGCCCCGAAGTTGCAGAAGGAATTCGAGGCCATCTGTTTCAACGATCGGGAGTCCATGGATGCATTCGTAATGCCAATCACTGGGCTCGTTAACAATCTGCGCACGCTTGGGGACCCCATCACCAAGGAGAAGGTGGTCCATAAGTTTCTCCGGGTAGTACCCCCACGTTATACGCAGGTAGCGATCGCGATCGAGACGCTACTCGACTTGTGCACGATGACGATTGAGGAGCTGACAGGCCGGCTGCGCTCAGTGGAGCAACACTATGGCCTCGATGACGATGATGTGCTAGTGTTAGGAAGCCGTATGCTCCTCACGGAGGAGGAGTGGGTTGGACACGTGCGACAGCATGAGCAGGCCCGAGCCTCATCTGGCGGCAGCCACAATGACAACCGAAGCCGCGAAACCAAGGATGGCGGCAACTCTGGAGAACGCGACATGACCACGGTAAAATACTATAATTGTGATAAGATGGGTCATTTCTCCAGGGATTGCCGTGCTCCGCGCTATGAGCGCAAAGAATGTACCAATTTGGTAGAGGCCGACGACGACGAGCCAACACTGCTATTGGCACGAACGAGCGTTCTTGAAGATGAAATACCAGCACTGCTGATGGCGCATGTGAGCACCATCACTGAGATCACAATGAGCGCCACCGAACATCACGCTGAACGAGGGACAAGCAACCTCGGATACAAGGAGAACTTCACTGAGTTGGATTCCAACGTAAAGGGATGTGTCAAGTTTGGGGACGGCTCCGCCATTTGAGATCAACAAGATTAGGGGGTGATTTGTTGAAATAATCTTGTTTAGTTAATTTCTGTTGTAACGAAGTGACGTATTGTTTCATTTCTTAATGAAGTGACGCATCGCTTGATAGTGGAGGTTGCGTTGTTTCATGTAACAACACGTTGTTCAGATTAGTATAAATACCCTTTGTAAACACAGAAGTTGAAAAAGTATAACCTAAAGTTCATTATGATGTGCATTGTTCTTCTTCTCAAAAGAAGTTCTTAGTAAGAGAATAGACTTGATGTATTTTGCGATCACGCATGTATAAACACCTAGTGTGTTTCTAACATCCACCTTCTGATTTGTCTACCTCAATATTAGCATATTCTATACGTAATCTTTCACACGAGCAACATGCACCAGCTAATATATGCTTCCTGGGCTACTTGCACTACCCTGCACTCCTTTCTACCGTTCTACGTGCGGCAACGAACATGGTTGATGAGCCAACCAAGAGACCGACCACCACCCCGAGCCAAAACGGCTGCCCAAAAATGCCATCCCCTTCCGGAAGGATAAGCCCATCGGCCCACGGCCTGGCCACGCCAGCAGCAACGCCGTCGCAGTAGTCGCCATGGAGGCCGGGGTTGCCGGCGAAGCTGGAGCACGGGAAGGTGGAGAACTGGCTCAGGTTGGGGATCACGCCGCGCAGCCGGTTGTGCGAGACGTCGAAGCACGAGAGGAAGGTGAGCCCCGTGAGCGACGCCGGTATCCCGCCGGTGAGCTCGTTGTACGATAGGTCCAGCGTCTGCAGGGTCCTCAGGGAGGCCAGCGTCCCCGGGATCGGCCCAGATAGCGAGTTAAAGCTCAGGTTCAGAAGGTTGAGCATCCTGAGGTTGCCGAGCTCTGGCGGGATCGTGCCGGCGAGGCCGTTCTGGCTCAGGTCGAGCGACGGAGGGATGTACCGGTTGTACCACAGGTCGCCGCGCTCGACATGCCAGTTGTACAGCCGCAAGCCGTAGTCGGACAGGGACAGCTGCTGGACTTCCGAGGCGTTCCCGGCGCAGGCGGTGAGCAATTTCAGCCGAGTAAGGGCGACCGGGATCTCCCCGGTTAGCGCGTTGCTGGATAGGTCTAGCCGGAAGAGCGTGTCAAAGCTGCCGATCCACGGTGGTATCTGGCCGGTTAGCCGGTTCCACGACAGGTCCAGCACCCTCAGCTGGGCGCTGGCCCGAAGCCACCGCGGCACGGAGCCGCGCAGCGCGCAGTTGGCAACGCCGAGGAGCCGCACGCGTGGGAAACCTCGGATGCCGCTGGGTATCTCCTCGCCTTGGAAGTTCATGGTAAGAATGAGGATTGTGAGGGCACGGCACTCTTGCAGCGCCCGGAGGGCCTGTGCTATGCCGGTGATGCTGTTGTTGCCGATGTCGAGGAAGGACAGCGCCCGCAGCCGGCGGAAGGCGGATGGGACCGTCCCGGCGAGCTCATTTCGGCGAAGGTTAACCACCCTGAGATCTCGGCAGCGCGAGAGGCTCGCCGGTATGCTGCCGCGCAGCCGGTTCCAGCCGAGATGGACGGCGCGAAGCTTCGTGATGTGCGTGAAGTTCAAAGCCGCAAGAGTGCCATGGAGAGTTGTTCGCCATGTTCAGGTACTCGAGCTCCGAGCACGACGACAGCGAGTAGGGCACCACTCCGGTGAGCAGGTTGGACTCGGCTGAGAATCTCCGCAGCCGTGGAAGCCCAAAAAACACGCCGGTGCAAAGCCTGGTCAAGCCGTTGAAGGAGACGTCGAGGTCGGAAAGCTTCGACGCGCCGGCTCCTGGCGCCGCCGGCGCCACCCCCACAAGCTCGCCGGTGAGGCTGTTGTGGCTCAAGTCCAGCGCTCGCAGCTGCGGCATGCGCAGGAGGAGCTCCGTTGGGATGGGTCCGTGGAGCGAGTTCCATGAGATGTTGAGCCGGATCAGCTTCTTCAGGCGAGCCAGCGAGCTCGGCAGGCCGCCGGTGAGGCCCCTACCGGCGAGATCCAGGTGGACCACTCGCGGCTCAGATGCTCCAAATCGGCGGCAACGGACGCCCGGCCACAGGCAACAATCAACGGAGGAGTTTTCCGTGTCGCGAGGCCATGCGTCGATCGAACTGTTGAGACTGTTAGAAAAGCTGGCTAGCGCGCTCCGGTCGGCCAGAGCGCAGCTCGAGACGACATGATAGCGTTGGCATATTAGGATGGAAAAGAAGAGCATCCATGTCGAAACTTGAGAGAGCTCATGGACACTAGGCATGGTGCTGCCGCACACACTGACACACTTAGACTGTGGTACACATTCCATTGTGGTATTTATGCCAATTTAAGCTTATATGATTGGAGAGTTGTGAGTAACAGATCAGCACGTGCTCGAAATTCTCATGAGATTAAATGCATATTGATGGATATATATGTGATACGTGATCTGTCAGAGAACGAGTCAATGGATGTTTAGTACACTTGTCTGCTGTTCAGTTCAGAGGGAATTAATATGGATCGATGGACTAGTATATAATTAACTTCAGATATGGACCACATCAGCCTAAAATTCTCGCATGTGCTTGACTTGTTTCAACGAGGTTTTGTTGTTCTTAAGTTGCTTGATTTTTTTTCTAAGTAAATTTTTACGACATTTGGATTTGTATGGATATGGAGATTGATGTGTCATATGATTGGACATTGATTGAATAGAGAAAAAAATGGCTTGTCCTTAAGAAAATTTCGGTCACCTGAGATAGGCAACCCCTCTGAAAAAATGTCTTGACACATCTTGAAAATAAGATTCCATGTTTTGTCTCATGAATATATTAGTAACTCTTTCCAAAGTCTACAAAACTAAGTATTAAGACTCTCCTCAACTATCAATATGCTCCGTTTTGCCTCTAAATCAGCTTTGCTCATTGTGACTAGACACTCTATTTTTGTGTTGTTGTATTGTGACTTATTAATTCCTCTAATTCTAGAGGAAAAAAAAAACAAAATGAAGAAGACAACAAAAATGATAAACTAAGTCAATGCTAGCTTGCCCGAGACTCAAACTCACTAAGTCCTCTAACGTGACGGATTGGGCCGATTATTCGTACAAAAATACAGTAGTTTCACTTCCCCATGTGACAAATTGAACGTTTCAAACTCGTCGCTGTTGAATATTAATAGGTGACTTGAGGAAGGTCAAAACTGCCGGCCACAAACGAAAGAATAGAAGTTTCACCTTCCCTAGCTAGTATCCATTATATTCAGTAGTCAGTTAATTAGTCACCCGTCATATTACCGTGGGGAAAATCTCAGCTCACAAATTTATATCACATTTACATTTGTATAGCCTACGAGGTATTACATTGGCCATTGATAGTACCATAAGGTATAGAATTATAGTTTTATGAAACTATCTCAACGACAAATATACTAATATCACATTTTCGAAAACAAATACTAATAACGATCGGGCCGGTCGCAGTCAAGAAATATACTACTAGGCTAATACCATGTTGGACGTGTTCTAGTCCAGTCGCTACTACAGAAAATACTATACTTAGATGTCTCATCACAGACGATGATGAGGGCATCCCTACAACACATTCTTCTCCTCCACCTAATGCTCATGATATTCGTCTCGACTTGCCGACAGGACCACGTTAATGCATAAGAATAGAGAACACAAGTTATTGCTTGTTCTTTCATAACAGAGTTCATACGAGGACTTCTGAGAGAGAATTAGGCGATCAATTGTTCGTTCTGCTTTTTAAGGTCAAGTTTGTTTTTCCACTGGGAATTGAGGGCTTGGCAATCTCCACTCGTGGTCTAGCGGCGATCAACAGTGCGATTGACGAATATGCATAGAGCGCAAATCCGCGTAATCGTGCGTGGTGTACAGCTGAGCGTTATTCGTCTTCAAGCGCTATTTATCCACGGTTCTACTAGAGAAGATCGGGCCACCCCGTATCATCGTGGTATCAGAGTCCAGACCACTCGGTAGAATCTCTTTTTCCCTATATTTCAGTAGATTATTATTTTTATCCTATACATTAAAAAAGCCACAAAAAAATATATCATCTTTCGCTATAGTTTAATTCAACATTTTTTTAGTGCATTTTGTTAGGTCTTGATCCACTCGTTCATAGTGTTTAGTTGCTGGTCGTGTTCCGTTCGCGTTTCTTTTTGTTTTCCATTCCATAAAATTTTATGTTCGTACTTGATTCCTGCTTTGTGCAACTAAACATTACTCATATCTAGTGGATTGCACGTTATTTTATTCATGAACCCTTCGATCCGTTCACGAACCTGTCGTACCTATTGAGACTAGTTTGTTGTTGTGCTCGAGGGACTGCTATTAGGATTTTGAGATGCCAAGTTTTCGCGTCTGGTACTGTTCGCATGACTTCCTGTTAGTAGTTGGCCATGAAAGAAACGAACAAAAAAGGGGGTTGATTGGCGCTGGCCGTCAGTGAAAAAAAAGAAGAGAGCAAAAGAAAAGGAGAAAACAAAAGAGAAACAGAGAACAAAGAAAAAACAGAAGGCAAACTTTTCGGCTATAGTTTTTAATCCTTTTATTGGAGCCAGTTTATATACTTGTATCCGCTGCTGTTCACGTACCATAATTTTGAGCAAACTTGTGCCCTCATATACAACTTTTGAGCACTAGCTAGCGTCTCTCCTTGAATCAAGGTAATACGAGCGTTCGCCTCCATACATAATTGTTCGTGTTATCGCTCATTCCTTTGATTGCAATAGTCCCATTATCCTTGTGCGTGTGTTGCTGTCTACTCCTTACTTATATTTATCGATCAGCAATTAGGCATTGTGAGTCTCGTTTGGATTGCTACCTAGCTCGACAATCTTTAAATTCTGAATTTGTTAGGTTGTTTTCCTCACATAGCTCCACCAAAAACAACCGTGTCATGTATTGACTATCGTTCTTGATATTCGCTCGCACAATCTTGGTTGGTCGTTCGCTGCTATGAGCGTAAGTTTTTGCTGCTCTTAATTTACTTCGAAACGGTACAACTTGCTTTGTTTCAGAATAGTAGTTGAGAGATTCCCACTTATTTTCCACATATATTGTCACTTGGTATTTTTGCTTATTTACACATGTCAGGAAGCAAGTAGGACAACGATCTGGATGGCAACCTTGCTGATCCGGTCACCAAGATGCAATACCATACACTTCGTGCCACGCTCCGGGAAGAGTTTCAGGCTGAGGTTGACCAGGTGCGTGGCAACCTTGGGCGTGTCCAAACCAACTTGGACAACTTGGGGACAGATTTCCAGAAGCTATCCGTGACTGTCGACGATAGCCATAAGGTACTGCTCGACGCTATTGCCAAGCTCACCGCTTCGATGCAGCTGGGTACACGTGGCGAGGCGGGGAGTTTACACCTCCCGTATGAGCCGCGCGACGAGACGGATGCGGAGGCTGCCGCTAGACGGCAACGCGAGGATGATCCACGCCTACGACAACTCGACGAACAAGAGTGTGTTCGTGAGGCGGCACCACAACGTCATGCTATTGCCGAGGTCATGGCGCATCCCCCTACATAAGGGCGTGGCCGTGGAAACGCTACAGGAGGAGGCGGCGCCCACCTGGGCGCCAATGATGGCGTCCACGATGGCGCCTATGGAGGCGCGTATGTCAGCGCCTATGGGGGTGCCTACTATGGCGCCCATGGAGTAGGCCGTGGCGACCGCCACGCTGATGATGACAACGATGAGTCCGTGTTCGATTACTATTTGTCGCTCCGTCCACATAATCAGTATGCACGCAATCATCGGCGCGATGAGTACGCCGATGATCTGGTTGCAAAACCCAAGTTCACGATACCATTTTTTGAAGGTACAACAGAGGTAGAGGTTTATCTTGCATGGGAGTTGAAAGTTGATAAGCTGTTCCGCATGAACCGCTATTCTGATCAGCGCAAGTTGGATCTTGCCGTTGCTGCTTTGGACAGATATGCTGCTACATGGTGGGAGCGTTGTGTGCAATAGCGTATGGAGCGACACGAGCCCCGTGTTGTTACATGGGACGAGCTGAAGCAACAGATGTGCACGCGCTTTGTACCTACACATTAGTAGCGCCACGCATGAGAAGTCGATTGGGTTGCGGCAGGGTTGAAATCAGTTGATGAGTATTATAAAGAGATGGAGCAGATTATCATACATGCTGATGTGCGTGAGAATGAGGAACAAGCGATGGCTCGTTTTCTTTCTGGGATGAATTATGCTATTCGGCGGATCGTTAATCATCATCAATACAACAACATGATTGAGTTGATGCATCAGGCCCGTGAGGTTGAGAAGCAGGTCATTGAAGATACTAAGTATGCCGCACGACAACGTTATTCAACGAGCACAGCACCTCCGTACAACACAGGACAGCTAGGCAAGCCCACTCTATCAGGGGGCAATTCCGCGATGCGCAGTTCGGCACAGAGGAAGACAGATAGTACGCCGCCACAGGCGCCTGCTACTAGCGCGGCATCCTCGATGGGTTCTACAGGCCGTTCACGTGACCTAACATGCTACAAGTGCAAGGGAGTTAGTCATTTTCAGAAAGATTGCCTAAATAATAAAGTCATGATATTTACTGATGATGGGTATATTTCAGCTAGTGATGTGGAGGATACTACTCCGTTTGCTGATTTTGCAGATGATCCTACAGAGGATAAGAGATTGGACTGTAGACCGGGGTCGCCAGATGGACAGCATATGCTAGTGTGCACACCTCGTGTACTTAGCGTGTCACAAAGCCAGCTTCCGCACAGCGGTTGAAAGATCTAGACCCGCCATTATGAGTTAATGGAGTATTTTGGTGATTAATGACAAATCTAATTGTGAGACTAACTCTCTTGTCAAGTATTATCTTGTGTAGTCTCATTTAGATATAAATGTGAAATTCAACGAGGTATGCATTTGACTCATACTCTTATATAATGTTGCATTCCTCGGATCCAAAATATAGGTTGAACTCCACCATAAGTATAACTTGAATATGTGCATATGTTTTCTTTACACATATGTGTATGCACACATTTAGGGGGAGCTCTTTCTATATTTTTTGGTTTCATTAGTATTGATCCATATTCCATTTTTTAGATATATTTGGGATCTTTACTTTGAAACATATCCGTTTGAGTATATAGAACTTGTGTAGTTTGTGTATACTCATGTTTGAGTAAAATAGAACTTGTGTAGTTCTTACATACTCATGTCGTGAGTATATGTAACTTGTGTAGTTCATATATACTCACGTTGTGTTACCTTTATTAAATCAAATTTATTTGTGTTTGAAATGGTTATCATCAATTACCAAAGAGGGAAACATTGAGGTACCCTATCCCACCATTATGAGTTAATGGTATAGTGTGGTAAATAATGATAATCATATTGTGGAACTAACATTTTCCATGAGTTGGATGTATAAGTTATGTTCCAGAATGATGAAGACTTGGGATGATCATGAGTTGATCATCAAGTCAAGAGCTTGGTGTAAAGGATGCATCATGAGTTGATCATCAAGTCAAGAGCTTGGTTTAAAGGATGCATCATGAGTTGATGCTTATCAAGAAGAGATGATCATGAGTTGATCGTCAAGACAAGAGAAGACTCATCATGTGTTGATGGAGGTCAAGTAAAGGATCATCATGCGTTGATGATTATCAAGTTAATGACTCGGACTTGAAGTGTTGATGTGCGTCATCAAGCTTCAAGAAGTTGCAAGGCAAAGGTATGACTAGCTAGCGCTAAGGATGTGTTCCTAGTCTTTTACCGGTCTTGGTATTTGGTTGGAAGACCGGATTGCTAGTATAGGATTGCCGTACTATTAAGAGGTGTCTTAACTAGTAGTTTGAGTTGGTCATGTCTTAATAGCACAATATGGTTGCTCTAGCTCCTCTAGGCATGATGCTATTTATTTGCGAATATGTTTTGCAAATAGTCGAGGCTCATGCATAACCCTTGTAGCATGTGACTTAAATTTGTAAATGTGTTTTGCAAATGGTGTAAGTCCATGTACCTTATTCCTTGTGATGAGTATTCTAAAATGTTGGCAAATGTGTTTTGCAAATGTATACTCAAAATGGCACTATTGTGTATTCATGAGTTTATTCTCTATTATTCCTTGATTAATCCTTGATCTATATTCCTAGGAGCCATGCCGAACAAGAGATTAGCAAAACGCTCGAGGGCTCCTCCTTCTTCTTCACAAGGGGAGAATCCAATCGAAGATGAACTAGAAGATGAGCGTATGGAAGAGGTAGAGGAGTCAAGTGAAAGTGATGAAAACTTTGAGGCTTCTGGTAATGAGGAATCTGATAATGATGAGGAGGATGAGGATGAGGAAGGAGCTCCTGATGAAAGTGAATTCATCGGGCTTGATGTGTCAAAGATCAAGAGCGAATATTATACAATCCTGAGGCACATCAATCAGTTTCAGTTTGCAAGATCAGCGTCCATGAACATCTTTCACACAAAGTTCCAGCAAGACGTGTTTCAAATCATTTATGTGAAGAAACATTTTGCAAACCACCGCTTTGTCAAATGGAGCTATCATGCCCAAAATCAGACCTACAACGGGCTCTACCGTCTCTTCAAAAATGTTGGTTTGGATTCTTTGGTCTCACTGAGGTGTAACTTCCATGCCATGGCCATCAGGCAGTTCTATGCAACATTGTTCGTCTCTCCTGATCACGATCACCTTATCTGGATGAGCGGGCAACAGAGGCTAGAGGCCTCTATGGAAGATTTTGTGTGCACTTGATCCGAGAGAGTCTAGGGTAGAAAGGTACATCTTCAGAACCCTTGCGCTACCTTGGTTGATGAGTATTATGATCCAAATCATCATCATTCATGTGGCAAGGTAACCGGACTTTTTCCCCTCCCCAGCATTATTAATAGGATAATGAGAGCATCGTTCTTCCCTAGAAGTGGGAACAACGATGAAATCCATGGGAGGGCATGGAATGTGATCATGTATATTATGGAGAGCACCAAATTTGATGTTATAGATCTGATTATCAGGGAGATTGCCACCTCCAAGGGAGATAAGTCAAAAGTATATATTATGCTCCCTTTATTATGAAGTCGATAAAGAGCGAACCAACTTTGACATTTCTGTGACATTGAGCACAAGGAATATAGACCTGTGGATGCTCCTCCTCCAGTGCTCCTCCCGCTCCAAAGTGGCTCCTCCTCCACCTCCACAGCCTCGGGATGGGCTCCTCTTCTTAGGGTCCTCAGCACAAGACCCTGTCCTAACAGCGATGCTTCATCTCCAGCTGAGTGTGGACCAGATGAGTTCTTCTCAGGAGGCATTTCAGGCAGCCACATACTCTAGACTGGATGAGATTTAAGCGGCTACATACACTAGATTGGATGAGATTCAGCACCGCCACCTCCGTGTTTGATGTTGACCGCTCGGATGATGATTTATGAGCGGACTTCACTACTTTCCAGCAGCAGCAGGTGCCTCTATATTATCTGCGATTTGGACATGGACCGCACCTGCCTTCCTTCTTTCAGCGAGGAGATCAGCATCAGCCTTCTTCATCACAGGAACCTCCTCCAGAGCAGTAGCCTTCTTGTTTTATTTAGGTCATTAGACCTTGTAATGGAAAACAATTGTAATATCTTTTTGAACGCTTGGTTGTATGACTTTCATTCGAACTTGGTTATGTCTCTATATTACTCTGTGTGAGAAATTGGTTATTTATGCTATGAGTTGTCTTTGTATGATTTGTGGATGAGATATGACTTGGATTGGATGATTATTGATACCTTTTGCTTGATCATATCTTAGTTATCATCTGTCATGTTGATTGGATTCTTTGTTTTTCAAGAGAAACTCTGACAATTTTTTAAAAATAAAGGACCTCTCACAAGCATGAATTTCAAAGTACATCTCAACATGCTTTGTGAAAATTATTTATTGACAAAATTTCCATTGGTCATGAGTATAAACTTCATATTCGTTGTGACCAAGCTCAAAATTGAAAAGATCTCTCTTTTTGACCTCATGTTATTGTTGACAATTTTACAAGTGGTGTCAAACGAAGAAAATATTTCAAGTGGTGTTAAAAGAAGAAAATGATTTCAATTGCCAAGTTCTTTGCGTTGCAAATCTTATTGCTTGGTTTTAAATTTGTTTTGGTCTTTTTAGTGTTTAATGCCAAAAAGGGGAGAATTTTAATGTTATCAATGTATATCCTCACATTTGGATGTTTGTTTTATGCCAAAAGGGGATGTTTGTTTTATGCTGTCAATATTCCCTTTCTTGGATGATCAATACATTCTCCTTATTTGGATGATTTATATATTCTCCTTTGATATTAGATTTATACCATAAAGGGGGAGAATTCTTTTAGGAGAATGCGGTGTTTTACAAGCATATTCTTTTTGCATATTGATTAATGCTTTAAATTTCACCTCTTGACATGAATAGACATAGTTCATTAGCTTATTTTCATATGTTTTGTAGATTTATATCCAAATGTTATTATTGATAAATGATTTGTCATCAATCACCAAAAAGGGGGAGATTGAAAGATCTAAACCCGCCATTATGAGTTAATGGAGTGTTTTGGTGATTAATGACAAATCTAATTTGACACTAACTCCCTTGTCAAGTATTATCTTGTGTAGTCTCATTTGGATATAAAGGTGAAATTCAACGAGGTATGCATTTGACTCATACTCTTATATAATGTTGCATTCAACGGATCCAAAATATAGGTTGAACTCCACCATAAGTATAAATTGAATATGTGCATATGTTTTCTTTACACATATGTGTATGCACACATTTAGGGGGAGCTCTTTCTATATTTTGTGGTTTCATTAGTATTGATCCATATTCCATTTTCCACATATATTTGCGATCTTTACTTTGAAACATATCCGTTTGAGTATATAGAACTTGTGTAGTTTGTGTATACTCATGTTTGGGTAAAATAGAACTTGTGTAGTTCTTACATACTCATGTCGTGAGTATATGTAACTTGTGTAGTTCATATATACTCACGTTGTGTTACCTTTATTAAATAATGATAATCATATTGTAGAACTAATATTTTCCATGAGTTGGATGTATAGGTTATGTTTCAGGATGATGAAGACTTGGGATAATCATGAGTTGATCATCAAGTCAAGAGCTTGGTATAAAGGATGCATCATGAGTTGATGCTTATCAAGAAGAGATGATCATGAGTTGATCGTCAAGACAAGAGAAGACCCATCATGTGTTGATGGAGGTCAAGCAAAGGATCATCATGTGTTGATCATTATCGAGTTAATGACCCGGACTTGAAGTGTTGATGTGCGTCATCAAGCTTCAAGAAGTTGTAAGGCAAATGTATGACTAGCTAGGGCTAAGGTTGTGTTTCTAGTCTTTTACCGGTCTTGGTGTTTGGTTGGAAGACCGGATTGCTAGTACAGGATTGCCGTACTGTTAAGAGGGGTCTTAACTAGTAGTTTGAGTTAGTCATGTGTTGATAGCTAAATATGGTTGCTCTAGCTCATCTAGGCATGATGCTATTTATTTGCGAATGTGTTTTGCAAATAGTCGAGGCTCATGCATAACCCTTGTAGCAACTGACTTAAGTTTGCAAATGTGTTTTACAAATGGTGTAAGTCCATGTACCTTATTCCTTGTGATGAGTATTCTAAAATGTTGGTAAATATGTTTTGCAACTAGCTGAGAATATCATCTTTTAACCTTGTTGGAATTGTACTCAAATGGGCGAATGTGTTTCGCCATTTGAAGTGAAGCAAATGTGTTTTGCTTCGTAGTCCACGGATCAGATCACGGTGTGGACGATCGACCGGTGGCAAATCGTCGAACCGCCATGTGTTGGGCGGTCGGACCGATTTGCTTTGACTTGGAATCTCTGTCCGAAGTTCCGCTTTAGAAAATGGAACTTCCGATGTGAGGAAGTTCGGTGGTTGGTGCGAACGATTATTCCACGAGCCCCGCTTTGGGACTTAGCCAAATTTCAATTGGGCGGTCGGACCGGCCAGCTGCGGCGGTCTGATCGATTTGGCGACGGTCCGACCGGCCATTGCATGGCGGTCTGACCGGACGAAGGCCCAATGGCTAGTTTTCTAGCCGTTGGAGTGTGGGGCGGTCCGACCGGCCATTCGTTGGCGGTCAGACCGGCTCTATGCTGATTTGTGGGAATCTTCTCCCAACGGCTAGTTTTTGTGTGTGGGCTATATATATGAGCCTTGGCCGGTTGGGAGAGGTTGCTGGTGATATTGTGAACATCCTTTGAGCCTCTTGAGCTAAGAGCAATACTTTCCTCTCTTATGTGCATGTGTTGCACTTGGTGAGCTTGGAGAGTAAACCCTAAGTGCATTTGTTGCCTTAGGTAGTGAATTGTGTATCCACTTGAGCGTTGACACTTGATTAGTTCAAGTGAGCATTGAGTCTTGTTACTCTTGGTGTTTGCCGACACCTAGACGGCGTGGAAGCGTCGTGGCTGGTGATCTTCTCAAAGAAGCTTGTGAGAAGGCCCGGTGTGTTTGTGAGTGGTTTGGTGCTCGCCATCTCTGGAGTGGAGGAAGAGCAACCATAGTTGATACGTCACGGGGTCCCGATCTTCACGATGTAGGATGATCACCAAATAACTAGCTTCAAAGAAGCCAAGATAACTTGCTGCAAGCAGCGATAACTAGTGCAACCTGACAAATAAAACTCAAGCCAACCACCGCCTTTAACCGCAACCGAATCGAGGATTCGCCAACCACACTCTCAAGGAACCAACCAACACAGCCTACAATCAATCGAGAAACCTCAAGGAGTAGGAGCACCAATTGGGAGCGGATGAAGCCGCCACGCCAGAATCCCGCCAAGGAAATCACAAGAGCAAAGGGTAGAGATCAACTCTCAAAGGTTTGTTAGCACACAGCTGAACAAAGGGTTCTGTATTTTGTTTATCAAAGTCTGTGGTTTCTATGAGGCAATGAGGTATTTATACTAGGAACATCCCTCCTAGATAGGTGTAAACACGAAAATAAAAAAAGATAATATAGACTATGTGAAAGGGCCTCGTGGCGGTTGGAATTTCTGCAGTCTTGGTGTTTTGTCAATAACTCCACCTTGGGAAGTCCAAAAGATGTGCCGTAAGTTGCGTTGGAAAGTTAACTTGATAAGCTTTCACACCATGTGCAGCATGCACCACGAAATAATGTAGAATGGTACAGTTTTGCATGGGAAGTTGAACGATGGCAGATCGTTGACCTTGACCAGTCTTCACTAAAGCTGGTCGGCTCTCAAAATGGAAATTCCAAACAGCTCGGCTCTGGTGGCATTGAAAACTAGACTTAATAAGCTTTCCAAAATGTCCTCATGGACCTCCATAGCCTTTGGAAATCAAAAGTTATGACTGTTTCTTTCGAACTGCTCACTGGACTCGTCCTGGTTCGAGTGTGGTCCTTCTCTGTAGTCATCTCTTTGTATGTTCCTGTCATCCTTCTTGGTGAACCTAAGCAATAGCAATGTACATGACTTAGGCAGATATAATTCTCATTGATGTTAAAATGATTCTCACAAAGTAGCTGCTCACCTCTTGTTGTAGCTTCTTTGCTCGACTACGTGTAATCGGTCCATCAATGACTTGGGTGGTGTCGATGTAGGTGAGACTTGAGTTGTTGTAGCTTGATTTGGAGGTTGTAACATCTTGCTTGATAGCGTGGTCATATCATCCTCCCCTTGAAAAGGAGTCGCCCTCGACTCAAGTGTCTTCACTTGGGAATGGTAAGAGGTCAAGAACATTGAAGGTGTTGCTCACACCATAACTTGCTGGAAGATCTATCTTGTATGCATTATCATTGATCTTCTCGAGAACACGAAATGGACCATCTCCTCGTGGCAACAATTTTGATTTGCGCTGATGAGGGAAGCGATCCTTGCGCAAGTGTATCCACACCAAGTCCCCGGGCTCGAATAACACTTCCTTCCTATGTTTGTTCATACTTGCAGCTTTGCGTCTTGCCTTGAGTTCAATTACTTCCTTGGTCTTTTCATGTATCTTCTTTACATATGCAGCACGCTTGGAAGCTTCCATGTTGGTCCTCTCCCGCAATGGAAGGGGCAACAAATCTATCGGAGCAATAGGTTTGAAACCATATACAATTTCAAAAGGACATAAGTTAGTGGTAGAGTGTACTGCCCTGTTATAAGTAAACTCCACATGTGGTAAGCATTCCTCCCAAATCTTCAAGTTCTTTTTCACCATTGTTCGCAGCAACATTGATAATGTTCGATTCACCACTTCAATTTGTCCATCGGTTTGAGGGTGACAAGTGGTGGAGAATAGGAGCTTGGTTCCAAGTTTGGCCCATAATGTTTTCCAAAAATAGCTCACGAACTTGACATCTCGATCAGACACAATTGTACTGGGCATCCCATGTAGCCTCACAATTTCCCTGAAAAATAAATTAGCAATATGTGAAGCATCGTCGGTCTTGTTGCAAGGGACAAAATGAGTCATCTTTGAAAATCTATCAACCACAACAAAAATAGAATCATTTCCTTTCTGAGTTCTAGGTAATCCCAAAATAAAGTCCATGCTTATGTCTTCCCAAGGGATATTAGAAACAGGTAAAGGAGTGTATAAGCCATGAGGGTTCAGTTTTGACTTAGCTTTGTGACAGGTGACGCATCGCTCCACAAATCGGATGACATCTCTCCTCATCTTGGGCCAATAGAAATGATCACCTAGCAGTTCAGAAGTTTTCTTTTATCCAAAATGACTCGTTAGTCCACCTCCATGTGATTCCTCAGAATAAAAGCAATCTAACCAAGAATTTGGAACACAAAGCTTGTTTTCTAAATGTAAATCCATCATGTATGTGATATTTTTCCCAACCTTTTCCATCTTTACAATGATTATATGGTTCGAAAATTCAGGATCATTATTATACATACCTTTCAAACTTTCAAGACCCAAAACCTTTACCTCGAGTTGGTTCAACAACACACTCTTTCGAGACAAAGCATCGGCAACAACATTGTCCTTACCTTTCTTATATTTCACAATGTATGGAAATGTTTCATGAACTCAACCCATTTGGCATGGCGACGGTTCACATTTTAGCTTGACCTTTCAAGTACTTCAAAGCTTCATGATCGGAATGAATAACAAACTCTTTTGGCCATAAATAGTGCCGCTGTGTTTCAAGCACACGCACTAAAGCATACAATTCTTTGTCATACAGTAATAATTCAATTGAGCACCTCCCGCTTTTTCACTAAAATATGCTCTTGGTTTTCCTTGTTGCATTAAAACTCCCTAACCCAATTCCACTAGCATCACATTCTACTTCAAAAGTTTTAGTGAAATCAGAAGAACAAGTACGGTGCTTCACCAAACGTTTCTTTAATTCTTGAAAAGCATTATCCCGTGAGTTTCCCACTTAAAATCAACCCCTTCTTGGTCAATTCATTCAAAGGAGCAAGAATGGTATCAAATCTCTCACAAACCTTCTATAAAAACCAGCAAGGTCATGAAAACTTCTTACTTGACTTACATTCGTTGGAGTTGGCTAATCCTTGATGGCTTTCACCTTGGTTTTATCCACTTCGATTCCTTTTCCTGAAACAACAAAACCAAGAAACACAACGTGGTCTGCATAAAACCGCACTTCTCAAGATTAGCAAATAATTTCTCCTTTCGAAGCTCATCCAAAACTTGACGAATGCGATTCACATGCTCATCAAAAGACTTGCTGTAAATTAATATATCATCAAAGTAGACAACAACAAATTTTCCAATGAAAGCTCTCAAGACATGGTTCATTAATCTCATGAAAGTACTAGGAGCATTAGTCAAACCAAATGGCATAACTAATCATTCATACAACCCAAATTTTGTTTTAAATGCAGTTTTCCATTCATCCCCCGTTTTCATTCTTATTTGATGGTAACCACTTCTCAAATCAATTTTAGTAAAAATTATAGAACCACTCAATTCATCAAGCATGTCATCTAATCGTGGAATAGGATGACGATAGCGAACAGTGATATTATTTATAGCTCTACAGGTCAACACACATCCTCCAAGAACCATCTTTCTTAGGTACTAAAATCACAGAACAAGACAAGGACTTAAGCTTTCACGAACAAAACCTTTGTCAAGAAGTTCTTGTACTTGCCTTTGTATCTCCTTGGTTTCTTCCGGATTGGTTCGGTATGGTGGACGGTTAGGAGTGCACCTCGGAATGAGATCAATTTGATGCTCAATCCCACGAATTGGAGGTAGTCCTACTGGTGTTTCTTTTGGAAAACATCTTCATAGTCCTGTAAAGATGAGACACAACACTAGGAAGAGAGGTGATATCGTTAGGTGAAATTAAAACATCTTTGCACACAAGTACAAAGAGCACTTGATCTAGGTTGTTCCTCACTTCTCTCAGTTCAGATTTTGTGGCTAGCATAACTAGATGCTCTCCCTCTCCTCTTTTTTTCTCTCAAATTTGGCTTGTGGCTCTCACTCACCGAGTTGTGGATGGCACTCATTTTCTTTGCTCGCTCCTCCCGTAATCACCGGACCAATTTCAGATTTCTTTTGTAAGTGCTCAGCCATGATTTGTTGGGGTGTCATAGGCTTGAGTACAAACTTCTTCCCTTTCAAATCTAGTGTGTACTGATTTGTTCTCCCACAATGCTGAGTATATCGATCATACTGCCAAGGCCTTCCAAGTAACATGTGACACACAGACATAGGTGCCACATCGCACTCAACGGTGTCAACATATTCACCAATCTTGAATGGAACTTTCACCTTATATCCAATCTTAATATCTCCCGAATCATTCAGCCATTGGACATGATATGGATGAGGATGTCGTTGTAGTTTCAAACCAAGCTTGTCAACCATCTCACGACTAGCAAGATTATGGCAGCTCCCGCCATCAATGATCACCTTCACCACTTTATCTTGCACCTTGGCTCTGGTTTGAAAAAGATTATGTCGCTGCCCAATTTCAGCTTCTTTCATCTGAACACTCAAGATTTGAGCTACTACAAGAGCAACACCGTGCTCAAATTCACATCCAGTATGTTTCTCATCTTCATGGGCTTCATCAACATACTCTTCCTCAACTTCCTCTTCACTAGCTGAATCATATTCTCCATTGTCATTCACAATGATCACACGATTATTTGGACACTCCTTGATTACATGCCCACGGCCTCCACATTTGAAGCATTGAATCCCACTACTCTTGGATGTAGAACCCACTGAAGTAGTGGTGGATGCTGCTGGTTTAGAACTCATGCTTGGGGCAGCAGTGTTCTTCCCACTATAAACACCTTGAACATTAGAACGGAGGCCTCCACTTGAGCTCTTTGCCATTGAGGGTGCAACAGAAAACTTAGAGATTGACTTGCTTCCTTTAGACGCAGACTTCGTACCATATGATAAGAACTTGCTACTCTTGGCATCTTGCTGTAGTTGGCGTTCACTTTGGTTGCTTGATGTACCAAATCAATAAGATGATGATGACGGTGAAACTCAACAATGCTTATTTGGATATTGCGATGTAACCCGACCATAAAACGTGCAATAGTTTGCTCTTCATCTTCATACACATTGGCTCTAATCATAGCCTTCTCCATCTCCTTATAATACTCCTCAACAGAGAAAATTCCTTGCTTCAGATTCTGCAGTTTATCGAAAAGATCACGGCGATAGTGCTTCGGCACAAAACGAGTTCTCATTTCTCTCTTCATTTCTTCCCAAGTGGCAATAGGATTTTCTCCATCTTCTTCACGATCATGGAGAAGTTGCTCCCACCAAATCAGAGCATATCCTTCAAACTCCAGAGATGCCACTGCCAACTTCTTTTCCTCTGCATAATTATGCAGGCGAAATAAGCTTCAGGATCAGACCCTCCATCAAATTTTGGCATGGTAAACTTCAGTTTTCCAAACCTCTCCTCATGGTTGTCTCCTCTACGATGTCGACGACCAAAACGATATTGAGAATGATTGTCATCATCCTCATCTTCAAATTCATCATTGTCTTCATTTCTTCGACCTCGAGCTCTTCCTCTACCATGTGCAGCACCTTGGTTCCTCCTTTCTTGTTCTCTTGCTCTTCTAGCAGCAACTCTTCCATCACTATCTCCTCCATCTTCACCATGGTTGCTTGCACCGTCATGAGGTTGGCGACGTCCTCTGATTTCAGCCATAAAGGCCTGAAGATCTTGCGTCAACCGATCTTGCTTATCTTCCAAGCTTTGCTTCAGTTCATTGAATTGTGCCATAGTAACACAATCTTCTAGCTCTACTCCACCCATCTTCCTGTAAGGTTAGCTAAATACGAACAATAGGTATTTGTGGAATATAAAAAAAAAATTGGTGGCTCTCACAACTCACCTCTCTTACCAACCAAAGCTCTTATGAATTCCTTGCTGCGGATTACAGAGAAACAAATGTGTGGTGGTAATAAGAAAGTGATGGAGAGGCGAAAACAAGACCAGAGTACCGATCACGATGGATTTTTATGTGGAGCTTGGTGGGGAGTGATACACAAGAAATGCAATCTGAATTCTAGTTGTTGTAAAGTTAAATAACAATCCAAACTAGAAGTTCCCTGCCTAGTGCTGATCACAAGATATGGGAGATATAAATCAATCACACACACACGCAAAGAAATTTCAGAGTTGATGTAAACAAGGAATATGATTGGAATGCAAGTGTTGCGATCAGATCCAACTAAAATTTTGCACCAAACACAAATAGCAAACCTGGTTGCTCCACTTGGCGTGACAAACTTTCAAAGACTTGTGCACTTTAACTACTGATCTTCAACCTTTCTTTCTCAATTCTTCTCAACTCTTTTTTTTAACACTTTCCTTTCTTCTTCTTCTTTTTTTTGACACACTTTTTTTTAATAGAACTTAATACAACGACCAGAGATAACACTAGCACACTTATGATAGAACAAAACACAACAAGCAGCCTATAGTTTGATAGGATCAAAGTTAACGAAGGATGATATAGGCTATAGATTTTTTTGTGGGGATTTTCAGATATATAAAAGAGGCTCCAAGGACACGCAAAGGAAAATGATCAAAGAACTAAAACAAAGACTCTAATGGACTGAAACTTAACAAAACTCACTGAAATAACAGATTGAAACAAAGGGCTACAACAATTTTTTTATAGGCTTTTTGGTGGATAGGACGAAACAAATATATATGTAGCTAAAAGGTAAAGAATCCTACCGTGGCAACAAAAGCTCGATACTGATGATACGTCACGGGTCCCGATCTTCACGAAGTAGGATGATCACTAAATAACTAGCTTCAAAGAAGCTAAGATAACTTGTCTGCAAGCAATGATAACTAGTGCAACTCGACAAATAAAACTCAAGCCAACCACCGCCTTTAACCGCAACTCAATCGAGGATTCGCCAACCACACTCTCAAGGAACCAACCAACACACCTACAATCAATCGAGAAACCTCAAGGGAGTAGGAGCACCAATTGGGAGCGGATGAAGCCCGCCGCTGTAATCCCGCCAAGGAAATCACAAGAACAAAGGGGTAGAGATCAACTCTCAAAGGTTTGTTAGCACACAATTTGAACAAAGGGTTCTCAGATTTTGTTTATCAAAGTCTGTGGTTTCTATGAGGCAATGAGGTATTTATACTAGGAACATCCCTCCTAGATAGGTGTAAACACTAAAATAAAAAAGATAATATAGACTATGTGAAAGGGCCTCGTGGTCTGTTGGAATTCTCGCAGTCTTGGTGTTTTGTCAATAACTCCACCTTGGGAAGTCCAAAAGATGTGCCGTAAGTTGCGTTGGAAAGTTAACTTGATAAGCTTTCACACCATGTGCAGCATGCACCACGAAATAATGTAGAATGGTACAGTTTTGCATGGGAAGTTGAACGATCGCAGATCGTTGACCTTGACCAGTCTTCACTAAAGCTGGTCGGCTCTCAAAATGGAAATTCCAAACAGCTCGGCTCGTGGCATTGAAAACTAGACTTAATAAGCTTTCTAAAATGTCCTCATGGACCTCCATAGCCTTTGGAAATCAAAAGTTATGACTGTTTCTTTCGAACTGTTCTACTGGACTGGTCTAGTTCGAGTGTGGTCCTTCTCTGTAGTCATCTCTTTGTATGTTCCTGTCATCCTTCTTGGTGATTGTGGATTTCATGGGTATATGTCCCAGATCTTAGGATGATGTGACAATTGGCAATGGCGTTTACGGTTTGTAGTTTCACGTGTTTTCGACAAAGCTACAGGTATTCTGGACAGGGGCGATCCGACCGGTCCTTGCACGGCGGTCCGATCGGTCCCAAATCTGGCTCGGACCGCCATGTGGGGCGGTCGGACCGGCGGTGACCTAAAAGTGTTCAAAACGAGCTGGGCCAAAAATAGGTGTTGTAGGCAAGTGAGGGGATCCCAATGCACTTGGTCTCATAATTTTTGGAGTCTCCAGTAAGAAGTTCTATTCGTTTGTATTTTCCAGAAGGTTTCGGAATTTCAGGGCTTGAATTTCGGCTAAGTCCCATAGGCGGTCCGACCGCTCACTGTGGAGCGGTCCGACCGCCGAGGACGGTCCGACCGCTCACCCGGAGCGGCCGACCGGTTTACTTGAACGCCGCCAACTTCGTGGCGATGTTGATTTGTTAGGTCAAAGTCATTGGTTTCATGGTATATGATTTGCATGATGCATGTTTTGACTAACATGGGTCAAGTTGTGAAGAACTTGTTCCCGAATTCGTGTTTGCTTGTCTGTGGTTGTGCAAAGTTGCTTGGTGGTCAACGATGGTCAACGGCGAGGAGGATCGGACTAGACTGGAGAGTTGAGGTCCGTAACGATTGACGATGCGGGTGAGGTCAACGACTCAAGCGTGACACAAGATGGACAATGGTGACCTATTGGCAAATCCATGACGCATGGTGAAGCGGTTTAGGTCAAAAGGTTAAAGACGGCGCTATGGAAGCGTGCGTGTGTGACCCGCTTGTTAGTGGGCCTTAACGGAGCCCAATTAAGTCAAACCCTAAGAGTTTTAGGCCTTCACTATAAATAGGAGGAGATGGTGGCTGCACTCTCTCTCTCTCGCCTCTTTGTGTTTCAAACCCTAATTGTCTTTAGGGAGTTGAGGTGGAGGCTAGGGCTCTTGATGGTTTGTGGTGAATTTCGTGATCTTTGATTGTCCATCGATCCATGATGGTGTGGATGTAATCCAAGATCAATCACGAAATCAATCTATGCAAGGTTTGCTTGAGATAAGTCTCCTTTGGTTCTTGCTTTCAATTTCGTGTTTTTAGGGCTTTCTTTGATCCGCGAGTTTGTGATTGATTCTTTCACGTGAATTAGCTTGCTGTGATATGTGTGAATCTATCTAGCATCTTCTTGATCATCAATCTCTCACGAACAAGCTTTAGGATCAAGTTTTCGCTTTGCCCTGTTTTAGACCTTCGTTAATCAATTTGCAATTGCTCAAGATCGCTCCAAGAATTATCATAATATTCGATTGAATAGGTCCTCAATAGCATATAGAAGGTGTGTGCAAAGTTTCATAAAGATTAGAGTTGAGAATCAAAAGTTTCACCTAATTGCAAGTTCGTCATCGGGCTGATTTTACTGTTGCAGATCGGTTCGAGTCTACGGCCGATCCGCCCGTCATCACCGGTCGACCGATTTTGGAGCGGTCCGACCGCCAGCACAAAGCCGGTCAGACCGCCCGGCAATCGGTCCGACCGATAGGGTCCAGCGGTCAGACCGCTCGTGCTGTGAATCTTTGCAATCTTAGTTGATTTTTGTAGCATTGCTTAGGGGTTTAATTGGATTCAATACTAGTCTTCCAACAGATCGTATATTGATCTTCATAGCTTTCTAATAGCTACCGGAGTGAAATTGTATTGAGTTCATAATTTGTGAAAAAGTGAGCGTGTTCTATTCACCCCCTCTAGTCGCCTTTACGGTCCAACAAGTGGTATCGAGCCCTGCTAGTTCAATCTTGATCTTAACCGTCACTGAACTTTGGCGATGGATAAGTTTTCTACTAAACCGCATATCTTCGATGGGCACGATTATGCCTATTGGAAGAATCGTATGCGTGTCTTTCTTGAGAGCGAGGGACAAGCTATTTGGGATGTTGTTAGAGCCCCGCTGGTTATTCCTGAAATTGCTACACCTGCTTCTGCAATTCTTTTGGCTAACAACAATATGGCTAAGAATCTTTTATATGGTGCACTTGGTAGACAAGAATATGATAGAATTTGCAATCTTTCAATCACAAGCATGAAATTTGGAACACTCTCAAACATATCATGAGGGTTCGTCCCAAATCAAAAAGGTGCGCCAAACGGTTTACAAGCGTGAATACAATAAATTCGAGATGCGTCCCGAGAGAGCATCGATGACATTTTCATCGCTTTAATAAAGTAATTAATCAAATGAAAGTCGTTGATATTGAATATTCTCAATCTGAAAATGCCACCCATCTCTTGGCTGCAATCAACACCAAGGAGTGGGAGATGAAAGCTACTGCTATAGAGGAAAATGTTGATCTTTCAAGTCTTACTTTAGAATTGCTTTATAGTAAACTCAAGACTCATGAAATTAAAAGAGTTGATCATCCCAAGAAAGATAATTTAGCTTTGGTAGCGCATCCTCTCAAAAAGTCTTTTGATGACTCTTTGAATCTTTTTCTCGATTTTTATTTGCTTGTTTATCCGCTATTCATGAAGAGGAGCTTGAAAGTATCCTCAAACAGAGTTAGCTCTTCTAGCTAAAAATTCACACGGCCTACAATAATGTGAGAAACAAAAGAGAGGTGATCCGTGACATGCTATGAATGTGGTGAGCTCAATCATATCCGCAAATTGCCCCAAGTCGAAAGGTAAGAGCAATCATAAGGAAGGAAAGCCTACTTGGAAGAAGCCTCCTTTCAACAAATCAAGGTATGAGGCTAATAAGCTTGTGAAGGCCGCCACCGGTCCTTGCCGCTTTGAGGATCAATCCTTGAGTGATGTGGATACCGGGAGTGAGGAGGATAAGGAGGAGGAGATCCTCAAGGCAAAAAGAAAGGGAAGGCCAAAGACTTCACGGCATGTGCTTCATGGTCGACACGGATGACATTGATGATAATGAGGTATCTTTTTCTTATGATGAGCTTTCGCTAAATATGATTCTATAGTTGAGCAATTGCTTAGTCAAGATGAAGCGCTAGAATTTGTTATGACAAAAATAAGAAATTAGAGTCAAAGATTAGCAAACCGAAAGTAGAGCTTAAAAATGCTAAGACTCTTGAACTCGATGAATGTTTATCTTGTCATGCTATGCATTGAAATTACCAAGTTACAATCTGCTCATAACATTTTTGTACAACAACTTGAGAATGCTAGATCCGAACTAAATGAAATTAAAAGTGCTCCTTGTGAAAAATGTTTAGAATCTAGTAAATTGATTGCTTTTGATGTATTTGATTCTAGCCCTTGCACTTCATGTTTAGAAAAGAACGTGAAATCAAAGATATCTTAGAAGTCGCTAGAGTCAAATATGCTAAGCTTAAGGACAATATTGAAAATACTACTTGTGCTTCTTGTTCCACTCTTAAGCTTGAAATTGCTTTGTATAAGGAAAATCTATGAATAAAACTTGTGATGCTTGTGTTAACTTGAGAAAAGAAAATGCTTACCTTCATGATATATTAGAGAAATTTTCTAAAGGTAAGAAACAATTAAACATGATTCTTGACAAGTCTAAAACTCCTTATAAGAAGCAAGGATTAGGATTCAATTATTTTCAAGACAATTCAAACCCAAAAGTCATTCAAGTCTTGGAAAAGGTTTAATTGAATTCAAAACCCAACCTACAAAAACATCTTTTAAATCTGCAGGCTTTGCCCAACCTTGTATTAATTCAAATGGTGCTTCTTCTAGTGGAACCAAGTACCATTGCACTTATTGCAAGAAAGGTGGGCATTTGATTGAATTCTGGCATGAGGTTGAAAATGATAAGAAAAATTTTGATAGAATTTCATTCATGCAACCTAGAGCTTCTATGAGACATGGTAACATTGAAAAGAATAAACCGGATTAGGATTTTCTCTCATGCAAATCATTATGTTTCTAAATATCCTAATTCTAATGTTTATCGATGGCGGTCCGATCATTGGTGGTCACCGGTCCGACCGCTTTGGTCGACGGTTCGATCCGCCACCAACGCCGGCCGATCGCCATGGACAGATTCAAGTCTCATTTTAATTTAAACATTGCTCATAACCGAATGTTAGATGAAATCAAGGATAGTACTTCGGTTTGTATACTCCTTGCAGACGTGTCTCAAGATCGATTCCTAAATCATGTTTATCTAACCCCAGATTGAGACACATCGCTCTTTTGTTCCTTGATTTTCGTGGATTATCGCGAAAGGGAAGAACACGTGGTTCGTTGACTCAGGATGTTCACGCCACATGACCAGGAAACTCAAAATGGTTCACCTCTTTACGCGAGCAACAGTGATGACTTCATCACCTTTGGAGATGATACACAAGGGCGAATTGAAGGAACAGGATCAATTAGGGTGAACAACAAATTCATTCTAAAGGATGTCGCTCTTGTGGACAAGCTTAGGTATAATCTCCTTTCGCTTCTCGACTTCTTGATGATGGCTATGAGACTGCTTTTAAGAAAATGCTTGTCGTGGTGCTTGATTCTACCGTGAGCTTGTGTTTGGAATCTCTAGAGTTGGTAGAATTTTGGAGTGATTTTTCGTAATCTCTTCTCGGATCTCTTAAATGTTTGCTTACATCTTCTTTCGATTTACGGCTTTGGCATCGACGCTTGGGGCACATTGGTTTTGATCATCGACACGAGTTAGCAACCTTGATCTCATGAGAGGTTTGCCCAAACTCAAAGCCATCAAGGATGTCAGATGTGCGCCTCAGTAGGCATGGCAAACAAGTTGCCGCCACACCCTTCGTGACTATAGTTATGACCGACGGACTGTGACGCTTGCTTCATATGGATACCGTTGGTCCCGCTAGAGTCCGATCGATCGGTGGAAAATGGTATATTCTTGTCATAGTCGATGATCTTTCTAGATATACTTGGGTGTTCTTTCTTACTTCAAAATATGAAGCTTTTGGTTATTTTCATGACCTTGTTCTTCGTTTGGCTTCTGAGCTTCCTGGTGCTTTGAGAGCGATTCGCAGTGATAATGGCACGGAGTTCAAAAATGCTTCTTTTGCTTCTTTTTGTGCTGAGCGTGGTATTGAGCATCAGTTCTCCTCTCCACACGCCCTCAACAAAATGGCGTGGTGGAAAGGAAGAATAGGACCTTGGTCGAAATGGCTAGGACGATGCTAGACGAGTATAACACACCGAGGAGATTTTGGGCCGAAGCTATTGCTACTGCTTGCCATATTGCAAATCGTGTCTTTTTGAGACCTTCTTTAGGCAAGACTCCTTATGAGCTTCGTTTTGGTAGAAAACCCTCTGTTTCGCATTTTCGAGTTTTTGGATCAAAATGTTTTATCCTTAAGACAGGCAACTTAGATAAATTTGAGTCAAGAACTTTTGATGGGGTATTTCTGGGTTATCCTGCTCATTCGAGGGGTTTTCGAGTTTTTAATACTGAGACTAACATTATTCAGGAGACTTGTAATATCACTTTTGATGAGACTAGCCCTGGAGCTAGATCAATTGCTACAGATGATTTACAGGTGACAGAGAGCATTTTTGTGGAGGAAGATGAGGACGAAGCTAATATCATTCCTTCATCCGCCATCAAGCGCCGATATCGATACAAGAACTCGCTACATCTACTTCACCTTCGCTGAGGCTCTGCACGATCTTCATCATCGCATACTCATGAGGTCGAAGAAACAGATCTCACCCGGCGCCCACTTCGCATTCAAAGACAAAGCATCCTCCGGAATAGATAATAGGTAATCTACATGAGCGAGTCACTCGCTCTGTATAATGATCCAAATCTCTACTCTCATTCGGCTTTTGTTGCTTCTTTTGAACCCCGCGATATATCACATGCTTTATCTGATTCTAGCTGGGTAAATGCCATGCATGAGGAGTTAGAGAATTTTGAAAGAAACAAAGTTTGGAACCTAGTAGAACCTCCTAGTGGTCATAATGTTATAGGAACCCGTTGGGTGTTTAAGAATAAACAAGGTGAGGATGGTTCGTGGTTAGAAATAAGGCCGATTGGTAGCTCGTGGTTTCACCAAGTTGAGGGGTTAGATTTTGATGAGACATTTGCTCTGTTGCTAGACTAGAAGCCATTCGTGATTCTCGCTTGCATTTGCTGCATCAAAAGGTTTTAAATTATATCGATGGATGTTAAAAGTGCCTTTTAAATGGTTTCATAGATGAGGAAGTGTATGTTAAGCAACCCCCTGGTTTTGAGGATCCTAAATATCCAAATCGTGTTTTCAAGCTATCTAAAGCATTATATGGTCTTAAACAAGCCCCTAGAGCCTGGTATGATAGACTTAAGACCTTCTTGCTTAAAAATAATTTTGAGATGGGTAAAGTGGATAAAACTCTATTTATTCTTAGGCGTGAAATGACTTCTTGCTTGCTCAAATTTACGTGAATGATATTATTTTGGTGGTTCCTCTAATGCTCTTGTTTCCAGCTTTTCTGACACTATGTCCAGGGAATTTGAGATGAGTATGATGGGAGAGCTTAATTACTTTTTGGGACTTCAAATCAAGCAATGCAAGGAAGGATATTTCATTCATCAGACGAAGTACACTAAAGATCTACTCAAACGCTTCAACATGGGTGATCGCAAGCCAATTTCCACTCCCATGGCAACTTCGATCGCTTTGGATCCGGATGAGGAAGGAGAAGTCGTGGATCAACGCGAGTACCGCAGACATGATCGGCTCCTTCTCGTATTTGACGCCTCGAGACCGGACATTCACTTCACTGTATGCCTTTGTGCAAGATTTCAGCGCCTCGAGAACTTCCCATCGCCAAGCCGTTAAGTTTATATTCGTATTTACACTCTACCCTCTAATATGGCATTTGGTATTCCCGCTCTTCACTTTGTCCATTAGAGGTTTTTCAGAGATTCGATTTTGCGGTGTTTGTTAGATAGGAAGAGTACCTTAGGCACCGTCACTTCCTAGGCACTTCTCTTGTATCTTGGTCTTCTAGGAAGTCTTCATTGCACAATCCACTTGAAGCGGAGTATGTAGTCACCGCTAGTTGTCAGAGTCGATTTTGTGGATGACGCCCACTTTGAAAGATTATGGGTTAAACTTTGCTAGTGTTCCTCTTTTCGTGATAACACTTCGCTATTAATATTGCTAAAAACCCATTGCAACATTCTAGGACTAAGCACATAGACATTCGCCACTTCCTTAAAGATCATGTTGAAAAAGATGATATTGTGATGCACTTCAGAGAGTCCAAGCTCAATTGGCGGATATTCTTACCAAGCCTTTAGATCAAACCGCATTTTCCTCCTTAAGAAGCGAGTTAGGGTAATTTATCCTTATGGTTTGGTTTGAGGGGAGTTTGATCTTTTCTTATCTTTCCTTGTTCTTTTGATCTTTTATTGTTCTTTTACGAACTTAGTGATCTTTTGAACTTTTTAGGTTTTTAGGCTTTTTAATTGCATCTCATTGTGTCATATTGCATTCATATGAAAAATACAACAAGTGGTTACAACAAGTGGTATGAAAAATCCAAAAAGATGCATTGTAATATAAGATTTTCTGCTTATCTTTTAAAATGATGAAGCTTTGCCTATTACCCTTTAGAGCTTTTGTATTTCAATTCTTGCTCAATGTCATGTCTAGTTCTTTGACTTGCTAGAATTATCATGCTTTTACATGTGTAGCTAAGTCTTTGCTATATGAGCTAGAATCTTTTAAACAACTCAAACTAAGAAATTGCAATTTGTGGATGTTTTAGCGAGTTGCGCAATTAGTGCTCCTCTTGTGACATTGGCCCTGTCAGAATTGCTTTGTTAGCTCTTTGATCTAAAATTGACCATTACTTGAGCTTTTGTGTTCTTGAGATTCTAACACTGCTCATCTGAAAAAAAATGAAAATCAAGATTGTCTTATGCTTAAATTGTGCCAAACTATTCTTACGAGACTGCTTGTCAAATGACATGAACTTGGAGATAGTTTGATGAACTAGACGATCTCATGGGGACTGCTTGTCAGAAATGACATGAACCTCAAGATTTGTCGCCCTGGTAGAAGCTTAGAAAGAGTTTGTGGATGGCTCCTAGTCGTGATCTTCTTTACTAAGATATACCTTTAATCAACTTTTGGTCAAGCTTAGGATGAGTTTGTGGATGGCTCCTAGTCCAGATCTTGTCACTAAGTTAGATCATTAGTCAACTTCAATATTCAATGCAAATGAGAAAAATGTTGACAAATGGGCGCTATAAAATATTGAGCAAAATGATTCAATACGGACTTGATTGACTCTTAATGTGGTCTTTGTTAGATTTTTGATCTCACTTTGACATTTTGACATGGCCAATTTCATTTTAGGATCCTCGTTGATGAACTTCTTTGAATTTGAAGCGTTGCTTAAATTGATCAAATCCATCGCTTTACTTTTGAGCCTTTGTGCTTAGCTTTGATATATATGTCTTACCATGATCTTGCTAGTATTTGTCAGCTTGATATGTTGTTTGTGCAATATTAGAGATACTAGCTTGTTCTTTTGGGTAATCTCCAAAGCTTCTTGTAATCAAAAATTGAAAATACAAAAATTGAAGCCACTCCATTGCATTTCATGCATATTCCTCTTTATGCTTCTTTTGTTTTCTTCGCCTTTATTCTATATTTATTATCTCCGGATGAGAGGAAGGTGTGATTCCTTGATGAATCCATTGTCAAAGGGGAGAAGATGTGTTAAATGAGAAGAGAAGATGTGTTAATGAGAATATATTTCTTTTTGGGGAGAAGTTGTTGGGGAGAAGTTTGTACAAAGGGAGAAATCAAAATTTGAAAAATTAAGGATCATAGTGAGGGGAGTTCTTGAGTTGCATTCTTATTGTCTTATTGTATATTATGAACTTGAATTGCATTCTTTTATCCTCACAATGATCATAGGTCAATTGAACAATTGTTCTTTCATATGGACCTTATGTGAGATTTTGACCCTTTCTCGAAATCAAAGTTTTTATGCTTACTTTTGCCTTGTCTCACATGCCTATATTATTACGATGCCACTTGGTCATTTACATTGCTTTTTCTTGCTTATGGACCAAGTTGTGCCTTTGTGCTAGCTGCGAGTAAACTCGTTTTCAAACCTCTTACTTACATTTTCTCGGATAATTGCCAATGTGTTCATCAAGGGGAGATTGTGGATTTCATGGGGATATGTCCTGATCTTAGGATGATGTGACAATTGGCAATGGCGTTTACGGTTTGTAGTTTCACGTGTTTTCGACAAAGCTACAGTGTATTCTAGACAGGGCGGTCCGATCGGTCCCAAATCGGTCGGACCGGCCATGTGGGGCGGTCGGACCGGGCGGTGACCTAAAAGTGTTCAAAACGAAGTGGGCCAAAAATAGGTGTTGTAGGCAAGTGAGGGGATCCCAATGCACTTGGTCTCATAATTTTGGAGTCTCCAGAAGAAGTTCTATTCGCTTGTATTTTCCGAAGGTTTCGAATTTCGTGGCTTGAATTTGGCTAAGTCCCAAGGCGGTCCGACCGCTCATTGTGGAGCGGTCCGACCGCCGAGGACGGTCCGACCGCTCACCTGAGCGGTCGACCGGTTTACTTGAACGCCGCCAACTTCGTGGCGATGTTGATTTGTTAGGTCAAAGTCATTGGTTTCATGGCATATGATTTGCATGATGCATGTTTTGACTAACATGGGTCAAGTTGTGAAGAAGTTGTTCCCGAATTCGTGTTTACTTGTCTGTGGTTGTGCAGGTTGCTTGGTGGTCAACGATGGTCAACGGCGAGGAGGATCGGGACTAGACTCGGAGAGTTGAGGTCCAGAACGATTGACGATGCCGGGTCAGGTCAGCGACTCAAGTGTGACACAAGATGGACAATGGTGACCTATTGGCAAATCCATGACGCATGGTGAAGCGGTTTAGGTCAAAAGGTTAAAGACGGCGCTTTGCGAAGCGTGCGTGTGTGACCCGTTTGTTAGTGGGCCTTAACGAGAGCCTAATTAAGTCAAACCCTAAGAGTTTTAGGCCTTCACTATAAATAGGAGGAGATGGTGGCTGCACCTCTCTCTCTCTCGCCTCTTTGTGTTTCAAACCCTAATTGTCTTTAGGGGAGTTGAGGTGGAGGCTAGGGCTCTTGATGGTTTGTGGTGAATTTCGTGATCTTTGATTGTCCACTGATCCATGATGGTGTGGATGTAATCCAAAGATCAATCACGAAATCAATCTATGCAAGGTTTGCTTGAGATAAGTCTCCTTTGGTTCTTGCTTTCAATTTCGTGTTTTTAGGGCTTTCTTTGATCCGCGAGTTTGTGATTGATTCTTTCACGTGAATTAGCTTGCTGTGATATGTGTGAATCTATCTAGCATCTTCTTGATCATCAATCTCTCACGAACAAGCTTTAGGATCAAGTTTTCGTTCTTGCCCGGTTTTAGACCTTCTGTTAATCAATTGGCAATTGCTCAAGATCGTTCCAAGAATTATCATAATATTCGATTGGAATAGGTCCTCAATAGCATATAGAAGGTGTGTGCAAAGTTTCATAAAGATTAGAGTTGAGAATCAAAAGTTTCACCTAATTGCAAGTTCGTCATCGGTGATTTTATCATTGCAGATCGGTTCGAGTCGGCCGGTCGATCGCCCGTCATCACCGGTCCGACCGATTTTGGAGCGGTCCGACCGCCAAGACAAAGCCGGCCGATCACGCCGCAATCGGTCCGACCGATTGGGTCCAATGCCGACCGCCGTCTGCCGTGAATCTTTGCAATCTTAGTTGATTTTTGTAGCATTGCTTAGGGGTTTAATTGGATTCAATACTAGTCTTCCATTTCAGATCTTGGTATATTGATCTTCATAGCTTTCTAATAGCTCTTTGGAGTGAAATTGTATTGAGTTCATAATTTGTGAAAAAGTGAGCGTGCTCCTATTCACCCCCCCTCTAGTCGCCTTTACGGTCCAACAGTGAACCTAACCAATAGCAATGTACACGACTTAGGCAGTATATAATTCTCATTGATGTTAAAATGATTCTCACAAAGTAGCGCGTTTACCTCTTGTTGTAGCTTCTTTGCTCGACTACGTGTAATCGGTCCATCAATGACTTGGGCTGGTGTCGATGTAGGTGAGACTTGAGTTGGTGTAGCTTGATTTGGAGGTTGTAACATCTTGCTTCATAGCGTGGTCATATCAATAGTGGAGCGAGGTGTTGGTTCAGTTTGGAACCGGTCCAAGTGTTGGACTTATCTCGGAGGTGTTGGCTTAATTAGTGGAGCCAGTCCAACGTGGTTGGGCTTACCTCAACGTGGATTAGGGGAGGCCGGCAAGTCTCCGAACACCACGGTAAAACATAATCGTGTCCATCTTGTTTTTTACTTGTGCTTTACTTTGAGCAATTTACATTACATGCTTTAATTGCTTATATATCATTGTATGATTGCTCTCTTTCAGTTGTGGAGAGAAGGGGCATTTCGCAAATAGCTGCCCTCACCGTCAGAATACTGCCGCGAAGAACAAACTAGGAGTCGCCCCAGCACCAGGCCAAGGATCTAGCCAAAGCAAGAGTCTCCAGACGTCTCAAGCCTCAGGGCCTACTCCGACACCGAGCCGTGGCCGCAGTGAACCCCGCCACGCAGAGGAGGCCCGTGAAGAAGCCGTGGAGGCCGATGGGTATGTTCTCTCGTAACTCAAGACCGCGTAAGTTTTGTTTGACTCTGGAGCTTCACACTCTTTTGTTTCGAGAAAGTTCGTTGAAAGGCTTAAGTTGCCGACCTTTAAGTTAAATAAACCCGTGGTGCTAAGTTCACCCGGGGAATCTCTCTTTGCTACCTAAGTAAGCCCCAAAGTAGAGATTGCTTTGGAAAACCCCCGACAACATCAGCAACAACTGCGGTCATGCCGACCACAGAAATATGCACATGAGTCTTTTGTTGTCTGTCCACATCTGTGATGGCTGATCGCAGACAATGCGGCTTATGCTTCAACTGTGATGAACAATTTGTTAAGGTACATCGATGCAAACGATTGTTTTGGTTGGATCGCAAAGGCAACCAAAGTCCTAAGGATATGTCGGATGACTAGATAACCGATGAGATGGAACTACAAAAAATTTTACTCGTGGTCACTAGTATATGCATGGCATAGACAATGCAATTAAAGTTATGTATCAACGCATTCGAGGGCATTGCCTTGTTCGACACATGCTCTACTCAAAATTTCCTCAACAAGGCATGTGTGGTCATAGTCAACCTCACCATCCAACGTCAGAGTGGCCTCCAGATCAAGGTGGCCAATGTGATAGGTTAGAATGAGCCGGCATTTGCAAAAATATGCCAATGACGATTGCGCCTTCCATGTTTGTTGTCGATTTCTACATCATATAACTGTTAGGATTCGATGTCATCTTGGCGATGCAATGGCTGAGCATGTTGGGGTCGGTATTGTGGAATTTCACACAGATGCAGTTCTCGTATTGGGTGCACAATACGCGGATCACTTGGACTGGGTTGCAGCATCCACCTATGTCGGCAGCTATGTTACAATCCGTTGCTGGCAAAGATCTTCTGGCAACTCTTCTGGCAGAATTTGAACATTGATTCTCTACTCCTACGGGATTTCCCCTACATGATCATGCGATGATCGCATCCATGTTGTCCCCAACGCACTGACATCTCGGTGCACCCTTACTGTTATGCACAAATCCAAAAAGATGAAATTGAGCACTAGTGCGCCACAATGCTGGTACAGGGAATCATTCGGCCAAGCTCGCTGCAGTTCTCATCACGTGTTCCTCTTGACCAGAAGAAAGATGATTCGTGGCATTTTTGGGTGGATTACTGCGTGCTCAATGAACGTGTCAAGAACAAATTTCTGATTCCACATGTTGACTAAGCTGTTGGATGAATTGATGGCACTCGCTATTTCACCAAGTTAGACTTAAGGTTCGCTATCATCAAATTCGCATGTTTCGAGGGTGTTCTAAAATGGAATTCTGCACTCACCGTAGCCATTTTGAATTCTTGGTTCTTCCTTTCGGCCTATGCAATGCTCCCTCAACCTTTTAGGCGATGATGAATTCCGTACTACAGCCTTTCCTCCGTCGGTTTGTTCTCGTGTTCTTCAACGATATTCTAATTTACAGCAAAACTTGGACGGAGCACCTTCCCCATGTTCACCAAGTTTTGCAAACGCTCACTACTCATCAGCTCTTCCTTCACCAGAAGAAGTGCACATTTGGACAGAGGCAAATATTGTATCTGGGTCATGTCATTTTCGTCGCCGGGGTAGCTATGGATCAGGTGAAAGTGTCGGTAGTGCTCGATTGGCCGTGGCCTCACAACGTTCGATGTTTGTGTGGATTCTTAGGACTGGTGGACTATTATTACGAATTTATCCAAGATTTTGGCTATATTGCGGCGCCACTTAACAAACTACTCTGCAAAGAAAGTTTCCGGTGGTCTGAGGAGGCTTCGATCGCTTTTGGCACTCTGAAAAAGACCATCGCTTTGGCACCGGTCCTACAGCTTTTGGATTTTGCAAAGGACTTTGTGATTGATTGTGATGCTTCTGGGTTCATGTTTGGCGTCGTCCTGCACCAGGGTGGTCGTCCCATTGGATTTTTCAGCAAATCAATAGCTCCTCGTCAAGCTCAACTTCCAGCTTATGAACAAGAAATTATTGGGCTTGTTTTTGCAGCTAGACATTGGCGGCCTTACATCTGGGGTCACAAGTTTCGTGTCCAGATGGATCATTATATTATGAAACATTTATTGGATCAACGTTTGACAACGATGCGACAACATTAGTGATGCGGACATCCTTAGCTACGTTGTTTCATATAATGTTTTCAATTCATTAAATACCTCAGAACAACATGAGCTTACTAAGAGAGTTGAAAAACAAGAGAAGCTTATCCAACTGATTGGAAGATTCAATAATGAACGGAGATGAAGGATATGAGGTTGTTCTTGAAGAAAGGTCATCACAATGGAGGAGAAGCTCGTGGGAGACAAGCAAGGGAAGAGAAGTCCAAGAATCCAAGTCAAATTCGAAACTTACACAAGCCCAACCAAATTCAAATTCGGAATCAACTCATAATTCAATTCGGATTCGGAATCAGCCTCAAATTCGGATTCGGAATCAGCAGGACAGTTCGGATTAAAACGGCCATAACTTTTACAAACGGAGTCCGATTCGAGTGTTCTTGGCCTTGTTGGAAAGCTAACTTCAAGCCCGATCCAACGGATCCTCCCTCACTCCGAAATTCCTTCTGGATCAAAAGATATGATCGAATCAATGTGACGGTTGTAAAATCAGAGTTTCCTTTTCTGTTTTGGAATGTGTCGGAATTGGAGTAGGACTCCAAATCCGAATTAGAATAGGAGTAGGGCCTCTTGGCCAGCCATGAGGAGGAGTAGGAGCACTATATATAGAGGGGTAGACCCCCATTGTAACCTCAGACCACGATTAATATATTTTCAAAGCCTTTGCTTGATTTTCCTGTTGTGCTTATAGCCAAAACAGAGGGAATTGGGCGTTGAGAACAAGGGGTCGTTCTTGCTTTTCCGCTGGGAATTGAGGGTTCGACGATCTTCGCTTGTGGTCAGCGAGGATCCAATCAAGTGTGTGTTTGGGCGAATTTTCCATAGAGTTGTAAGTCCGTGCATTGGCGCGGGGGATCAGCTGGTTGTTCGTCAGGATACACAAGTTATCGAGAGGTTCTACGTCGAGAAGATCGGGCACCCCGCATCAGGTGGTATCAGAGCTCCGTTGACTCGGTAGGATCATTATCCAGTTATCTTTTTTTCCCATACACGAAAAAGCCATACAAAAAAAAATTTAGCCGTAGTATTTAATTTGTTATTCTAGTGAGTTTTGTTATGTTTTTGTCCATTAGAATCAAGTTTAGTTTGCTGATCTTGAATTCTTTTGCGTTGCTTTTTATTTGAGCCTAGTTTGATTTTTCTAGTCGTATTTATAAAAAATAATAACAAAAAAAAAGAAGTGAGACATCAATTTATCCTTTGTGAAACTTTCAATCCTTTGCGAATACTTTGAACCTATTTAAGACTAGCTAAATCGTTGCTTAGGGCTGCATATTAATATTATGTTCTTGCAACTGTTCAAAGATCAAAAGGTGGGAAATAATTTTTGCTCATTTTTGGTAGAACAAGAATTTTGGCAATAGTTCAAAAAAAAGAAGGAAGGAAAAAGAGAAGAAAAAAAAAGGAAGAGAAAAGGAAAAGAGAAAAAAAGAAAACGCATAGCCGAACCATAAACTTGAGCGAAAATCCCCACTCATTCTTGATTCAATTGTTTGAATATCAATATTTTGTGCAATCTTGTGCCCTAGTTTCATTATTTGCAACTAGCTAGTGTCTTTCTATAACTTGTGCAATACGAGCTATTTTGTTCTTCACTTATATCTTACATAGCTCATTCCTTGATTGCACTAAGTTCCAATATTTTTGCGTGTGAGTTGTTTTGATTTTCACTTATATCTTTGTGATCGGCAACTAGGCATTGAATTCTAGTTTGGATATTTACTTAGCCTTACAATACATAGAATTTTCAAATTAAGTAGGTATTCATACCAAACTCCACAAAACACCCGTTGTCGTGCTTTGACTTGCTCTTGAAATTCGCTCACACATCACCTTGTGGTTCCCGCCGCCTCAAGTGTAAGTATTGTTGATCTTAATTCCTTCGAACGGTAAAGAAACTTCACCTTGTTAGGATTGTGAGTTGAGTGACCTCTACATATACACATACACCTACATACATATTCTTTGCTTTGTCGCTAACAATGGCAGATCGCGAGTATAATGATCTTCCTTCTATGGTAGTAATGATCCAGAGGAGTATCTTGAGTGGGTACAAGACATGGAGTTCGAGCTTGAATCCCATAAGTTCGAATCAGAAGCCAAGGAAGTGAGAGTGGCCACTTTGTTTTTTACGGACTATGCCTCTAGTTGGTGGCAACAACTAGGTGGAAAACGATTCATTACATCTTGGTCGTTTAAAAGCGCCATGAGAAGAGAATTTGTTCCATCCTATTATGAGCGGAACTACTACAACATGTGGAGAGCATTACACAAGGATGCAAAGTTGTCCAAGATTACTATATTGAGTTGAATCATGCAATGCGCCGTGCCAATATCACTAGTCCATATCAAGAAAAGACATACTTCAAAGCAGGCTTGAATTATCAGATCGTTGCTGCACTTCAAGATGAATATTTTCGTAGTCTGCAAGATCTTGTGAAATATGCTATGAAGGTAGAAAAGAGACTTAAACACATGCAAGCACATCAATTAAATCTGCGCCACTCTTTAGTTCTAATTCATCCACTGGTGTGTCACTTGAGAAGAAGATCGAGCATGTGAATTTTTCTTCGACCGAGGTGATGAGTAGTGTCTGCCTGTCACAACCCGCAACACGTGAGGAGGTCGTGGTTGGTGGTAGTTGTGCCATTGTTGGCCCAGGTCTTACAAGGATGAGATGTATCAAAACCCATGTGAGAATGAGAGCCACATAGCCAAATTGAGTGAGAGTGATAAAAAGAGTGAGCTGTGTGATTCCACCATACGCGAGATTGAGAGCATCCCAATTGAGAGTGTGAGAGATACACCAAAAGAAAAGAGAGAGATAGATGATAGGACAAGTAAGATCATTTTTGAACCTAACAACTTACCCTCTATTTCTAGTGTTGTATCCCACATTCGCAGTGGACCAAGCAAATAAGGAGTTGAGATTCAAGAGCCCTCACCATTGGAAGAGAAAGATAAAGAGCTAACCATAGATGGAGAGGGAATACCAAGATCAAGGTAACACTATTTGTCTTGAATTGGTCGCTTATGAAAACAAGGTGCGAAACTGAGAACTCCATTATTCATTTGATGATTCCACGCTCTAAATTTGATATGCTTAATTTGCATAATGTGAAATTGATTACTCAAAAGAAGTTCTTAGTAGAATACACATTAATAATTCTTTGTGTTATATCATATTCGATAGTCCTAAACATGTATATAGTGTGATTAAGAAGGTTCTTGAAATTTCACACTTAAGATCACTAGTAAATAGCTATATACACACATATAAATTCAATTTGATTGATGATGTTGGTGTAGACAACATGTTTCAAGTTTATCAAATATACATTACCTATGATAATCTTGTTGATTTACAATCACATGTTTTATGCAAACCATTTATTGAGCAATGTCATGATATCTTTAAGATGGGTTTAAAAACAAGTGTCTATTGTTTAGAATGCAACATGATGCCTACTTGTTTATCTCTTAAATGTATAACTAATCAGAGTAACGCAGTTAAATCATGGAATGGTATCAATTGGTTTTCACCGACTTTAGTTGATTTTGATGTTGTGAAGGTTAAATTTTATCATATTAGTCAGTTGGGCAATTTGAAATATGATTTTGAGCTATCGAATGTGCAGAACAACAAGAAGAATACAATAATTGATTCATACATATACCATGCATATACGTTGTTTTCTTCGTCTAGCACATTTTCAGTTATCAAAAGCCGAGGACGGCTTTTTTGAAGAAAGGGAGGATGATGCGGACATCCTTAGCTACGTTGTTTCATATAATGTTTTCAATTCATTAAATACCTCAGAACAACATGAGCTTACTAAGAGAGTTGAAAAACAAGAGAAGCTTATCCAACAGATTGGAAGATTCAATAATGAACGGAGATGAAGGATATGAGGTTGTTCTTGAAGAAAGGTCATCACAATGGAGGAGAAGCTCGTGGGAGACAAGCAAGGGAAGAGAAGTCCAAGAATCCAAGTCAAATTCGAAACTTCCACAAGCCCAACCAAATTCAAATTCGGAATCAACTCATAATTCAATTCGGATTCGGAATCAGCCTCAAATTCGGATTCGGAATCAGCAGGACAGTCCGGATTAAAATGGCCATAACTTTTACAAACGCAGTCCGATTCGAGTGTTCTTGGGCTTGTTGGAAAGCTAACTTCAAGTCCGATCCAACGGATCCTCCCTCAATCCGAAATTCCTTCTGGATCAAAAGATATGATCAAATCAATGTGACGGTTGTAAAATCAGAGTTTCCTTTTCTGTTTTGGAATGTGTCGGAATTGGAGTAGGACTCCAAATCCGAATTAGAATAGGAGTAGGGCCTCTTGGCCAGCCATGAGGAGGAGTAGGAGCACTATATATAGAGGGGTAGACCCCCATTGTAACCTCAGACCACGATTAATATATTTTCAAAGCCTTTGCTTGATTTTCCTGTTGTGCTTATAGCCAAAACAGAGGGAATTGGGCGTTGAGAACAAGGGGTCGTTCTTGCTTTTCCGCTGGAATTGAGGGTTCGACGATCTTCGCCAGGTCAGCGAGGATCCAATCAAGTGTGTGTTTGGGCGAATTTTCCATAGAGTTGCAAGTCCGTGCATTGGCGCGGGGGATCAGCTGGTTGTTCGTCAGGATACACAAGTTATCGAGAGGTTCTACGTCGAGAAGATCGGGCACCCCACATCAATTAGTGGATTCTGAAACTCCTAGGCTATGATTTTGCCATCGAATACAAACCAGGCAAGGATAACATCATCGCAGATGCGCTCTCCCGCCAGCATGAGGATATCACTTTGCATACCCCGTCGACTACTGAATTTGCCTATTATGACGATATGCGTTGTCAACTCAAATTTCACGCATCCTGGACTGACAAGTGCAAAGAATGGAGTTCAGGTTCGTTATCGGCCGAATGGGATTTCTTGGATGGCCTATTGCTGTTTCGACAATGTATATTTGTTCCAACTGATTTTCCAGGCATCTAACAAATTTTGTGGGTTGCACACTCGGTCGGTCATGAAGGTATCACAAAAACTTTGCATCACATCCATGCAAGTTTTTGTATAACTAGAGGACGATGTTTGCTTCAAGAGTTTATTCGATCGTGTGTCACTTGCCAGAAGCACAAATCATCACAGTTGCAACCCGCAAGATACTCGTTGTTTATGTGGAGATCGTGTAACATCATGGCCGCAATGGTTGGCTTGGGCTGAATTCTGGTACAATAGGTCATATCATTCAGCTCTTAAATCCACTCCTTTCGAAGTGGTTTATGGGAGGCAACCTCCTCCATTGATCCACTATACAGAAGGTATAGGTGAAACTCCTGAGGTCCAGAAATTGCAGGAAAATCGTGATGAATTCCTCCTAGAAATTCATTTAAGGTTACTTCAATATCAACAACACATGAAGAGTATGGCGGATAATAAACGTCGTGAACTACAATTTCAGGAAGACAATTGGGTTTGGCTCAGGTTACATCAGAGAAAGCTTTCTTCTATTGCTCTCGACCTCAATAGCAAATTGCGTCCTGGTTTTTCAGTCCATTCCAAATTGTGTCCAAAATTGGTTAGGTTGCATATAGCTTGGAGCTTCCTGAGCAGGATGTTATTCATAATGCTTGTCACGTCTCCAATCTCAAGCCGTTTTTTTGGTGTTCCTCCTGGGCATGTTCCGGAATTACCTCCCTTACATCATGGCCATGTGCAATTGCAACCTGCAAGTATCGTCAGAGCACGACTTAATCATGGCATGTGGGAATTACGGGTTTAGTGGAAGACCAATCCTACGTCCGAAGCATAAGAAACTTGGGTTAAACGAGATTATTTTCACCGAGAATTCCCAGATTATTAGCTTGAGGACAAGTTGTTTCAAAAGGAGGGGGGAGGTGTTACGGATAGTTTTGTCGGCATTCAATACCAGTGCAAGAATAAAGACAGGTTGATTCCGGAAGTTTAAATATAGAAGGTTAAGGATAGAAAGAGTTCAATTAGAGTAGTATACGAGTAGGGCTGTTATAATCAGAACTCAATCCAGCTCTAAGGAATATATAAAGATTTCAGAGGTTTGTAATTCAGACAAGCTACGAGAATCAGTACAAATATCTTCTTCCAATTCTTCTTCGTCCCGTCTAATTCTGGCTTCACATACATACAATCTTCGTTCTTCAACTAGAGGAGCTTCGGTTCCTAATAGATTTTCAATCGAGAAGATTGTGAGTTGTCTTGAAGTGTACGAGTCACTATTTCAAATCCAACAAAAAGATGGCACAACAAAGAGAATGGCAAAGGCAAAGGTGTGTTGCTGGAGTTGATCCCTATCGAGGCCTGACTCTCAGCATCGATCCATGTGGATGGATGTCGGGACCCAAAATTACGATTCAGGACCCTCTGTGTTTAATGCACTAGCCCAGGATCACGCTAGTGCACACAGTGTTAACAAAGATGGAAATCGATCCATACAAGCGAATAGTAACATAAACGAATAACTTTGATTAATAAATAATGGTTTTGACCTTAAGGTCAAGTTACAATTACTGAGCCACGCAGGGCTAACAGAGAAAATAAACAACAGCGGAAACGAAAAAGGTAGTGGCACCCCATCGATTCACCACAGGCAACCGACTGGGATCAAGACCTCACGATTAAGCACCTTCGATGTACTCGTCCTCGAATGCTGGTGAAGACTCCTCCTCTGCTTGATTCGTCAAAACAAGCGTGAGTACACACCGTACTCGCAAGCCACACCACAGAGATGCAAAATGTATATATGCTGGCTTTTTACAAGGGAAGGCATTTTATGGCTCTTTTGCATAAATGCAACCTTTGCAATTGAATACAATTAATAGATTTAAAACAGGTAAAACCAATAGACAATAATAAGCTTAACAAGTTATTTCACAAAGACACACACAGCCTAACAAGTTATTCACATAGCTAGATGATTTAATCACATAGCTCCCTTCCCACACAGTTTTATGAAAACATCTACCCCTAGTGTGAAATCCCCGAGCATTGTCCATGACCGCGGACGCGGCTATTCGAATAGATTACGTTACACTCTGCAGAGGTTTGTACACTTTACCCACAAGATACACTTAGTGTAGCTAACACTAAGCATAACCAAGCATTTCAGATACCTTATCTTACTACGCTAGGCCCGTCTCAAAACAGGCATGTGGTCGTACAGAAGCTCTACCAATGACGCACATGGTGAGGTCCTTAATTGACCAAGGCAAGACTTCCACTAACCAAACCACATAGACACACAGATTAATATTATTCACACACCACACAGTCCACCCTTTCACACAAGATTCACCCTTGCCTCACCCAAATCCATTTACCACCTTGTTGATTTAAGTGCAACATATGCCACAAAGACACATAGTACACACAGTTTGTTCACACAGTTTCATATTCACTTAGTCAATTTATAACAGCAGTATACATGACAAGTGATTCGTGGCATGGCTAAGCAATCTAATACGGAACTAACCAACCCACGTTGGTGCAACAATATTTACCAACTAAATACCAACTAAGGTGACAAGGAATCAGGACATAGCAATTAACAAGGATGGCATAACAATTTGGGATTAACTACTGCACCCAAAAGCTTTTAAATAAATACTTGAATTAAGATGCATAAATTTGAATTTAAAATAATTTTATAAAACTGGGAAGCAAAATGGTCAAGGGTATAGCTTGCCTTGGAATAGGTTCAGGTGCTGGTCTTGGTCTTGGAAAGCTCCTTCTTCCTCAAACCTCCCAGAAGTATCGTCGAAGTCTACTCGTAACGAAGCAAACAACAAGAATAAATAAATAACAGAAGCAAATAACTCTGATAAAAATAATTAAAAATATCCAATAGATAAATCTTGATTTTATACAAATTTAGAAATTTGAATGGATGGATTTGGAGCTAGGATGCAAAAGTTATAAGGTTTCAAAGTTTGAATCAAAAGAAAAACCCTAAAAATAGGATTTACTGGAATTCCGAATTATTTCTCAATAGAAAAATCGGATTATTGCGCAAGCATGACGTCAGCGAAGGATTTTCCAGGAATTAAAAGAATTAAAGAATTAATCGACATGTGGGACCCGCATGTCGCTGACCTACCACAGTGGACCAAGTCTACCGAGCCCTCTGGATTTGAATCGGTGCTGGCGTGGCGCACCCGTCCGCGTGGCGCTGACACGGCGCCTACGTGGCTGCCACGCATGCGCCACAGAGGCGAAAACGGTGAGGTGGAGGGTGACGGACGGCGGCGAGGGCGCGCGCGACGGAACCAAGGGTCCCGCGTGACAGCCTCTCCGGTGAGGTGGGTGGTACCGGCGGTGGAGGGCGCCAGGCGAACCTAGGGGTGTGCTCACCGGTGAGAGAAGACGACACCGTGGCGGCGGCGAAAATGGCGGCGGCGAGTTGCGGTTGACGGCGAAATGGCGCTCCGAGGGTCCTCCGGTGAAGGCGGCGAGCACCGGCGCGGCGTCACGGCGAATCCTACGGTGGCGGCGACGACGACGCTGGGCGACGGAGGCGCGCAATCGAAGCTCCCAGCCTTGGTGTCGGCGCGGGGATTCTCGATTCCGCGAGCACGAGGCGAGAGAGAGAGTGGGTGGCGGCTTTGGGATGGGTGACGCGAGGGGCCTGTGTATCCTTTATAGGGCCCGGAGGTCCGGCGGCGTGGCGGCGTGGAGGCGGTGGGCGGCGGTTGCGGCCGTCGGCGCATACCGCGGAGAAGAAGGAAAGAAGTGGTGGGGTTCGTGGCGGCGGTGGGCGCGAGCCGCGCGCGCACACGCGAGGGAACGGGAGGTTGAGGCGCCCGCGTCTGGCTTCGGCGCTGACCGCCCATGGCGATTCTTGCGCGAGGCCGCCGAGAAGAACGCGCGAGGAAGAAGGCGGTTGGGCCCACTGGCGGAGAGGGGAGGGCGAGGCGCGCGCAGCAAAGCGTAGATCCAAGCGCCCAAATCGACGGACGGCCCGAAGGATCGGGCCGAGATGAACAGGATCGGGCCGAGGGAATTCGCCCAAACACTATTTGAGATTTAAAATAGCTTTTCTTTTTAAGAAAAACCAGAAAATCAAATAAGCAATGGAAAATAGCAAATGAACTTGGAAAAATTCCAGAAAATTCTAGGAAATATAACCAAGCTCATAGAATCCAAATAAAATAGTCTTGACTATTGTTCATGTTGGAATTATTCATATTAAATTGTTTTGTTACACAAGGTCCATATTTAAGCTTTCAAATTTAATTCAAATAAATCCAAATGGTGAATTTTCTTCCTACTAACTAATCAAAGGATTTTTTTAAAGCTCTGAAAATTGGGATGTTACAATGGAGCCTTCTCGGAGCAGACCAACCAAGCCGCCGGTCAGTTTGCCCGTGTTTGAAATAAGAGGAACTGCTAATTCTTTTCGTCATGCGATAATTCGAGCTTTCTTCAGTGCCTAGGAATAAGAGCTTTTCCTTGCTGGGAAACATAGCCGGTGTCAGCACGTGGATTATCCGGCCTTTCTGATTTTCTTTTGAATTAAAAAGCTTCAAAAAAGCATATCTTTTTCATTATAAGTCCAACAATTATGAAATTTGATTCTAAAATTTTCTAAATTCATGATCTTGCTAATAACACTAGTCTGGTCCAATTTGGAGTTCATTTGTTATGAATTTTGTTTTATTTCCTCTCTATACTGTTGTGCATTTTTGCTGTACTTTCGTCCGATTTGGGTTCGAAGACGTATGAGACCTCCCCTTCGTCCAAGCTCCAGACTACCAAGACCCCACTGCCTTTAACTAAGGAGAGTCAATACTTTTATCATTTTGAGCCTACATTTTATGCAAATTATATTTATTTGAAATATCAAATTGCATGTTATGTTAAAGCTTAAGGTAGTTAAACACTCATTTGATGATTAGTTAATTATTACCCATCCTTTGATAAATTGAATCTCTCATTCCATGTCACCCTAGTAAATATGTGGTAAATACTAGCATAGGTTGTACTTAAGCCACATGCTAGCATTGCTTAAGTACCGGGACAATAAATGTCCTGATCATCATCTTTTACTCATGAAAGTGGCTTTGGGCAGTCATTGTGGGTAAATGACTGGTGTGTTGTGTTAATTGACTTTTCCTCCCCAAAACCCTAAATAACTTGCTAGTACCACATCTGGGCGGAGGGAAAGAGTGGTGGGTGCCGTCGTGCACGAGAATGAACCGCCCGGATTGATTAAAGACTTAATCTTGTCATGACCTCCCTTGTAAAACAAGTAAAACCGCAAGTCTGTAAAGTACAACTTGGCTTAGTAAAATTATAAAACTCTGAATATCATCTCGCATAGTGGGAGAGAGGGAATGTGCAAGCGCATGTTGCGACTGGCTTGAAAGGGACTACGCGTCTAACTACTCCAGCCGCTGAGGGGAACATCTCGCACAACGTATAGGCGTAACCCCATATGGGTGAGATGACGGAAAGGGCGAGGTAGTTTGAAAAGTTACTGTGACAATCGCTCAACCACATGACTACGGAATCATGTGGGGTAACGAGTATGATTATTTCTTGTGGGTACAATGTACAACCTGTGCAGAGTCTAAATTGTTTAAATAGCTGTGCCTATGGTCAAAGGCGCATATTAGAACTTAACTAGAGTTAGTTCTATTTCAAAAACCTTGTGGGTGTTATGAAAACCAGGTTGGCTCATCTAGCCTGAGGTTTGGTTTCTCCTAGATCGTCGTATCCAGTGTAAATAGAAAGATATAAGCATAAAGGTGGAGGTAGGCTCTGCTAATTTAATTATTTCAAGATTAATCTCTTTTAAAATGCAATTTGGTTCAAATGCTAAGTGATAGTATGTGGATATCGTGAGGATATGTGCACGATCTCAGGATGATGAGTCAATTGGCAATGGCATTGTTGGTTTGCAAAATCTCGCATTTTGGGTTTGTTTCAGGTTGTCGGACCACAAGCGGTCGATCGGTGGTGTCAGGCGGTCGATCGCTGTGGAGGAGTCCGACCGGCCATGGTGGCGGTCCGACCATAAAATGAAATTGGATTTTGGAGCTGAGCCAAAAATAGGTTGTGTAGGCAAGTGAGGGGAGTCTCCTGGATGCGGTCCCATCATTTTTGGAGCTCCCAGTCAAAAGTTCTATTCGTTTGAAATTTCGGAAGGTTTGAATTTCACGCTGGAATTTTGGCTTGTCCTTTTGACCGTCCGACCGCCAGGGAGCGGTCCGGCCGCTCGAATCGGTCGGACCGCCTTGTGGGGCGATCGGGCCGTGACTTGGAAGTTAGCGAAGTTTGCATTGAGTTGATTTTGATTGTGTTTCATGTTTAGTTATCAATGCTTTATTGATGTATATTGCATTCCGGAGCTAACGTGGGTCAAGTTGTGAAGAACTTGTTCCCGGAAACTGTTTGTTTGTCTATTGCTGTGCAGGAGGCTTGTAGGTCAACGACGTCAACGGTGAGTGGATCGGGACTACGCTTGGAGAGCTGAGGTCCAGAACGATCAGGGATACCGGGTGAGGTCGTGTGACACAAGCAAGGTGCAGGATGGGCAAGATGGATCGAACGGGTGGTTCGAAACAGCTGGTTGGATCAGGCGGTGCGGATATCGGTGCGAGTCTCTGGGAGGTTCCGATGTGATTCGGACAAGAGAGGCTTGGCGACGCGATGAGAGCCGCTGATCAACCTACACGTGGTGAAGCAGGCGATTGCTTCAATAGTTATGTGTGTGTGGGTCCCATGTGTAAGTGACCCCAAAAGTGAAACCCTAGCTCTCTAGTATAAATAGAAAAGGGGGAGTTGGAAAACCCTTGAAGCATTCATTTTAGCCCCTTCTTCCTTTTCTAGGGTTTGGAGGAGAGGAGAGGAGAACTAGGGTTTGGAGTGTGCTCCTTGTTGAGCTCTTGCCCTCCTTGTTGGAGAGGCTTTGTAAGCATCTTGTGTGACCGAACAATCTTGTGATGCTCAATTGAAAGATCATTTGCTCCCTTTGTGTTCTTCTCCCTTTTGGATGATTTTAGTGCTTCCTTGATTCAAAGGTTTATGCTTGGTCTCTTTGCCTTCTTTATCTTGCTTTGATGTGTGGGATTACTTCTAGAGTCATCTAGATCATCAACCCCCACAAGCAAGTCTTGAATCAAGATTTTCATATTTCTAGGGTTTGTGCACTTCTTTGGTAAAATCTCGAGAGATCGATTCTGCGAAGTGGATCTGACGGATCGTCGCTAGAAATAGGTCTCTAATATCTTTAGGGAGGTGTGCTCAAAATTTGGTCAAGTTTTATTGGTTGAATCAAAAGTTGGATCAAATTTTGTTTTGGATTTGGGTGGAGTTTTTCAGTTCTGGACTGAACCGGTCAGACCGCTGGTTTGCCGGGTCGAACCGCTGTCCACCGGTCCGACCGCTAGTTGGTTGCCGGTCAGACCGCTGGTTGACCGTCGGTCCGACCGCCCGTGGTAGTCGGTCAGACCGCCAGTACCCAGATCAGAACAGTGAGTTCTTTTCACTATTTGTGTCGTGTGGTTGAGGGGTTTATCGAATCCAACACAAGGCTTCCATCAGGCGCTTACTAATCTTCTTAGCTTTCATAGCTAAAGGATTAAAGTTCGTGTTGTATTCGATTTAGGCGAGAAAGTTTTGAAAGCGCCTATTCACCCCCCCTAGTCGCCTTTACGGTCCTACAAGTGGTATCAGAGCCGGTTAGCTCTTCTCATAGATCTTAACCGGTCTTTGGAGCCATGGCGACTGACAAGTACTCAACCAAGCCACACATTTTTGAGGGAGTTGACTTTGCATCATTGGAAGGCTCGTATGCAAGCATATATCGAGGCTCAAGGGCACGCTATTTGGCTAAAGGTGAAAAATCCTTATGTCGTGCCAGCCGATGACGATATGATCACTCCAGATGTGGAGGCCAACAGCAAGGCTCGAAATTACTTGATCCAAGGCCTTAGTCGATCTGAGTTTGAGCGTGTTGCTCACTTGCGGTCTGCTCACGAGATCTGGCGGACACTTTGTGACTATCACGAAGGGTCCATCGCGATCAAGGAAGTGAGGCAGAACCGACTCAAAAGGTTTACTCTAAGATCGAGCAAAGGCACGGTGAGTCTTTGGATGAGTGTGGGAAGATTCTCCAAGATCCTTCATGATCTCGGATCGTTGACTTGGTGTTTTCGAGTGCGAAAATGCACGCCACTTGGGTGCTCTTGATGTGAAGGTGCGGGAATGAAGATCACTTCCATCAATGACAACACTGTCATGAGTGAGCTTACCATGGATAAGCTTTACTCGAGGTTGAAGACGCATGAGATTGATTTTATCTCGTGTCTCCCCAAGACAGAGTCGATGGCATTAGTGGTCGACAAATCCAAGGGTTGTTCTTCATAGTCTCTTGATTGTAGCTCATCTGGTTTTTCATTATCTGCTTTACATTCTTTAAGTGATGAGCAACTAGAGAAACCGCCGAGGATGACTCACCCTCCTTTCCACCAAATTCACAAGAGCGTATAACAAGGTGAGGAATAGGAGGAGAAGTGGACCTATCACGTGCTTCGAGTGTGGTGAGCCAAACCACATTCGCTCCAGGTGCCCCAAGCTAAAGGGCAAGGAGGAGAAGGAGACACGAAGACATCCCCAGGAGAGGGATGCTAAACCCAAGAAGACAAACTATCGCAAGTTTGTCGGTAGGTCCTGCCGCCTAGAGAACGTCAATATGAGCGATGTGGACTCGGAAGCGGAGGGACTTAGAGTGACTCGTGGCAAGAAGAAGGCGCATGACTTCACCGGCATGTGTTTCATGGCCAAGAACAGCCACGACAGCGACTCCTCCAATGATGAAGATCCTTTTAGTGATCCTGATGAGGTATGCCCTTCCATTGCTGACATGAAAAGGGCGTTGGTGCTTCTTTGAATGAAATTGCATAAGCAAGTAAAAATGATTAAGAAGCAGGATATTATGATTGATAATTTGAACCTAGAAGTTGTTAGGCTTAAATCTATTAATCCTGATGATATTTGTGAATACTGCACTAGCTTGCTTAATGACTTGACAAGCTTGAAATCTGCTCATTCCTCTGTCACTAATCAACTTAAAGATGCTCTCGATGAACTAGAATCTCTCAAGTCTAGTTCTGCTTGCTTAGATGCCATTTCACTTGATGTGACTGCCATGGAAGCTATCCCTTTAACTTGCTCAAATTGTGCTTTGCTTGAATTAAAATTGGATAGCTCTTTAAAAGAATTGCAAAAATTTGATGCTAGTCACACATGCTCTCATTGTAAGAATAATAAGATTAAGATGCAAGAGATGAAAGAAATGCTAGTTTACTCTAGAGTTGCATCTTGTGAAAATTGTCCCAAGCTCACAATTGAGATTGAAGCCTTAAACAAGACCCTTGAAGAAAAGGCTAAAATTGAAAGATCCATGTCTTTCTTGCTTCTAAGAAAGTTATTGATTCTAACTCTTGTGCTTTAAATCTGAAGTTGAAACCATGATTAATCGATTCAAGAGGCATTTAGAGTCAAATTTAAGGAAGCGATTGAATAGGATTAGAGAATCCTATTGTGTGTCTTGTGAGGCCTTCAAAGTGGAAGTGGCCCTTCTTAAGAGTAAGAGCAATGAGGTAATAAAGTCTAGCAAGTGCACTAGATGTGAGGGTTTAATGAAAGAGAATGATTACCTCAAGGTGACTCTTGAGAAGTTTTCAAGCGGGAAAAAGAAACTCAACATGATTCTTGATCAATCCAAGGTGAGCGTGAAAAATAGTGGTCTAGGTTTCAATCCCCTAGAGCATTCCAAGAAAAACCCACCTAGGATTGCTAGAGTTGTGAAGAATGGTTTGTTTGAGCTAGAACCTCCTAAGCCATCCGGGGTTGTTTTCAAGTCCGCTGGTTTTGCTCAAACTCTTTCTGGCAAGAAAGGTGCTTTCACTCATTCTGTACAGACCTCTCAAAAGGTCCAGTACCATTGCACCTTCTGCAAGAAAGAAGGCCATACTTTTGAGTTCTGCTTTCGGAGAGCAAAACTTGAGAGAAAAGAGAGGATGAGCGTCCTAAGATCCATTAGAGGAGTCCCTTCTCAAATTGTAGTCTCTAGAGCTAAGCGACTGTTTATCGCACCACACATAGGCCTAGATTTGTAGAGAACTTTGTAGACTCTTTTGGTGGGCCTAGGCAGCATGTTTGTAATACTCTGAAAAATAACAATAATATTAATAAAAGCGTCTTAAGGGTCGGAGTGTAATTAAATTAATTAGTTAAAGAATTTAGGGCTTATGCGTAATTAAAGAATTTAGTATACGTGGAAATAGGATAATTGTAATTTTAAGAGTCAGTATAAATAGATTTTGGGCTCTCTAGAAACCCTAGCTTCTTTTGTTGTTTTTCAAGCCGCCAGTGAGCAATTTTTTTCTGCTTTGCGTGATCTGCGTTGGCGCTATGCGGCGGCCGCGCCTAAATCTGCTTTTCTCTGCTTGCGAAGGCTGCTGCTGTACTGCCGATGCATTTACTGCTTCGCTCGCGGCGCTTGTCTTGAACCGGCGAAGGTTCCGCAAAGACGTTGCTCTGCTGATTTTACGTCTTTGCGTGTGGAAGCCCAAGCCGAAGCGAAGCGCGGCCTTCTTCTTGCTTTTCTTTTTTTCAACCGGCAAGCGCGATGCGCGCCGAGAAATTTCTTTGTCTTCTTTGTCGGCGTTGCGGCGACCGATTGCAACTGCCGAACCGAGCTGCCGCGTGAAGACTTCTGCCAGGTTGTGCTCTCGCCAAAGCATTGCTACTTCTATTGCATGCGAGTTTATTGCTCACCACTAAGGTAATTAAGGATTGTGGATTATGTTTGGTTACGGGAAAGTTTCATTAGTGGTAGAAGGAAAAGATTAGACTAATATAAGTAGAGATCCGGGTTCTTGTGGGTAATGATCTATAATTTCGTTTCGTCTCTGTTTCGCTGTTAATTAGAGATTATAATTGAAGTTAATTAGAGAGGGTTCTATAGTTTTTAGTCAAAGTACCGATTAATAGATCTATTTATTATGCTGTTCTGTTGAACGATTTATTCGGGTACTTTAATTGCAAATGTTGAAAATATCATCTACTAGTTAATTGTAGATAATTTCGATATCTTTCTATAGCATATTTTATTACGTCAATCGGACAAGTAGATTTCGAGATATGATTTTCGAAAGACCGCTGTTTTTACGGTTGTCGTCTTTCGGCGCTGTTTTGGTAGACTGTAGATTAAAAATAGTAATTAGCCTAATTAGAGTTTTTGATCTACATGAAAGTTGTATATAATTGTCCAATGGTTCTGTAGAATCTGAGAACGCGAATTTTGGTTGGATAAAACAAAAGTTATGAATTTAGTAAGACTGCTGTTCCGAAGCGGACAGATCGGTTTTCTGGGCTAAATACGGAGGGTTAGATTATTTAATTAGAAGACTTTGTAATCTAAGAAAATGTGGATAATTTTATGAAGAATCCAGAATGGGGTGGTTTGTTGTGATCGGACTTTCGAGTCAAAAGTTACGTTCGTTTTAGTAATAAGACCGCAATGGGTAACTTTTCGGTACCGGAGTAACGTGGTATATTTGGGGACGTGTAGGAGCGATGTCGATTGATTGCTGTTCTTATGATGCTATAGCTGGTATTGAAATTTGTGTATATAATGTAGGAGAAGCGTCGTACTTGTTGCCATCTGCTAGCCAAATCGTGCGTCGCAACTAGTAAAAACAAGTGCATGGTAGGCGATCAATGATCGATCATCTTTGTTTTCTTTATCTTCTATTACCATTATTGTTGTGCTTTTATTTTGTTTAATTGCAAGCAATGGAATGGTATGGATTTATATTGTTAATGGACATGATGAAAAATTGGATATGATGTTTATGATGGATTTTGCATGTTTGCATTCATAAGCATCTTTGCATAAGAGAAGGTGATCATGATTGATCACAACTCCACGGAGTGGAGGAGGTCCCGATCCTTGAGGAGGAGCGGGCTTGAGAGTGAATGTTGTCGCGAGCATTCACTCACGCTATCTGATATCTGTGAAAGAAGTGCATGTGGACATATAGATTAGAGTTGCATTGATATTTGAGATTAATAAATGAGAATGTTAATAGAAGTGCATGTGATGATAATGGAGTTATTGAATCTTTGTTGATTTATTATTGTCGTTGTATATCGATGTGTTTCTTTGAGTCGTGGACTCACCCTTGCTCTATTGTTGTCTTTAGGTGATCTTCGAGGATCTTAGTAATTGAGAGCAGTAGAGCACATGGACATCACATGATCCTTCGCCATGATAATTATTCATTCCATATTGGTTTACACATGGACATGTTAGAGGTTGAATAAAATTTAGGACATCATTTGGACTAGACTATTTGCTTTATTAATTTGGATTCATTGGTTGATGCTACTTTGGATTATTTACGGTTATATTTCCCATTGCTTATTTATTACCACATGATCCATAATTATGCATTGCTCTTTGTGGTCCATGGTTTTGATTATCATTGATTTCTTCTTTGTATTTATAAAGTGTGTCAATTATTATTAATTGGAAGGTAGTTTAGTGGCATTCGGGCTCGGTGTTGAAATTTGGGGTGTTACTGTTAGTATCGAGGCGGGCTTTAGGTCCGTGGTGAATAGATTAACAACATAGGCAAACTAAAATTGTTAAAATTTGTTTTAGTTTAGTAAATCAACTAAAATTTGCTAATGGTTAACTAACCTAAAATTTGACACACTAGTGCATGAGGTTAGGAGAGGTGCGAATATAGTTTTACGCTTAGTTATGTTGTTTATTGATGGATGAGTTTATTTTGAGCTTGGAACTCATTGTGTATTGTTGATTGTGGTTGATAGCTATGCCGAGGGGTAGAGGGCGTGGTCGTGGTGGCATGATCGTGGAGGTCGGGGCGCGAGGCGAGGTTCCGTGGAGCCACCTCTGTGTGATTAGTCGATGGCGAGGGGTTCTTGTTGACCCGCCTCGGTTGGGGCCCAAGATGAGACCCCGCTTTCTTTGAGAGAGTTGGTGGGAGAGATCCGTGCTCTTCGTCAACGGCGCCGGTAGCCCATTCTTCGCGGCATCTGTTGTTGCTCTGTCGCACCTCCACCGGTTCTGAGCGCGGATGTCACTTGAGTGGATGGGGTTGAGGTTGGATCCGTTTGTGGTTCGGGCACACCGGTCGAGCGTGGTGGTTGCGTTACATGGAGAGCGGTTTGGAGCTTTGGAGATGTCTTCACATCGGAGGATCATTTTGTAGCCTTTCATTTGAAAGGGCAGCAGATATTTGGTGGGGGCGTGTTGTCTTCGAGGACCGCCACTCAAGGTCGATCACTGGGAGGATTTTGTTGATCAGTTCAAGGGAAGTTCTACCCTACTCATTTGTTGAGAAGATGGAGGTTGCCTTGGCGACCTTTGCTCGGGAAGAGGTCTATTCTTGAGTATGAGGCCGAGTTCAACAACTTGGTTAAGCCGTCCCTTGATGTGAACGATGATCTTGAAAGCCAAGAGGTTCCGTCGGGGTCTCAATCCTCGAGTACCGACATGTGTTGGGAGCTACTCCACTCCGTGACTCTGACTCTGTTGTGGAGCAAGCTAGGGGCATGGAGTTGGAGATGCACTCACAAAGGCGACAAGCCTACGGTGGGTGGTTGTTTGGTGGTGACGGAAGAGGAGCTCTAGTGAGGAAGTGGAGTGCATTGACACGCTTTCAAGAAATTCAAGGAGGACCGCGATCTTTCGAGTCTAGCGATCGAGGCCGTTCCTTCTTGGCGCCTCGTTCTTTTGCGGTACTCGGCTCTTCGTCTGTCCCGAGGCGGGGCATGCTTTGCTTTAAGTGCGGTGATGGACACCGTCTTTGCTTGAGTGCACTTGGACGGAGATTGCCGTCGGTGTGGCGGCCGGGTCACAAGGGCGGGTGTGTCGCGAACCCGCTAAGCGTGATCAAGTGGGAGCTGTGCCATCTTCTTCTTGATGGGTCTGCTCGGGGATCTTTCGGATGATGGCGCTCCTCCGGCGATGCCGTTTCCTTGGCTTAGGCGCCTCCGGAGGTACTACTGGCCGCCTCCTTCGACACCGCCGGGTTGCCGACCGGCATTACCGCACCGCCACAAAGAGATTGTTGGCTCTCGCCGCCCGCCGTCGTCTTCTTTCGCCATGGCGCCACGAGGTGTCGCCATGCCTCTCGCAGAGTCATGGTCGTCTGACGTGGTGGCAGTACTTTGCTTGTGGATTCATTTGATGCTTTAGTCCTTTTCGATTCGGGGCTACCTTTTCGTTTGTTTCGACGGCGTTTGCTAGGAGAGCGAACTTGAGTATCTGATGGATTTCACGATCGGTGTTGGTTAGTTCTCCGGGGTATTATTGCTAGCTCTCTTTGTTTGTCTGGGTGTTCTATTGTCATTGATGGAGAGAAGTTCACGGCGAATTTGATAGTTATTCAAATGGAGCCGTTCGACGTTATCTTGGGTATGGATTGGTTGCACACGTATCGAGCCGTGATATCTTGTTTACGTAGAGCGGTCTGCGTGCGGACCTCGCCTGGGAGACTTTGACCTTCGAGGAGTGTACCTCGCGCTCTCTTTCAATGTTGGTCGGATTGTTCCGGGTCGCGTGCGATGGCTGGGCTTCTTTAGCTCTTCTTTGAAACCGAGTGTGGCTTCGCAGATTGAGGTGATTCCGGTGGTTAGTGATTATCGGATGTGTTCCCGGTGAGCTTCGGGATTGCCACTGCGCGAGGCGTGGAGTTTCGCATTGATCTTGTTCGGTACTCGTCCCATCTCGATGTCTCCATATCGATTAGCACGTCCGTTCGGGGCGAGTTGAAGAAGCGATTGGATGAGTTGTTGGCTAAAGGTTTGATCGGCGTAGTGTTTCGCGTGGGAGCTCTGATTACATTCACAGAGAAGAAGGATGGAAGTTGGCGCATGTGTATTGATTACCGCGCACTTAATGCGATCACAATCAAGAACAAATATCCATTGCCCGCATTGAGGACTTGTTTGATCGGTTAAATGGAGCTCAAGTATTCTCCAAGATCGATCTCCAGTCAGGGTATAATCAAATCCGTGTGCGTGAGCAGGATGTAGAGAAGACGACTTTCTCCACGGTATGGGCATTATGAGTATAAAGTTATGTCTTTTGGATTAACTAATGCACTGCCATTTTATGGAGACCATGAACAACATGTTACAGTATCTAGATGACTTCGTGGTGGTGTTCATTGATGATATTCTTATCTATTCCAAAACCAATGAGGATCATGGCGTCATTTGAGGTGGTTTTAGATACTTTGAGAGAGCACAAGTTCTATGCTAAGTTGAAGAAGTGTGAGTTACGGATTTGAAGTGGGTTTTCGGGTCATGTGATTAACCCTCAGGGCATTGCTGTTGATCCTAGTAAGGTATCCACAGTGGGGGATTGGAAGAGGCCGACTAGTGTGAAGGAGGTGAGGAGTTTCTGGGTTTGGTGGTTATTATCGGCGTTTTGTGCAGGATTTCTCTATCATTGCCAAGCCGATGTCTCGGCTACTCGAGAAAGGTGTGAGATTCTGTGGGTGATGAGTGTGGCGTTAGATTTACGCATTTTGAAGGACAGGTTGGTGACCTCTCCTATTCTCACTCTTCCAGCCGGAAAGCGGTTCTGATCTTTTCGGATCGTCACGAGTGGGTCTTGGTGTGTTCTCATGCAAGGCGGTAAGGTAATTGCTTATGCGTCGAGGCGATTAAAGAAGCACGGCGAATTATCCCACTCATGATTTGGAGTTAGTCTGCGATTGTTTTTGCTCTCAAGATTTGGAGGCATTATCTATACGGTGAGCCTTGTGATATTTTCACGGATCACAAGAGTCTCAAATATATCTTCACTCGAAGGATCTGAATTTGAGGCAAAGGAGGTGGTTGGAGTTGATCAAGGATTGTGATCTCACTATTGGTATCATCGAGCAAGGCCAATGTTGTTGCGGATGCTCTTAGTCGCAAGGCGACTCCGCTACTCTAGATTGCCTCATTGCTGATTTTGATCGCATGGGAATAACTTATTGTTATGCGGGCACATCACATGTTGAGACTCGATTGATTACGAGTCGGCTATTCGCACCGTGTCTTGAAGCGCAACAGAGTGACCGGTTATTACAGGAGGTTAGGAAGCGCCGGATGAAGGCAAAGAGGGTGATTTTAGTATGGATGATTACGGTACTTTGAGGTTTAAAGGGCGTCTTTGCGTGCATAAAGGCGGAGGTCAAAGATGATATCTTGAGGAAGCACATCGCACTGTGTATACTATTCATCTGGTGAGACTAAGATGTATCGAGATCTGAAAGCAGAATTTTGGTGGAAAAGAATGAAGGTGGATATTGCTAATTATGTGGCTTCTTGTGGTATTTGTCGGCAAGTGAAAGCGGAGCACAAGCGTCTGCGCAGGTTGTTGCGACCTTTGGAGGTTCCCAGTGGCCTTGGGATGATATCTCTATGGACTTTGTGGTGGCGTTGCCTCGTTACGCGAGGAAGGATGCGATTTGGGTAGTGGTGGATCGATTCACAAGTCTCGCACACTTCATTCCTATTCGCACGACAAATTCGGTGAGTGATTTAGCTCCTATTTATGTGCGTGAAATAGTGAGGCGCATGGTGTGCCAAAGACCATTATTTACAGGGGGCGAAGTTTGTCTCAAGTTACAGGAGAGTCTGCGAGTGCATTGGGCACAGCTCACTTTGAGTCTGACGTTTCACCCGCAGCATGATGGATGGGCGGTCGGGCGGACTATTCGGACTTTGGAGGACATGTTGCGGACTCTGAAAAATAACAATAATATTAATAAAAGCGTCTTAAGGGTCGGAGTGTAATTAAATTAATTAGTTAAAGAATTTAGGGCTTATGCGTAATTAAAGAATTTAGTATACGTGGAAATAGGATAATTCAGAATTTTAAGAGCTGTATAAATAGATTTTGGGCTCTCTAGAAACCCTAGCTTCTTTTGTTGTTTTCCAAGCCGCCGCCAGAGCATTTTTTCTGCTGCGTGATCTGCGTTAAGGCGCTTGCGTGCCGCCCAAATCTGCTTTTCTCTGCGAAAGGCTGCTGCTTATTGCACGTTGATCATTACCCTTTTTCTCGCTCTGCTGTCTTGAACCGGCGAAGGTTCTTTGCGTGCGTTGCTCGCTTGATTTTACATCTTTGCGTGTGGAAGCCCGAGCGAAGCGGCGCTGCTGGCCGCTCTTTGTTTTTTCGGCCGAACCGGCGATGCGCTGCGCGCCCGAAATTTCTTTGTCTTCTTGTCGCGTTATGGCGACCGATTGCAACTGCCGAACCGAGCTGCCGCGTGAAGACTTCTGCCAGGTTGTGCTCTCGCCAAAGCATTGCTACTTCTATTGCATGCGAGCCATTGCTCACCACTAAGGTAATTAAGGATTGTGGATTATGTTTGGTTACGGGAAAGTTTCATTAGTGGTAGAAGGAAAAGATTAGACTAATATAAGTAGAGATCCGGGTTCTTGTGGGTAACGATCTATAATTTCGTTTCGTCTCTGTTTCGCTGTTAATTAGAGATTATAATTGAAGTTAATTAGAGAGGGTTCTATAGTTTTTAGTCAAAGTACCGATTAATAGATCTATTTATTATGCTGTTCTGTTGAACGATTTATTCGGGTACTTTAATGGCAAATTTTGAAAATATCATCTACTAGTTAATTGTAGATAATTTCGATATCTTTCTATAGCATATTTTATTACGTCAATCGGACAAGTAGATTTCGAGATATGATTTTCGGAAGACCGCTGTTTTTACGGTTGTCGTCTTTCGGCGCTGTTTTGGTAGACTGTAGATTAAGAATAGTAATTATCCTAATTAGAGTTTTTGATCTACATGAAAGTTGTAGATAATTGTCCAATGGTTCTGTAGAATCTGAGAACGCGAATTTTGGTTGGATAAAACAAAAGTTATGAATTTAGTAAGACTGCTGTTCCGAAGCGGACAGATCGGTTTTCTGGGCTAAATACGGAGGGTTAGATGATTTAATTAGAAGACTTTGTAATCTAAGAAAATGTGGATAATTTTATGAAGAATCCAGAATGGGGTGGTTTGTTGTGATCGGACTTTCGAGTCAAAAGTTACGTTCGTTTTAGTAATAAGACCGCAATGGGTAACTTTTCGGTACCGGAGTAACGTGGTATATTTGGGGACGTGTAGGAGCGATGTCGATTGATTGCTGTTCTTATGATGCTATAGCTGGTATTGAAATTTGTGTATATAATGTAGGAGAAGCGTCGTACTTGTTGCCATCTACTAGCCAAATCGTGCGTCGCAACTAGTAAAGGCAAGTGCATGGTAGACAGCGATCAATGATCGATCACTGTTTTCTTTATCTTCTATTACCATTATTGTTGTGCTTTTATTTTGTTTAATTGCAAGCAATGGAATGGTATGGATTTATATTGTTAATGGACATGATGAAAAATTGGATATGATGTTTATGATGGATTTTGCATGTTTGCATTCATAAGCATCTTTGCATAAGAGAAGGTGATCATGATTGATCACAACTCCACGGGAGTGGAGGAGGTCCCCGATCCTTGAGGAGGAGCGGGCTTGAGAGTGAATGTTGTCGCGAGCATTCACTCACGCTATACCGGTATACGCGAAAGAAGTGCATGTGGACATATAGATTAGAGTTGCATTGATATTTGAGATTAATGAATGAGAATGTTAATAGAAGTGCATGTGATGATAATGGAGTTATTGAATCTTTGTTGATTTATTATTGTCGTTGTATATCGATGTGTTTCTTTGAGTCATGGACTCACCCTTGCTCTATTGTTGTCTTTAGGTGATCTTCGAGGATGCCGTAATTGAGAGCGAGTAGAGCACATGGACATCACATGATCCTTCGCCATGATAATTATTCATTCCATATTGGTTTACACATGGACATGTTAGAGGTTGAATAAAATTTAGGACATCATTTGGACTAGACTATTTGCTTTATTAATTTGGATTCATTGGTTGATGCTACTTTGGATTATTTACCTGGTTATATTTCCCATTGCTTATTTATTACCACATGATCCATAATTATGCATTGCTCTTTTGTGGTCCATGGTTTTGATTATCATTGATTTCTTGCTGTATTTATAAAGTGTGTCAATTATTATTAATTGGAAGGTAGTTTAGTGGCATTCCAGGCTCAGTGTTGGGCTGGGGTGTTACAATGTTGGATTAGGACATCGTGAGGAGAGACCACGGGTAGCACGTAGACAGGGGGAGTATCGATCTTTTGGTAGATCGTTTCGGAGAGGTCTAGGTGGTTCTCATGTGCATCCTTATGATTTTACTCCTGATCATGTTTACGCTATTTCTCTCGCTTTGCTCCCGGACATCGTGCTTCTCGATCTTTGGATTCCTCGATCATTTATCACTAACCCGATCTTGAGGCGCGGATGTTTTCGATTGTGCTTTTAGGTCCGTCGTGCGAGGAAGGAGGACATATGGCTTGTTGACTCGGTGTTCTCGACATATGACCGGAGATTCTAGATGGTTCTCCTCCCTCACACGTGCATCCAAACAACGAATTGATTACATTTGGGGATGCTTCTACGGGACCGTGGATGCAAAGGGCACTGTGTGCGCGTCAACGACAAGTTCATGCTAAAAGGCGTCGCTTTGGTAAGTAAGGTGAGGTATAATCTTCTATCTATTTCTCAATTTGCTTGATGAGGTCTAGAAGTGAGGTTTAAGAGAGGTGAGTGTAGAGTTCTAGATTCCTCGGGTGAGCTTGTTTTGAGATATCTAGATTTGAGAAGATCTTCTCTGCAAATGTCGAGATTTCTTGATTTCAGTCCTAGGTGTCTTGTAGCCTCTGATTCTCATGACCTTGTTTTGTGGCATCGTAGACTTGGGCATATAGGCTTTGATCATTTGTCTAGAGTCGATTGCAAGGACTTGATTAGAGGTTTGCCTAAGTGAAGGCTATTAGAGATCTTGTGTGCTCACCACAGAGACATGGTAAGATGGTGTCCGCTTCCCACCCACCTCTTACTTTGGTAATGGTGATGGACAGTCGGCTCCTTCACTTAGATCTGATTGGTCCTTCTAGAGTTCGATCATTTGGTGGGAAATGGTATGTCTTGGTGGTTGTGGATGATTACTCCGGTATTCATGGGTTTATTTTCTTGCTTCTAAGGATGAAGCATTTGGATTCTTTAGAGATTTGGTCCTTAGATTTCTTTGTTGATATACCGGAGCTTTGAGAGCCATTAGGAGTGACAATGGGATGAGTTCAAGAATTCTTCTTTTCTACCTTCTCGACGCGATAGGGGAATTGAGCATCGAGTTTTCTTCTCCTAGAGTTCCTCGTGAGAATGGTGTTGTAGAAAGCAAAACAGAACCCTTGTAGAGATGGCTCGGACCATACTAGATGAGCATTCTACTCCTAGGAGATTTTGGGTGAGGCGATCTCTCGCTTGTTATATCTCCAATAGGGTTTTCTTGAGATCGTGGTTGGGAAGACCTCTTATGAGCTTAGATTTGGTCATTCTCCCAAAGTCTCTCATTTCAAGATTTTTGGTTGCAAGTGCTTCATTCTTAAACATGGCAACCTTGATAAATTTGAGTCTAGATGTTTTGATGGCATATTCCTTGGATATCCTGCTCATTCTCGTGGCTATCGTGTTTTTAATGTTGATACTAACAAAATTGTTGAGACTTGCGAAGTCACTTTTTATGAGGCTAGTCCTGGTACTAGACCCGATGCTTCAGGTACACAGGTTCCTGAAATTCAAGGAAGCATTTTCGTCGATGATGACTCTGAGGATGAAGAACCAAACCATCCTCCGACTACCTCGAGAGGGTGGAGAGCTGCTACTACTACGTCGATTTCAGGTGAGCGACCTCCTCCTATCCCCACCGACGATCTGAGTGGCTCTGTTCCTACCTCCACAACTCATGAGGTAGAGGCCACTTCTGCACCAGGAGCACCTCTTCGCATAGAGCGACAACATCCACCTGAGCAGATGATTGGGGATCTTCAAAAGCGAGTCACTCGCTCCAGGTTTATTTCTCCTGATTCTCATGCACATTCTGCTTTTGTCGCTTCTTTTGAACCCGAGATATCACCCATGCTTTATCGATGCCTCTTGGGTCAATGCCATGCATGAAGAGCTTGAAAATTTGAAAGAAACAAAGTCCGTTTTTAGTTGAGCGACCTTACGATTCTCATGTTATTGGAACAAAGTGGGTTTTAAAAATAAGCAAAGTGAGGATGGATTGGTTGTTCGCAATAAGGCTAGACTTGTAGCTCAAGGTTATTCTCAGGTAGAGGGCTTAGACTTTGAGGAGACCTTTGCTCCAGTAGCTAGATTGGAAGCCATTCGCATTCTTTTAGCATTTGCAACATCCAAGGGTTTCAAGCTTTTTCAAATGGATGTTAAAAGTGCTTTCTTGAATGGCTTCATAGAAGAAGAGGTCTTTGTCAAGCAACCTCCGGTTTTGAAAATCAAAATTCCCAAATCATGTTTTTAAACTCTCTAAAGCCTGTATGGATTGAAACAAGCTCCTAGAGCTTGGTATGTGACTTAAGAGTTTCTTGCTTGAAAATGATTTCAAAATGGGAATGGTTGATAAAACCTTGTTCACTCTCGAGCATGGCGTTGATTTCTTCTTTGGTTGATTTATGTGGATGATATTATTTTCGGTGGTTCTTCTCATGCTTTGGTGTCTAGATTTTCAGATTCGATGAGCAGTGAGTTTGAGATGAGCATGATGGGAGAGCTGACATTCTGTAACACCCCAGCCCAACATTGAGCCTGGAATGCCACTAAACTACTATAACCATCTAATTTACATCAACTTACTATAAAATTTCAGCAAGCATAACAACATTAAAACCCATCCACGGTCGCATTAACACAAACATAACACTATGACAATCATAGATAAATTAGACCTAGGAGCATAGCAAAATAATTAACCAAGATTAACATAAACCAAGCATCTATGGTTATTCAATACCATCATGTCCTAGACATAAATATTCATGTTATTCTAAAAGTTTCTCATGTCCAATGAATCAAATAATTGGGTGAAGTGCTTGATTCCAAGTGTGCTAGCCCTTCCAGAGTAAAACGTCATCCTTTGGTCACCTAAAAACAACAATAGAGCAAGAATGAGTCCAAGACTCAGCAAATACATAATAAAGCCATAAACAATAGTTTATTAACCATAATCAAAGTTATCATCATCATCCATTTAGTTAATGCCATTATCATTCTCAAACAAACAAGCCATATTCCATATAGGTAAAGTTGCACAATTTAACAATTTACTTAGATATGCGAATGCACCAACATGCTCATGCTCATATGCATCTCATCGGTGATCTGGGTATAGCGGAGTGTTCACCGTCGATGACACACTCTATCCTTCACTCCCGTGAAGTCCCCACCAAAGTAGGATTTTATCTAGAGCTCTCGGACTAGTCATGTATCTTTCTCACCGACCTCAGGAATAGTTACATGACTTTCTCACCGACTGCTCATGCAACCCATGTCATGATGAATGTAAATGATGCGATATCTTTATTTATTCATCAACATAGTCCATCTCATTAACTCAATATCTACTCATTATCTCATTATCATAATCTCATTCACTCAAGGTCATCAATATCATGTATAAGAATAAGCTGAGCGAAAGCATAATAAATAGCATGATGAGTAACATCAATGATCATGGTGAACAACCCATTGTTCACCACTCTACCATATACTTGCCTTCCCATTGTGGCGACTTAGGAGGCAACGACGAATTTCTCCACTCCTTGCCCCACCGCCTACACAAATATTTATTGAAATAAGAATAATAAGTTATGGCGTGGCTACAAGCGTTTTACCATAACCCTCTATCTAATCAACATAACCAAAAACTCAAAATGACGAATTAACTAATCAGCCAATATCGGCCATTCTGATCAGCAGTACGAGAAAAATCGTAATTAAATATCTATAACTCCGAATGACTTGAAACCAGTACTCAAATACTTTTAACGTAACAGGCTACGAAACTCTAGTTGGTGGAATCCTTTGATTCGGCCAAAACAGTGGCCTAAACAACAGTTGAAAACACTAACAGATATCTGCCCAGATTTCAGAACAGTGGTAAAGAAAATAGCATAACTTTTAATATACAGATCCAATTGAGATGATCTTTATCAACTCGGAAAGATAATTTCAAGGGCTACAAAAACCTAGTTGGGTGGAAGTTCTGAATCGGACTCTATCTAGATCAAAACCGAGGGGCAAACCGATAGTTCCAAATTCTCAGGCAGACAGGACAGCGCACGATTAAAAAATTCATATCTCCTAAACCGTAAGGTGGAATCAAGTGATCTCAGTGCCAAAAGAAAGATAACGACATCAGGAACAAAACTCTAGAAGACGAAAATACCAGATTCGGCCTCTAAGTAAATCATAATGGCCCGACAAGAAAATCTGCCAAATCACGTCAGCTCTCTTGGACAGTCGCGGTAAAACTACCATATATCCTAAACCGTAACTCCAAATCAAATGATCTCGGTGCCAAAAGAAAGCTAAGACCAAGGGCTACAACTTTCTAAGAGGTGATAAGATCAGAAAACGTACGGAACTTACCCAAATCTGACGAACAAAAGCGCTGTACTGCAGGGACGAGGGTGGCGGCCGGATGGAGAGGGGAGGAGGGGTGGCGGCAGGGAGGGAAAGGGGAAGGGGAAGGGGTTTTAGGGTTTAGGGGAGAGATACCCCTTTGCCAGCCCCTCATGGGCCACCCCAAGTGAGGCCCGAGTCGAGTTGCTGAAAAAACAGAAAACCCTGAAGAAAAATGATTCAGATTCTCCCATTAGCTCCTTCTTACGAAACTTCTTCTAGTACGCGATTTACTTTTGGGGTATTACATTCTACCCCCTTAAGCGAATTCGACCCGAATCTACTCACGATCTTCGGAAAGAAAGCGCAGCGGAATGAAATAACGATATCCCAAGCTTGGAATTGCTCGATTACTCACTTAACACTCGAGCACACCAAGCGATGCGTGCCGTAGCATAAGGACCCGAGGCGGTCAACGCGATATGCCAACTTCCAAATTTCTGAAATTTTCGGAAACCAAGATAATCCAACGGGAACTAGAGAGTCATCATCGCATCCACGCAATGCTAACTCTCCACCAAAAAGGTTAAATCCCAAAATTTGACATTTCAACACGAAAACAAATCTATTTTCTAAATAGGCAGTTTACGAATGAACACCACGACAGCCAAAGAAGAAACCACTCGAATGCCCAAATCAAATACTTCTTTTGGTTTGTCTGAATTAAAATGAATCAGACATGCCAACACAACGCCAACTCAGTTGCGAAAACAACGATCAACAACACATAACTCAAAGCGAAATTAGGAAAAGCGCTTCACTAGCGAGAAACATCCTTTTCCTCGGTTTCTCTTTAGGAGTAAAACTTCTCTCGAACCTTGGAATTCAAATTCATCGCATAACACATGTGCTTAAACCTTTTAATTGAACATCCTCAAATTATGCTCAAACTGAAATACATCATTAACACCATTGTGAAGAGGCTCCATTGAATCCTCCAATTACTCTAGGCATCTCATTCTACTAATCAACATTAATTTGAATGAAGGCACCCAAAGCGCCACAAAATAGATCCCACACAATCACATTACCTCTAATTTTCAAGAACAACTCAGAATCCTCAGTACACACGCTCATGTACTACATCAGAAAGGTTCTATCAATGATCATTCCACTGCTCAGGAAACTCTATTATTCCACTTTCTTTACACACACTCATTGTGTGACCAAGGTCTAGCATAAAAATGTAAAGCCCAGATTCAACCTCTAAGACTCTTACAATGAACTTCTGGTATACTTGATAGGGAATTCTTTGATCGGATAACTAAAATTCCTAGAATCCAAACAATATCCTCAATCATTAATATCAATATTCCTCACTAATCAAGTAACTACCTAATGTGATTAGCTTCACCAAACTTGAACCCACTAAACCACACTATTCCATTTCACCCACACGACCGCAACATACACATTCGCAAGACTTTAACTAATTGACCAAGTTTCAAACTTTTGAATATTTCAATATTCCACCGACATGAACAAGGGTTCTTGAATTACAATTCACTATTGGTTTTACTAGTTGTAACAACATAATCAGTTTTACCTCAACGACCATCATTCCTTTTGGATCCAATTCTCTACAAGATTTATATCACAAAATCAATTCTTCCTCCAATGCTCTTGAAATAACTTACAACATCAGGTCTCACCTCAACATATACTTGACCACTACTAACCGGATGTCACTCTATACCCCATAAGGTTTTGTAAAACAAATTGATGAAGTGGCAAATAAAATGTTTTTTTTTTCAGCACCCGGGAAAAAAATATTTTCTTTTCGCAACAATCATAAGACCGGGAGAAATAGACAAATAACAAGGATCTCGGAAAAGCAAAAGCGGAGACCACAATTGAGGGCACAAGTCCCACAAAAAGAGAATATGAAATCTCAAATAAAACAAAGCACCACTTTTGAAAATCGAGAAACTCCTATGTGGCAAAAACAGAAAGTTTAGTCACACTTCAAGTAAACTGTGAGTTACAAAACTTGACTTCGATCTCGAATACTTCTACTTCACTCTTTCTTTAACAAAGAAAGTAATTCTTTTTTTATTATAACGTCACGTTGCCCACTCAAACAAGAAAAGTTGTAAGACCAAATCACATGAATCACTTAAGAACCAATAAAGCTTTCCAACAAGCCACTTGCTCAATCAATCCCGGCTACTACATAAACCATGAACTACAAAAGATCACGGATGCAAAACTTGAAAATTTTCTTTTGAGCGATACCACGAGTGACGATCAAATTACCTTCTTTCTATAAGAATCGACAACACACTACCAATCTATTGCTGATAATCTTACTAACATCCAGAATAATACACTATTAACGAAAATTCATCATAGTCTACCCTTCCATTGTGCAGCTCTCTAAAAACTCACCAAATTGTTTCATACTACTTTATCATCTCGTCCTCAAATCGAGAGTCCACCAAAAGCTTACAAACTACTACAACAACAACTTTATTTTAGCAGAGATCTACTACACAAATCAAAATGTTATACCAAAACACTTTCATTATGGACATGCTATCGTCTGACAATTCCACTATCATGAAAGCATAGGCCACCAATTAATCCCACAGTTCACCTCTTATAGATGCTCAACACCAAGCGTCAACACACAATTGTTGCACTCCAACCTTTATTGCTATCAAGCGGCTTTATCAAGAAATCTAGATGCTACCTACTTTCCTTTTCAAATCACATGAACAATCACAAATACATGTTCAACTGTCCATCCTCATATTCATATTTCGGTGCAAAATCCCGACAAAACTTCCAAAATCATAGCCTCCCATCGATCAAAAAGTCTCAACAACTCTGCTACCAAATTCGTCCAATTATTCTAGTTAAAATAACTATATAGAAACTCCTTCTATAATATAAAATTATCTAGTATCTACAGATAAGATAACTCCAATATTAATATCCACTATGGTAATAATCTAGCATCTCCCCAACTTTTCCTTCCCACAGTAAGATTAATCCCTTGAGACGAACTAATCCAACAAGTTTAGCAAAACTACATAATTTTAATGATCATACCGGTCATCAATGTTCTACAATTCTTAATAACTCCTTTTAATCCAATTAGGTATAGCCATACTATTAATCATAGTTCATCAAGAACTACCACATGACACCATCAAGTTAATCAACTTTCCTTCCAAGGTTCTTGGTTAAGATTGATTATACACCACACTCTGAGACCCAACTTGATAACACATACCATATCTATTAATTTATTTAATTACAACCTTTAACTTAACCACAACAAGACATCGCTAAAGGGTTTTAATATTTTCTTTTATTACAGAGAAGCATTCAACTTCAATACTCAAAATACCCAAAAGAAATACATTGGGTCAAAGCTTCCACATGTTAAAGGACTTGAAAAGAAAACTTTCGTTATCAAAAATACCAAGCTAACAAATGAGTCATTTTTCCCAACAAGAAAGGCATATCTCTCGTGAAAAGATCAACCTTGCAAATTAACAGCGTTCACAGAAACAACAACGGATCAACGATCGGAGAACAAATAATAACTTAATATAACCAACAAAGACCAATGAAAATACATCAAGCGCATTGTAAATACTAACCCAAGAAAATTCATCAACCGCAACTATAACAAGAATAATCAAATTCAAACTCAAGGAAGAAAACAACTTTTCTAAAGAAATATATCCTCAACACACGTAACTAAGTTACAGATGTAAACACTTCACCACTATCATACAACAAACGGTGATATAACTTGGCCATGCATATGGCCACAACCACAGTCTCTACCTCTCGACTATCATGACCCATAGCAATCACATAATCAAATCATAAGTAGTCAGAACCAATTCATAACATAAAACATCAATACAACATAGCAAGCGTAAATCGATACTCATCCCATTCCCATCCTACTGTGCACCAGTGTGTCAAAATTTTAAGTTAATTAACCATTATCAAATTTTGGTATATTTTACAAGTCCTAAAACAAGTTTTAGCAATTTTAGGTTAACTAAGATATTAATCTATTCACCATGGACCTGAAGCCCGCTCTGATACCAACTGTAACACCCCAGCCCAACATTGAGCCTGGAATGCCACTAAACTACTATAACCATCTAATTTACATCAACTTACTATAAAATTTCAGCAAGCATAACAACATTAAAACCCATCCACGGGTCGCATTAACACAAACATAACACTATGACAATCATAGATAAATTAGACCTAGGAGCATAGCAAAATAATTAACCAAGATTAACATAAACCAAGCATCTATGGTTATTCAATACCATCATGTCCTAAACATAAATATTCATGTTATTCTAAAAGTTTCTCATGTCCAATGAATCAAATAATTGGGTGAAGTGCTTGATTCCAAGTGTGCTAGCCCTTCCGAGTAAAGCGTCATCCTTTGGTCACCTAAAAACAACAATAGAGCAAGAATGAGTCAAGACTCAGCAAATACATAATAAAGCCATAAACAATAGTTTATTAACCATAATCAAAGTTATCATCATCATCCATTTAGTTAATGCCATTATCATTCTCAAACAAACAAGCCATATTCCATATAGGTAAAGTTGCACAATTTAACAATTTACTTAGATATGCGAATGCACCAACATGCTCATGCTCATATGCATCTCATCGGTGATCTGGGGTATAGCGGAGTGTTCACCCGTCGATGACACACTCTATCCTTCACTCCGTGAAGTCCCCACCAAAGTAGGATTTTATCTAGAGCTCTCGGACTAGTCATGTATCTTTCTCACCGACCTCACGGAATAGTTACATGACTTTCTCACCGACTGCTCATGCAACCCATGTCATGATGAATGTAAATGATGCGATATCTTTATTTATTCATCAACATAGTCCATCTCATTAACTCAATATCTACTCATTATCTCATTATCATAATCTCATTCACTCAAGGTCATCAATATCATGTATAAGAATAAGCTGAGCAAGCATAATAAATAGCATGATGAGTAACATCAATGATCATGGTGAACAACCCATTGTTCACCACTCTACCATATACTTGCCTTCCATGTTGTGGCGACTTAGGAGGCAACGGCGGAATTCTCCACTCCTTGCCCCGCCTACACAAATATTTATTGAAATAAGAATAATAAGTTATGGCGTGGCTACAAGCGTTTTACCATAACCCTCTATCTAATCAACATAACCAAAAACTCAAAATGACGAATTAACTAATCAGCCAATATCGGCCATTCTGATCAGCAGTACGAGAAAAATCGTAATTAAATATCTATAACTCCGAATGACTTGAAACCAGTGCTCAAATACTTTTAACGTAACAGGCTACGAAACTCTAGTTGGTGGAATCCTTTGATTCGGCCAAAACAGTGGCCTAAACAACAGTTGAAAACACTAACAGATATCTGCCCAGATTTCAGAACAGTGGTAAAGAAAATAGCATAACTTTTAATATACAGATCCAATTGAGATGATCTTTATCAACTCGGAAAGATAATTTCAAGGGCTACAAAAACCTAGTTGGGTGGAAGTTCTGAATCGGATTCTATCTAGATCAAAACCGAGGGGCAAACCGATAGTTCCAAATTCTCAGGCAGACAGGACAGCGCACGATTAAAAAATTCATATCTCCTAAACCGTAAGGTGGAATCAAGTGATCTCAGTGCCAAAAGAAAGATAACGACATCAGGAACAAAACTCTAGAAGACGAAAATACCAGATTCGGCCTCTAAGTAAATCATAATGGCCCGACAAGAAAATCTGCCAAATCACGTCAGCTCTCCTGGACAGTCACGGTAAAACTACCATATATCCTAAACCGTAACTCCAAATCAAATGATCTCGGTGCCAAAAGAAAGCTAAGACCAAGGGCTACAACTTTCTAAGAGGTGATAAGATCAGAAAACGTACGGAACTTACCCAAATCTGACGAACAAAAGCGCTGTACTGCAGGGACGAGGGTGGCGGCCGGTTGGAGAGGGGGGAGGAGGGTGGCGGCAGGGAGGGAAAGGGAAGGGGAAGGGTTTTAGGGTTTAGGGGAGAGATACCCCCTTTGCCAGCCCCTCATGGGCCACCACAAGTGAGGCCCGAGTCCAGGTTCTTTGAAAAAACACGAAAACCCACGAAGAAAAAGCGATTCAGATTCTCCCATTAGCTCCTTCTTCTGAAACTTCTTCTAGTACGCCGATTTACTTTTGGGGTATTACACATTCTTCCTTGGTCTTCAAATCAAGCAACTGAAAGAAGGCACCTTCGTTCACCAGAGTAAGTATACAAAGGACCTTCTTCGGCGCTTCAATATGGGAAGCAGTAGGCCAATGTCTACTCCCATTGCTACAACCACCGTCTTTGGACCACGATGAGGATGGAGAGTCAAGTGGACGGAAGAATACCCATGATATGATTGGCTCCTCCTCTATCTTCTGGCGTCGAGGCCGGACATACAATTCGCCGTATGTCTGTGCGCTCGATTTCAGGCTTCCCCTCGTGCTTCTCATCGTCAAGCAGTACGTCGCATATTCAGGTACCTTCAAGACACGCTTGACTTTGGACTCTGGTATTCTTCTTCTTCGGCTCTTTCAATTCGAGCATTTTCTGATGCTGATTTCGCCGGATGTAGAGTGGATAGGAAGAGTACTTCTGGCACTTGTCATTTCTTGGGCACATCTCTTGTCTCTTGGTCTTCTAGAAAGCAGGTCTTACATTGCTGATCTCTGGTGAGGCCGAGTATGTAGCTGCCGCCAGTGGCTGCTCTCAGGTTCTCTGGATTTTATCCACGCTGCGGGACTATGGGTTATCTTTGGGAAGTGTTCCTCTTTTCTGTGACAACACTTCTGCAATTAATATTGCCAAAAACCCAGTGCAACATTCCAGGACTAAACACATTGATATTCGATTTCATTTTCTGAGAGACCATGTTGAGAAAGGTGATGTTGTGCTTCACTTTGTAGAGTCTGAGCAACAGCTTGCGGATATTTTCACTAAAGCTCTTGACTCTTCGCGTTTTGCTACTTTGCGGGGAGAGTTAGGGGTTATTAGTCCTATTGGGCTGTTTTGAGGGGGAAGCTGCTCTTTTTGCATTCATTGTATGATAATGCATGTTTCAATTCATTTGTCTTGCATTGTATAATAAAATTAGTGGAGCTTTGATTATTATCCTTGTATGACTTGATTTCATCTTCTATACCTTGTCATATTAAGTGATAGTCTGCTAGACTTCTTTTATGGCCTTTCGTGTTTTGCTTAGCTTTTGCCTTGCTAGCTTTATATCTGTGAGCAAATTGAATCAAATCATGTCTTGTTGGATCTTGTGACTAGTTTTGCTCTAGTGATTCTTTTATGATTCTTACCATGTCAAATAGGTTGAATTGAGTCTTGAACTTATTTTGAGATGAAAAATGAGCTTTTTGTCTTTTTAAGTCAAGCAAATGAAAAATGAGATTTTCTGTGCGAAAAAACTGATCTCACCAATCCTTTCTCATGAGACGGCTTGCCATTGCACTAGGCATGAACTCAGGGGGAGTTTTGGATGACCTAGATCATTCTTTTAAGCTTATCGCTTGAGATGGTCGCGGCAAGGCTTGAGATCTAGCACAGTAAAAAAGGGGAGAAAAAGAAAATTTGCCCAAAAAGGGCTAAGTGCTTGAGCTTTGCTTCAAAAGAATTCTCTTAATGCACAAAATACCTCAATTCTTGTTTTGAGTCTCTTTTTACTTATAGACATGGCTTGACTCATTTTTGGTTGTTTTGAGTGAATCTATGATATTGAGCAACCTTTCATGATTTTAATTCTGTTAATCTCAGATTCTTTGCTATCTTGGTTTTAAGCTGCGATTACATGTTTTGCCATGATTGAATATAGCGTCTACTCTTTATATGGCTTGGTATAATACTTGTACTGTCTTCATGTATAATGGTCATGGCTCCTTTTTTACTAAAGTTCAAAAATAAAGTCATTCCTTCATGCTCTTTCTTTTTCATGCATCTTGATGAATTCATTGTCAAAGGGGGAGAAAGATTGTGAAGAAAATGTTGTTGGAGCTTTTGGTTTCATACTTAAGGTTTAATATATAAGAACTTCATAAAATAAAAAATTTGAACCTTTTGAAAATTTGTGGTCATAGTGAGTTAAGCCTTTTGGTTCTATTGCCTTTTCCTGATTTCATTTGCAATTGAAGAAGACTCACAATGATCAAAGGTGAAATAGAACAATTGTCTTTCATTTGGACCTAAGTGAGATTTTTGGCTACCTTCTGGAAATTGAATCCTCTTGTGCTTTCATTGCCTTATCTCACTTGCTTATACTATTCTGAAGCCAGCTTGGTCGGTTCCTAGGCTCCTTCATGTTTATGGACCAAGTTGTGCCTTTATGCGAAAACGGCGAAGTTTTTACTTTTTATTTCGAAAAACCACATTTTCTTGTGTTGGACCGTAAAGGCGACTAGAGGGGGTGAATAGGAGCACGCTCACTTTTTCACAATTTATGAACTCAATACAATTTAACTCCAGTAGCTATTAGAAAGCTATGAAGATCAATATACGATCTGTTGGAAGACTAGTATTGAATCCAATTAAACCCTAAGCAATATAACAAAATCAACTAAGATTACCAAGACTCACAGACGCAGGCGGTCGGCCGTTATACTCAACCGGTCGGACCGATTGCGGGCGGATCGACCGGCGTTGTCTTTGGCGGTCGGACCGCTCAAAATCGGTCGGCCGGTGATGATGAGCTGATCGGCCGCCGACTCGAACCGATCTGCAATGATAAAAACGGCCCGATGGCGAAGTTGCAATTAGGTGAAACTTTTGATTCTCAACTCAATCTTTATGAAACTTTGCACACACCTTCTATATGCTATTGAGGACCTATTCAATCGAATATTATGATAATTCTTGGAGCGATCTTGAGCAATTGTCAATTGATTAACAGAAGGTCTAAAAGCAGGGCAAGAATGAAAACTTGATCCTAAAGCTTGTTCGTGAGAGATTGATGATCAAGATGATGCTAGATAGATTCACACATATCACAGCAAGCTAATTCACGTGAAAGAATCAATCACAAACTCGCGGATCAAAGAAAGCCCTAAAAATCACCAAATTGAAAGCAAGAGCGAAAAAGACTTATCTCAAGCAAACCTTGCATAGATTGATTTCGTGATTGAAGTGGATTACATCCACACCATCATGGATCGATGGACAATCAAGGATCACGAAATTCACCACAAACCATCAAGAGCCCTAGCCTCCACCTCAACTCCCTAAAGACAATTAGGGTTTTGAAACATAAAAAGCGAGAGAGAGAGGTGCACCACCATCTCCTCCTATTTATAGTGGAGGCCTAAAACTCTTAGGGTTTGACTTAATTGGGCTCCGTTAAGGCCCACTAACAAGCAGGTCACACACGCACGCGCAGCGGCCGTCTTTGACTTTTGACCTAAACCGCTTCACCATGTGCCATGGATTTGCCAATAGGTCACCCTTGTCCATCTTGTGTCACGCTTGAGTCGTTGACCTCACCGGCATCGTCGATCGTTCGGACCTCAACTCTTCAAGTCTAGTCCGATTCTCCTCGCCGTTGACCGTCGTTGACCACCAAGCTACTGCACAACCACGGACAAGAAAACACGTATTCGGGAACAAGTTCTTCACAACTTGACCCATGTTAGTCAAAACATGCATCATGCAAATCATATGCCATGAAACCAATGACTTTGACCTAACAAAACAACATCGCCACGAATTTGGCGGCGTTCAAGTAGAAGCGGTCGACCGCTCCGGGTGAGCGGTCGGACCGCCCCATGGCGGTCGGACCGCTCCACGTGAGCGGTCGGACCGCCACCAAGACTTAGCCGAATTTCATACCCTCAAAAACCGAAACCTTCGGAAACTTAAATCAATAGAACTTCTTCTTGGAGACTCCAAAATTATGAGACCAAGTGCATTGGGATCCCTCACTTACCTACAACACCTATTTTGGCCCGACTTATTTTGACCACTTTGGTCATCGCGGTCCGACCGCCTCACATGGCCGGTCCGGCCGATTTGGGACCGGTCGGACCGCCGTGCAAGGACGGTCGGACCGCCCTATCGAATACGACACTTTGTCGAAAAGCGTGAAACGACAAACCGTAAGCGCCATTGCCAATTGTCACATCATCCTAAGATCTGGAGCATATCCCCATGAAATCCACAATCTCCCCTTGATGAACACATTGGCAATTATCCGAAAAATGTAAGTAAGAGGTTTGAAAACGAGTTTACTCGCAGTTTTCGCACAAAGGCACAACTTGGTCCATAAGCAAGAAAAAGCAGTGAAAATGACCAAGCTGGCATCAGAATAGTATAGGTATGTGAGACAAGGCAAAAGTAAGCATAAAAACTTTGATTTCCAGAAAAGGGTCAAAATTCTCACATGAGGTCCATATGAAAGAACAATTGTTCAATTGACCTATGATCATTGTGAGGATAAAAGAATGCAACTCAATAACTCCCCCTCACTATGATCCTTAAATTTCAAATTTTCAGTTTCTCCCCTTTGTACAAACTTCTCCCCCAACAACTTCTCCCCCAGCAAAGAAATATATTCTCATTAACACATCTTCTCTTCTCATTTAACCCATCTTCTCCCCCTTTGACAATGGATTCATCAAGGAATCACGCCTTCCTCTCATCCAGAGATAATAAATATAGAATAAAGGAAGAAGCAGAAACAAAAGAAGCATAAAGAGAAATATGCATGAAATGCAATGGAGTGGCTTCAATTTTTGTATTTTTCAATTTTTGATTACAAGAAGCTTTGGAGATTACCCAAAAGAACAAGCTAGTATCTCTAATATTGCACAAACGACATATCAAGCTGACAGGCGCTAGCAAGATCATGGTAAGACATATATATCAAAGCTAAGCACAAAGGCTCAAAAGTAAAGCGAGAGATTTGATCAATTTAAGCAACGCTTCAAATTGACAAGTTCATCAACGAGGATCCTAAAATGAAATTGGCCATGTCAAAATGTCAAAGTGAGATCAAAAATCTAACAAAGACCACATTAAGAGTCAATCAAGTCCGTATTGAATCATTTTGCTCAATATTTTGTAGCGCCCATTTGTCAACATTTTTCTCATTTGCATTGAATATTGAAGTTGACTTATGATCTAACTTAGTGACAAGATCTGGACTAGGAGCCATCCACAAACTCATCCTAAGCTTGACCAAAAGTTGATTAAAGGTATATCTTAGTAAAGAAGATCTGGACTAGGAGCCATCCACAAACTCTTTCTAAGCTTCTACAAGGCGACAAATCTTGAGGTTCATGTCATTTCGACAAGCGGTCCCCATGAGATCGTCGGTTCATCAAACTATCTCCAAGTTCATGTCATTTGACAAGCGGTCTCGTAAGAATAGTTTGGCACAATTTAAGCATAAGACAATCTTGATTTTCATTTTTTTCACAAGAGCATTTTAGAATCTCAAGAACACAAAAGCTCAAGTAATGGTCAATTTTAGATCAAAGAGCTAACAAAGCAATTACAGCAGGGCCAATGTCACAAGAGGAGCACTAATTGCGCAACTCGCTAAAACATCCACAAATTGCAATTTCTTAGTTTGAGTTGTTTAAAAAGTTCTAGCTCATATAGCAAAGACTTAGCTACACATGTAAAAGCATGATAATTCTAGCAAGTCAAAGAACTAGACATGACATTTAGCAAGAATTGAAATACAAAAGCTCTAAAGGGTAATATGCAAAGCTTCATCAATTTTTAAAAAATACGCAGAAAATCTTATATTACAATGCATCTTTTTGGATTTTTCATACCATTTGTTGTAACCACTTGTTGGAGTTTTCATATGAATGCAATATGACACAATGAGATGCAATTAAAAAGCCTAAAAACCTAAAAAGTTCGAAAAGATCACTAAGTTCAGAAAAAGAACAATAAAAGATCAAAAGAACAAGGAAAGATAAGAAAAAGATCAAACTCCCCCTCAAACCAACCCATAAGGATAAATTACCCTAACTCGCTTCTTAAGGAGGAAAATGCGGTTTGATCTAAAGGCTTGGTAAGAATATACGCCAATTGAGCTTGGACTCTCGAAGTGCATCACAATATCTCCTTTTTCAACATGATCTTTAAGGAAGTGAAAGCGAATGTCTATGTGCTTAGTCCTAGAATGTTGCACTGGGTTTTTAGCAATATTAATAGCAGAAGTGTTATCACAGAAAAGAAGAACACAAGCAAAGTTTAACCCATAATCTTTCAAAGTGGACGTCATCCACAAAATCAGCTCTGACAACTAGCGTGACAACATACTCCGCCTCGGCGATGGAATGTGCAGTAAGACTGCTTCCTAGAAGACCAAGATACAAGAGAAGTGCCTAGGAAGTGGCAGTGCACGAGGTACTCTTCCTATCTAACAAACGACTGCAAAATCAGAATCTGAAAAACCTCTAATGGACAAAGCTGAAGAGCAGGAATACCAAATGCCATATAGGAGGGTAGAGTGTAAATACCTGAATATGCGCTTAACGGCTTGGCGATGGGAAGTTCTCGGAGGCGCTGAAATCTTGCACAAAGACATACCGTGAAGTGAATGTCGGTCTCGAGGCCGTCGAATCTGAGAAGGAGCCGATCATGATGCGGTACTCGCGTTGATCCACGACTTCTCCTTCCTCATCTGGATCCAAAGCGATCGAAGTTGCCATGGGAGTGGAAATTGGCTTGCGATCACCCATGTTGAAGCGTTTGAGTAGATCTTTAGTGTACTTCGTCGATGGATGAAAGTTCCTTCCTTGCATTGCTTGATTTGAAGTCCCAAAAAGTAATTAAGCTCTCCCATCATACTCATCTCAAATTCCCTGGACATAGTGTCAGAAAAGCTGAAAACAAGTGCATTAGAGGAACCACCAAAAATAATATCATCCACGTAAATTTGAGCAAGGAAGAAGTCATTTCCACGCCTAAGAATAAATAGAGTTTTATCCACTTTACCCATCTCAAAATTATTTTTAAGCAAGAAGGTCTTAAGTCTATCATACCAGGCTCTAGGGGCTTGTTTAAGACCATATAATGCTTTAAATAGCTTGAAAACACGATTTGGATATTTAGGATCCTCAAAACCAGGGGGTTGCTTAACATACACTTCCTCATCTATGAAACCATTTAAAAGGCACTTTTAACATCCATCGATATAATTTAAAACCTTTTGATGCAGCAAATGCAAGCGAGAATGCGAATGGCTTCTAGTCTAGCAACAGAGCAAATGTCTCATCAAAATCTAACCCATCAACTTATTTGAAACCACAGGCTACCAATCGGCCTTATTTCTAACCACAGAACCATCCTCACCTTGTTTATTCTTAAACACCCAGCGGGTTCCTATAACATTATGACCACTAGGAGGTTCTACTAGGTTCCAAACTTTGTTTCTTTCAAAATTCTCTAACTCCTCATGCATGGCATTTACCCAGATTAGAATCGGATAAAGCATGTGATATATCGCGGGGTTCAAAAGAAGCAACAAAAGCTGAATGAGTAGAGATTTGGATCATTATACAGGCGAGTGACTCGCTCATGTAGATTACCTATTATACATTAGGAGGATCTTTGTCTCTGAATGCGAAGTGGGCGCCGGGTGAGATGTCGTTTCTTCGACCTCATGAGTATCTGATGATGATGATCTGCGGGAGCCTCAGCGAAGGTGAAGTAGGCGTGCGCAGTTCTTGTATCAATATGGGCGCCTCGGCGGCAGATGAGGAATGACATTAGCCGTCCTCATCTTCCTCCACAAAAATGCTCTCTGTCACTGTAAATCATCAGCAGCAATTGATCTAGCTCGGGGCTAGTCTCATCAAAAGTGACATTACAAGTCTCTGAATAATGTTAGTCTCGATATTAAAACTCAAAACCCTCGAATGAGCGGGATACCCCGAAATACCCCATCAAAAGTTCTTGATTCAAATTTATCTAAGTTGCTGTCTTAAGGATAAAACATTTTGATCCAAAAACTCGAAAATGCGAAGCAGAGGGTTTTCTACCAAAGCGAAGCTCATAAGGAGTCTTGCCTAAAGAAGGTCTCAAAAAGACACGATTTGCAATATGGCAAGCAGTAGCAATAGCTTCGGACCAAAATCTCCTCGGTGTGCTATACTCATCTAGCATCGTCCTAGCCATTTCGACCAAGGTCCTATTCTTCCTTTCCACCACGCCATTTTGTTGAGGGCGTGTGGAGGAGAAGCGATGCTCAATACCACGCTCGGCACAAAAGAAGCAAAGAAGTATTTTTGAACTCCGTGCCATTATCACTGCGAATCGCTCTCAAAGCACTAGGAAGCTCAGAAGCCAAACGAAGAACAAGATCATGAAAATAACCAAAAGCTTCATCCTTTGAAGTAAGAAAGAACACCCAAGTATATCTAGAAAGATCATCGACTATGACAAGAATATACCATTTTCCACCGTGGCCGGACTCTAGCGGGACCAACGGTATCCATATGAAGCAAGCGTCTGGTCCGTCGGTCATAACCATAGTCATAGAAGGGTGTGAGGCGGCAACTTGTTTGCCATGCCTACAGCGCACATCTGACATCCTTGCGACTTTGAGTTTGGGCAAACCTCTCATGAGATCAAGGTTGCTAACTCGTGTCGGATGATCAAAACCAATGTGCCCCAAGCGTCGATGCCAAAGCCGAAATCGAGAAGAAGATGTAAGCAAACATTTAAGAGATCCGACAAGAGATTACGAAAAATCGGCTCAAAAATTCTACCAACTCTAGAGATTCCAAACACAAGCGCACAGTAGAATCAAGCACCGACAAGCATTTTCTTAAAAGCAGTCTCATAACCATCATCAAGAAGTGAGAAGCGAGAAGAAGATTATACCTAAGCTTGTCCACAAGAGCGACATCCTTTAGAATGAATTTGTTGTTTACCCTAATTGATCATGTTCCTTCAATTCGCCCTTGTGTATCATCTCCAAAGGTGATGAAGTCATCACTGTTGCGCGTGAAAGAGGTGAACCATTTTGAGTTCCGGTCATGTGGCGTGAACATCCGAGTCAACGAACCACGTGTTCTTCCCTTTCGCGATAATCACGAAAATCAAGGAACAAAAGAACGATGTGTCTCAATCTTGGGGTTAGATAAACATGATTTAGGAATCGATCTTGAGACACACGCCTCAAGGAGTATACAAACCGAAGTACTATCCTTGATTTCATCTAACATTCGGTTATGAGCAATGTTTAACTTAAAATGAGACTTGAAGCTGTCCATGGGCGTCGGCCGGCGTTGGTTGGCGGTCGACCGGTGACCAAAGCGGTCGGACCGGTGACCACCAATGATCGACCGCCGATCGATAAACATAAGAATTAGGATATTTAGGAACATAATGATTTGCATGAGAGAAAATCCTAATCCGGGTTTATTCTTTTCAATGTTACCATGTCTCATAGAAGCTCTAGGTTGCATGAATGAAATTCTATCAAAATTTTTCCTATCATTTTCAACCTACGCCAATGTAATTCAATCAAATGTCCACCTTTTTGCAATAAGTGCAATGGTACTTGGTACCACTAGAAGAAGCACCATTTGAATTAATACAAGGTTGGGCAAAACCTGCAGATTTAAAAGATATTTTTGCAGGTTGGGTTTTGAATTCAATTAAACCTTTTTCCAAGACTTGAATGACTTTTGGGTTTGAATTGTTTTGAAAAGAATTGAATCCTAAACCTTGCTTCTTATAAGGAGTTTTAGACTTTTCAAGAATCATGTTTAATTGTTTCTTACCTTTAGAAAATTTCTCTAATGTATCATGAAGGTAAGCATTTTCTTTTCTCAAGTTAACACAAGCATCACAAGTTTTATTCATAGATTTCTCCTTATACGAAGCAATTTCAAGCTTACGAGTGGAACAAGAAGCACAAGTAGTATTTTCAATATTGTCCTTAAGCTTAGCATATTTGACTCTAGCAGCTTCTAAGATATCTTTGATTTCACGTTCTTTTTCTAAACATGAAGTGCAAGGGCTAGAATCAAATATATCAAAAGCAATCAATTTACTAGATTCTAAACATTTTTCACAAGGAGCACTTTTAATTTCATTTAGTTCGGATCTAGCATTCTCAAGTTGTTGTCTGAAATATTATGAGCGGTTTGTAACTTAGTAATTTCGAGTGCATAGCATGACAAGATAAACATTCATCAGGTTCAAGAGTCTTAGCATTTTTAAGCTCTACTTTCAGTTTGTTAATCTTTGACTCTAATTTCTTTTTTTTTGTCATAACAAATTCTAGCGCTTCATCTTGACTAAGCAATTGCTCAACTATAGAATCATATTTAGCAGAAAGCTCATCATAAGAAAAAGATACCTCATCATCATCAATGTCGTCGATTGTCGACCATGAAGCACATGCGGTGAAGTCTTTGGCCTTCCCTTTCTTTTTGCCTTGAGGATCTCCTCCTCCTTGTCCTCCTCACTCCCAAGTATCCACATCGCTCAAGGATTGATCCTCAAAGCGGCAAGGACCGGTGAGCGACCTTCACAAGCTTATTAGCCTCATACCTTGATTTGTTGAAAGGAGGCTTCTTCCAAGTGGCTTTCCTTCCTTATGATTGCTCTTACCTTTCGACTTGGGGCAATTTGCGGATATGATTTAGCTCACCACATTCATAGCATGTCACCGGACCACCTCTCTTTTGTTTCTCACATTATTATAGGCCGTGTGAATTTTTAGCTAGAAGAGCTAACTCTGTTTGAGAATACTTTCAAGCTCCTCTTCATGAATAGCGAGATAAACAAGCAAATGAAAATCAGAAGAAGATTCAAAAGAGTCATCAAAAGCCTTTTGAGAGGATCTGCTACCAAAGCTAAATTATCTTTCTTGGGATGATCAACTCTTTTAATTTCATGAGTCTTGAGTTTACTATAAAGCAATTCTAAAGTAAGACTTGAAAGATCAACATTTTCTTCTATAGCGTAGCCTTCATCTCCCACTCCTTGGTGTTGATTGCGGCCAAGAGATGGGTGGCATTTTGATTGAGAATATTCAATATCAACGACTTTCATTTGATTAATTACTTTATTAAAGCGATGAAAATGTCATCGATGCTCTCTCGGACGCATCTCGAATTTATTTTATTCACGCTTGTAAGCAGATTTGGCGCACCTTTTTGATTTGGGACGAACCCTCATGATATGTTCGAGAGTGTTCCAAATTTCATCTGTGATTGAAAGATTACAAATTCGATCATATTCTTGTCTACCAAGTGCACCATATAAAAGATTCTTAGCTTTATTGTTGTTAGCCAAAAGAATTGCGAAGCGAGTGTAGCAATTTCGGGAATAACCAGTGGGGTTCTAACAACATCCCAAATAGCTTGTCCTCGCTCTCAAGAAAGACGCGCATACGATTCTTCCAATAGGCATAGTCGTGCCCATCGAAGATATGCGGTTTAGTAGAAAACTTATCCATCGCCAAAGTTCGGTGGACAGGTTAAGATCAAGATTGAACTAACAGGGCTCGATACCACTTGTTGGACCGTAAAGGCGACTAGAGGGGGTGAATAGGAGCACGCTCACTTTTCACAATTTATGAACTCAATACAATTTAACTCCGGTAGCTATTAGAAAGCTATGAAGATCAATATACGATCTGATGGAAGACTAGTATTGAATCAATTAAACCCTAAGCAATATAACAAAATCAACTAAGATTACCAAGACTCACGACAGGCGATCGGCCGTTATACTCAACCGGTCGGACCGATTGCGGGCGGATCGGCCGGCGTTGTCTTGGCGGTCGGACCGCTCAAAATCGATCGGACCGGTGATGATGGCGATCGACCGGCCGACTCGAACCGATCTGCAGCGATAAAATCGGCCCGATGGCGAAGTTGCAATTAGGTGAAACTTTTGATTCTCAACTCCAATCTTTATGAAACTTTGCACACACCTTCTATATGCTATTGAGGACCTATTCCAATCGAATATTATGATAATTCTTGGAGCGATCTTGAGCAATTGTCAATTGATTAACGAAGGTCTAAAACCAGGGCAAGAACGAAAACTTGATCCTAAAGCTTGTTCGTGAGAGATTGATGATCAAGATGATGCTAGATAGATTCATACATATCACAGCAAGCTAATTCACGTGAAAGAATCAATCACAAACTCGCGGATCAAAGAAAGCCCTAAAATCACCAAATTGAAAGCAAGAACGAAAAGAGACTTATCTCAAGCAAACCTTGCATAGATTGATTTCGTGATTGAAGTGGATTACATCCACCATCATGGATCGATGAGACAATCAAGGATCATGAAATTCACCACAAACCATCAAGAGCCCTAGCCTCCACCTCAACTCCCTAAAGACAATTAGGGTTTTGAAACATAAAAGGCGAGAGAGAGAGGTGCGACCACCATCTCCTCCTATTTATAGTGGAGGCCTAAAACTCTTAGGGTTTGACTTAATTGGGCTCCGTTAAGGCCCACTAACAAGCGGGTCACACACGCACGCACGCATGACGCCGTCTTTGACTTTTGACCTAAAAGCTTCACCATGTGCCATGGATTCGCCAATAGGTCACCCTTGTCCATCTTGTGTCACGCTTGAGTCGTTGACCTCACTCGGCATCGTCGATCGTTCTGGACCTCAACTCTTCAAGTCTAGTCCCGATTCTCCTCGCCGTTGACCGTCGTTGACCACCAAGCTACCTACACAACCACAGACAAGAAAACACGTATTCGGGAACAAGTTCTTCACAACTTGACCCATGTTAGTCAAAACATGCATCATGCAAATCATATGCCATGAAACCAATGACTTTGACCTAACAAAACAACATCGCCGAAGTTGGCCGGCGTTCAAGTAGAAGCCGGTCGGCCGCTCCGGGTGGCCGGTCGGACCCTCCATGGCGGTCGGACCGCTCCCTGTGAGCGGTCGGACCGCCACCAAGACTTAGCCGAATTTCATACCCTCAAAAGCGAAACCTTCTGGAAACTTAAATCCAATAGAACTTCTTACTGGAGACTCCAAAAATTATGAGACCAAGTGCATTGGGATCCCCTCACTTGCCTACAACACCTATTTTTGGCCCAGCTTATTTTGACCACTTTGGTCATCGCCGGTCCGACCGCCTCACATGGCCGGTCCGACCGATTTGGGACCGGTCGGACCGCCGTGCAAGGACCGGTCGGACCGCCCCTGTCCAGAATACCTGACACTTTGTCGAAAACGCGTGAAACGACAAACCGTAAACGCCATTGCCAATTGTCACATCATCCTAAGATCTGGAGCATATCCCCATGAAATCCACATCTTGATAATTGCCAATGTGTTCATCAAGGGGGAGATTGTGGATATCGTGAGGATATGTGCACGATCTCAGGATGATGAGTCAATTGGCAATGGCATTGTTGGTTTGCAAAATCTCGCGTTTTCGGGTTTGCTCCAATTTGTCGGACCACAGTGGTCGACCCGGTGGTGTCGGGCGGTCGGACCGCCGTGGAGGAGTCCGACCGGCCATGGTGGCGGTCGACCGCATAAAATGAAATTGGGTTTTTGAGGTGAGCCAAAAATAGGTTGTGTAGGCAAGTGAGGAGTCTCTGGATGTGGTCCCATCATTTTGGAGCTCCGATCAAAAGTTCTATTCGTTTGAAATTTCGAAGGTTTGAAATTTCCTGTTGGAATTTTGGCTAAGTCCTTTTGACCGGCCCGACCGCCAGTTGAGGGGCTGGTCGGGCCGAACTAAAATCGATCGGGACCGGCCTTGTGGAAGTGATCGGGCCGTGACTTGGAAGTTAGCCAAGTTTGCATTGAGTTGATTTTGATTGTGTTTCATGTTTAGTTATCAATGCTTTATTGATGTATATTGCATTATGAGCTAACGTGGGTCAAGTTGTGAAGAACTTGTTCCGGAAGCGGTTTGTTTGTCTATTCTTTGTGCGGGAGGCTTGCAGTCAACGAGCGTCAGCGGTGAGTGGATCGGGACTACGCTTGGAGAGCTGAGGTCCAGAACGATCAGGGATACCGGGTGAGGTCGTGTGACACAAGCAAGGTGCAGGATGGGCAAGATGGATCGAACGGGTGGTTCGAAACATTTGGTTGGATCAGGCGGTGCGGATATCGGTGCGAGTCTCTGGGAGGTTCCGATGGGATTCGGACAAGAGAGGATTGACGACAGCGATGAGGCCGTGATCAACCTACACGTGGTGAAGCGGCGATTGCTTCAATAGTTATGTGTGTGGGTCCCATGTGTAAGTGACCCCAAAAGTGAAACCCTAGCTCTCTAGTATAAATAGAAAAGGGGGAGTTGGAAAACCCTTGAAGCATTCATTTTAGCCCCTTCTTCCTTTTCTAGGGTTTGGAGGAAAGGAGAGGAGAACTAGGGTTTGGAGTGTGCTCCTTGTTGAGCTCTTGCCCTCCTTGTTGGAGAGGCTTTGTAAGCATCTTGTGTGACCGAACAATCTTGTGATGCTCAATTGAAAGATCATTTGCTCCCTTTGTGTTCTTCTCCCTTTTGGATGATTTTAGTGCTTCCTTGATTCAAAGGTTTATGCTTGGTCTCTTGGCCTTCTTTATCTTGCTTTGATGTGTGGGATTACTCCTAGAGTCATCTAGATCATCAACCCCCACAACCAAGTCTTGAATCAAGATTTTCATATTTCTAGGGTTTGTGCACTTCTTTGGTAAAATCTCGAGAGATCGATTCTCGAAGTGGATCGACGGATCGTCGCTAGAAATAGGTCTCTAATATCTTTAGGGAGGTGTGCTCGAAATTTGGTCAAGTTTTATTGGTTGAATCAAAAGTTGGATCAAATTTCGTTTTGGATTTGGGTGGAGTTTTTCAGTTCTAGACTGAACCGGTCAGACCGGTGTTGCAACGGCGGTCCGACCGCGTGTATTCGAGCCATTGGTTTGCCGGGTCGAACCGTATCCACCGGTCCGACCGCTAGTTGGTTCTTGGTCGATCATTGGTTGACCGTCGGTCCGACCGCCGTGGTAGCCGGTCAGACCGCCAGTACCCAGATCAGAACAGTGAGTTCTTTTCACTATTTGTGTCGTGTGGTTGAGGGGTTTATCGAATCCAACACAAGGCTTCCACTGTGCGCTTACTAATCTTCTTAGCTTTCATAGCTAAAGGAGTAAAGTTCGTGTTGTATTCGATTTAGGCGAGAAAGTTTTGAAAGCGCCTATTCACCCCCCCTAGTCGCCTTTACGGTCCTACATAGTAATTTGTAAATATCATAATTGAAAATGTTGCTTTAGCAAATAAAAGAACCAAAGTCATCCTTGTTATGCCTTACATGTATACTATTGCATCTTGTGTGTTAGCTAGCGAGCACGGAAGTTGTGCTCATTCTCGCTCTTCCCCCAAACCCTCTAAATGATGTGGATCAAGGGGACTACGCTTATTATAAAGACCCTGAAGTCGATGGGCAAGGAAACGACGAGGAGTAGTCTAGTCTGTAGTCTAGATCTCGCCTCAGTCTAAATGGACTTGTTCGGTAATTGCGTACAACGTATATTGTCCAACCCATTGAGTAATATATGTCGTACACAGGTCACCCCAGTCGTTTGCCTTTGGAGAGATGAGGTCCACCCCTCTTTTGCTTCTGCTGTAGCTACATGCTTTTATGTGATGTAATCGATTTGGCGCCTTACTTTTATGTAAAAACTTGTGGGGCGTGATCTACGACACTCTGAGATTGTAATATATTAAATGTCTTAAATTACATCATTTATAAATTGATTCAGCAATGTATCTGTGAGTGCTATCTATTGATTCAGAAAATAGAACAGTACATTCAAAGAGAATTCAGGATTAGAAAATTCAGTTCGAACACCAGCTTTCTTCAATGCCTAGGAAGAATAGCTTTTTTTGCCGGGAAACATAGCTGGTGTCTCGAACGATCTAACGGGACCATCTTTGAGTCTGACACTGACTGCCTGGACGTTTGCCACAATCTGTTCTCACCACGCTGGGCTGGGGACCGTTCGCGGAGGACTGCTTGACTGGGGATTGCCCATATAGTGAGGGATCATGACACTTTTACACCCACTCGTCTCCGATGTGGTTTGTCTGCTGAAATTTTGCCGAGTGTACTCCAGGACCATAATACCACGGGAGAGGACAAAGCAACACTGCATTGTCTGACAAAAGCACATATCAATTAAATTCATACACGTTTTCCTTCCATTTCTTTAATTAGACAAGAACGTGGATACACCGGTACAGAACTGCCACCAAACAAATACACTCAATTTACAAGTATACAACCAATTAAAGAAATAATTTCTGCTTTCTATGAGGCTATAGTGCTCTATACAGCGATTCCATCAGCAACACCGACACAGGTCGTGAAGCAAGCGCCACACCGCTGATCAGGTTTCGCCTCAGGCGACTCGGCCTCCGCGAACCACGGACACCGGAGCGCGTCCGCCGCGGTGAGCCTCCGGTCCGGTCTGCACTCCAAGAGCCCGCTCAAAACGTCGAACCCGGCAGCCGACAATGCGGGGCAACATCTCCCGGAGTCGGCGGGGAGGCCGGCTTTGCTGGCAAAGCGCCGACTCGGCCCGCGGCAGCCGCGCGAATCCCGGCCATGCCTTCATGTCCTGCATGCCGACCGTGTCGAACACCCTATTCAGCTGGTCCATCTCTGACCTCCCGGGGAACAGCGGCGCGCCGGTGAGGAGCTCGGCCATTATGCATCCGAGCGCCCACGTGTCGATGCGCGCGTCGTACTCCCGCGAGCCCAGGATGAGCTCCGGAGCGCGGTACCACAGCGTCACCACGGGCGACGTGTACGGCGGCGCGTCGGCCGCCCTGGTGGTGCGCGACATCCCAAAGTCGCAGATTTTGAGGATACCGTGGTCGTCGACGAGGATGTTGTCCGGTTTGAGGTCCCGGTGCATGACTCCGAGCTCGTGGATCGCCCTAGCGCCGTCAAGGAGCTGCCGCATGAGCCGGCGCACCTCGGCCTCCGGGAAGGGCCGCCTGCCACGCTCCACCCTCATGACGTGCGTCAGGCTCGGTCCGATGTACTCCATCACGAGGAATGCGGAGGCGGAGTCGCAGTGCGCGGCGCGCAGCTCTACGAGGGACGGGTGGCCGCGGCACGCCTCGAGGCAGCGTGCCTCGCGGAGGAAGTCCTCCGCGCGCGGGTCCTCGTCGTTGATTCCGCCGCGGAGGCGCTTGACGGCGACGGTCTCGCCGGTGCGGCGGTCGCGGGCCTTGTAGATGACGCCGGACGCGCCTTCGCCTATCTTGCCGAGCATCTCGTAGTGCTCCATCGCCATGGCGACGGCGACGGCCCGGCAGGTGGTTTGGGTTCTTGGTTTCTTGCAGTTTGTGTGGCGGCAGAGAGGGAGAGGCGCCTCGTGCTTTTTTATAAGATAGGGTTAGGGCTTCGGGCTTGATCTGTCAGATTCGTCCGCGGCTCCAGCCCGCGAGTCGGTGCGGGTCTACGTTGTAAGGATCGCCTGTAAACGCGTTGACGTTCTCAAATCTCAAACGATTAAGGTTAGGCCGAATGTGTTTGGCGTGGGCTGGGCTGGCCACTTCATCTTCATGGTTGGTTGGTTGGTAATTTCAAACGATTAGTTAGGCGGGTTTAACGTTTACTTAGGTTTAGCGGTTCAGGCCGCCGACGGAGAAACCACCGCTCGACGACGACGACAACGACAACGACGGTGAAGGTTGCCGAAGTGCGTGGACTGGGTGCAACGGTAAGGGCTCGGCATCGTCGGTAGGGCGACGAGATGCCGGCTACAACGTGCTACCCGTAGCAGGTTACGCACGTGAAGTGTTCCTAGAAACACCCATGAGGTATACTGACCTTGATGATTAATTCTGCATTCTTAAGTGTTTGTTTGGTTCGTTGAATGGAGTTGTTTTGAATCATTTGGTACGAGAAATAAACTCGTTCAGCTGTTTGGTTGGTTGAATAGAACCAAACCATTCGGGATGAGATGGTTTAAGAAAAAGGAATATTCCATGTTTATACTCTGTCATCCCATTCGGGAAAAAAATCCCGAACCACACCGTTTACTCGAATTCCAAGGCGCTCGGTGACGTGATGGTTTGATTTACGAGTTTGAAATGATCATATTTTCTAAACCGAGTATCCGATTTGCGATCCGATTGAACCGTTGTGTTCCTTGTCATTTAATCAACAAAACAAGACCACTCTTAACATATTTTAGTGAAAAAAATATTATGCGGATTATCTTATCCCACCAACCAAACACCATCTTGAACCATCCAGGACCATCCTATTCCACCAACCAAACAAAATCATGTATCATCATATCCCACCAACCAAACACCGAGAACATGTATCATCTCATCCAGAACGATCACATCCTACCTGTACTATCATATCTCATTTAACCTCGTCTCACCAACCAAACGCACCCTAAGGGCATGAAGTAGTTGTTGAATAGGGCCAGATGGCCTAGATGAGATTCTCTTTGATTCTTTTGGTCGGACCAGCAGAAAGCAAGCATTGCGGTAGCACCAGAAAGCATAATTCAGGCGACGAGTTGCAACTAACTTCATTGCTCCCAATAGTTTCATGTGCCTAATAGCTTGCTGTATCTTTCTAGTCTTTTTTTCTCGAGGTTATTGTATCTTTGTAGTTTATGGTTAGAAATTGAGAGCTAGTTATCTTGCTGGTTACTGTTTCTATTTTCATTTGTAAAACTTTTAAATATACGTCGAAGGAACTAAAAATAGCCTTGGTGGAGCTGATGTGGATGCTTGGCCAAGTATCATAGGAGGCAGACGATGTGCTAGATAAGCTGGATTGCTTTATCATAGATGACAAGCTTGATGGCATCTTTCATGGTGCTGCTCTTCACAATCAGCTCACTATTGATAATACTATTGGTAACTGGCTTGCATCCTTTTCTTCTTCCCTTATACATGTGCTATCGATGAATGACGATGCATGGAACCCATCGAAACTGGTATTTAATTAATAAAGCAGAAATTTCTGATAGGAGGTTGGGACTGGGGACTGGGGGAGTGCTCGTCTCGCTTTACCCCACAACAATAACCACGTTATGTACTGTATGCAACTAAAGTTTTTTTTAAAAAAATAATACATATTTAATAAAATTATATAAATAAATAGCCATTTAATAAAATTACAAAAATAGGCTTCCGTCGCCGTTTGAAACGGCGACAGGATCCTGTCCACAGTTGGATTCCAACCAAACAAAGTTTAATGTCTTTGTAGCAATTTGAAATAACAACAAAGATAACATCGTCATTTTAAATAGCGACAAGAACTGGTTTTTTTGCAGAAACAATTGGAATAAATTTATATTTATATTTTGAGAGAATGCATCTTCAAATTTTACCTGATTTTACTCAGTTTGTTGGTAATATCTTGTAGTGCCTATATCTTAAGTGCAACCAAGTTATGGTTGCCGAGTGTAGTGTTTGCGCAACCGATTATTTCCAAAAAAAAAGAATGAAATATTAAGTAGACAACAACTAGGGAATTAAAATTTAAAAGACGAGATTTGAACTGCGGTAATAATACTTCATAATCTAGGTGCAAATTACATGACACAGATACATATGCGCCTTTTGGAATTGGAAAAACTGGTGGATCCGAAAAAGGTAAGTCTCGACGAAACCATCTGTGCATTCCTCTTGTCTGCTGCAGACTTATGACAACGGCTAGTCCTGAAGGCAACCGTGTATTGGGCATCCATGAGCTCCTCAGGAGTAACCACCCGCTTTCGAGGACCATCAGGAGATCAACAAGCCCCTGGTGGGACCTTGGGTGCCTTCCCCTTGTCCACTGCATGCTTGGCCTGGTCATCCTCAGTGTGTGTTGTTCCGGGGTTTTCCACCACTACCCTAGTTTCCTGGGCTCTATCGGTGCATTTCCCTTGTCTTCTCCTCTCTCGGGTACGTAAGATTTTCAAGAGTGGAAGGTTTCTGGTGGGAGCGTGTAGTTGAGTATGTACTTTTGCTCGATGAATGCCCTACCGTACTTGTTCAGGTCGTCGATCCATTGAAAGAAAAACAACGCTCCTCCGACTGCCATTATGCACGCATGAAGGTAGCGATATGTGAAATGCGGTCGCCGGGTGTGTGGACTGAATGATATGCATTGGGTTACCGTAGTTGCACTGCGAGCATGGAAACTTCGGTGGCATAGGTGCATCCTTCATCAAACGATCTGGGTAGGTGTAACACCCCAGCCCAACATTGAGCTTAGAATGCCACTAAACTACTATAACCATCTAATTTACATCAACTTACTATAAAATTTCAGCAAGCATAATAACATTAAAACCCATCCACGGGTTGCATTAACACAAGCATAACACTATGACAATCATAGATAAATTAGACCTAAGAGCATAGCAAAATAATAAACCAAGATTAACATAAACCAAGCATCTATGGTTATTCAATACCATCATGTCCTAGATATAAATATTCATGTTATTCTAAAAGTTTCTCATGTCCAATGAATCAAATAATTGGGTGAAGTGCATGATTCCAAGTGCGCTAGCCCTTCCCGAGTAAAAAGTCATCACTGGTCACCTAAAAACAACAATAGAGCAAGAATGAGTCCAAGACTCAGCAAATACATAATAAAACCATAAACAATAGTTTATTAACCAAAATCAAAGTTATCATCATCATCCATTTAGTTAATGCCATTGTCATTCTCAAACAAACAAGCCATATTTCATATAGGTAAAGTTGCACAATTTAGCAATTTACTTAGATATGTGAATGCACCAACATGCTCATGCTCATATGCATCTCATCAGCTGATACCGGTATAGCGGAGTATTCACCCGTCGATGACACACTCTATCCTTCACTCCCGTGAAGTCCTCACCAAAGTAGGATTTTATCTAGAGCTCTCCGGACTAGTCATGTATCTTTCTCACCGACCTCACCGGAATAGTTACATGACTTTCTCACCGACCTGGCTCATGCAACCCCTGTCATGATGAATGTAAATGATGCGACATCTTTATTTATTCATCAACATAGTCCATCTCATTAACTCAATATCTCCTCCTCATTATCTCAATATCATAATATCATTCACTCAAGGTCATCAATATCATGTATAAGAATAAGCTGAACGAAAGCATAATAAATAGCATGATAAGTAACAACAATAATCATGGTGAACAACCCATTGTTCACCACTCTACCATGTACTTGCCTTCCGCATTGTGGCGAGTTAGGAGGCAACGACGAATTTCTCCACTCCACCCCACCGCCTACACAAATATTTATTCGAAATAAGAATAACAAAACATGACGTGGCTACAAGCGTTTTACCATAACCCTCTATCTAATCAACATAACCAAAAACTCAAAATGACGAATTAACTAACCAGCCAATATCGGCCCTTCTGATCAGCAGTACGAGAAAAATCGTAATTAAATATCTGTAACTCCGAATGACTTGAAACTAGTGCTCAAATACTCTTAACATAACAGACTACGAAACTCTAGTTGGTGGGGTTCTTTGATTCGGCCAAACCAGTGGTCTAAACAACCGTTGAAAACACTAACAGATATCTGCCCAGAATTCAGAACAGTGGTAAAGAAAATGACGTAGCTTTTATTATACTGATCCAATGGAGGTGATCTTTATCAACTTGGAAAGCTTATTAAAAGGGATACAATAACCTATTTGGGTGGAAGTTCTGAATCTGACTCTAACTATATCAAAACCGAGGGGCAAACCGACAGTCCTCAAATATCAGGCAGACAGGACAGCGCGCGATTAAAAATTTGTATCTCCTAAACCGTCGGGCAGAATCTCGTGATCTCGGTGCCCATGAAAAGATAACAACCAGGGCTACAAGACTCTAAGAGGGAGGAACCTCCAGATCGGCTTCTAATGTGCCGAAAATGGGTGTGCAATATACTGGACATAATAGATCTATTACTGACAGATTTTGATTCAAACAAATTCAATCAAATTCACATTTACCAAATTGACCAATGACCAAGAACGGCGATTGTTACCCTTGATGATCCCAGAGAGGCGATGAACGAGCACTTGGTGAAGATGATTCCCCTTCTCCTCTTTCTTCCTCCTCCCTTTTTTCCTCTTCTTTTTTCCTTCCTCTCCTTTCTTTCTCCTCTTCTCCTCATCTTGGTAGAGCAACATGGAGGGGGTGCTACAGTGCCGTGCTACAGTTGCGGTGTATACTGTAGCTACAGTATTTTAGGGTTTTCCCCCTCCTTTTATACGTGGCCGGCCCCTCATGGTCCGCCTGGGCCAAGGCCCAAGGCCCAGGTTGCCGAAAAACTACAGAAATCCCCTTTTTCTTATGTCTAATTTTTGAAAATAGTTTTTGATGAGGCATTTGCATATCACTGTTTATTGCCCAAGGGGGAGTGTTACGAAACCTAATTATGGACAAAAGATTAAACCACCCCATTGAGGGGTTCACCCTTTTAGACTATAAATACGAGGACACCTTATGTACAATGACACACATGAATAAAGATATTAGATCCTCCTCTACATTAGATCTCTCTATTGTGTGCTCTATTGTGTGATCGGATTAGGATTATGTACCGATGAATTATATTGTTTAACAAGTTTATTTCCAAGCTTGTGCGCGAGATGTAAAAGGGATGATTTAATTTTTGAGTTTGTGATGTGTCCTTTTAGGTGGGGCCAAATAGGAGTTTTGGTTCCAAGTCCAATTAAGAGTAGGCTTGACAGCAAAGTACGGCGCCTATATAAGGTCGAGTGTGTGTGCCATGTAAAATAAGAGCTTTGATTATGAACTAAAGACACCGTGTGTGTTGGCCTTTCACTGTTAGGGTTTATCCTGGTTTATCGAGTTGTTTGTATTTGGTGAGAGGAGTCCTTATAGATTTCTAGTGTGCTACGATCAAGATTGGGGAAGCTTCTATCGTTCTAATCTATGTGAATCCTTGTGGTTCAACTCGCTGATTCATGTGTACGGTTCGGTGTTGCTCTTTTTTTCGACATTGTTTCTTTCTCTTATAGATTGATTCAATGTTGAGCTATTTATCGTTACTACTATTCAACCGCGAAAGATCTGGAAACCTATGGATTTAATCTCGTATTCAGGTTGGATCCGCATCACACAAAGTCATGGGACGAGTGGAGGCCAGGAGCAGCTGACACGAAAGGAATATTGGCTGCCACGACAGACATGAAGGATACCGCGGTGGGAGTAGGAGTCGTGACGGGCGCGATAGGTTCTGCAGTAGAAGGTAGAGATTAAATGGAAACAAAAAAAGAAGTTAAAGTCTAACGAGGATTAAAATCTCTATTTAATATTTATTATATAGAGACCATACGTCTTTATGATCGTAACCCCTAAGGCTAACACCCCACTGGTCATAATAATTCCAGAGGTTACATAACACCCAACCTGGTCGGACATGGTTCCAAATCTAGTCTCCGACCAGTTAAATGCTCACAAGGTTTTTGAACTAGTGTCTGGATCTAAGACCAGACATATACTTTACCGTGTGACGAATGAAACATGTGCTATATATTCCATACCACGCGACGCTACGACGTTGGAGTACGGTTACATGACTCATTGACATATAACCGCACAACAGTTGATACATTGTCAACTGACGCCTCTCTCCGACCAAACACGCCACTTCTTAACAGAAGCCTCTCCAAGGGACAACTGCCAACGTTTCATCAACTACATAAGGAGTACCGTGGAAGGAGAAGAGGAAGGACCGAAGAGAATCATCGACTGGAATCACTCTCAGAAATTAGTCAGTCGATTAGATCACAAGGCCGTAGCAAGCATTGTGCTCCAGTGTTAAGGGAGTTAGTCTTTGGTTTAGATTACAGATACACTTTGTAACAGCCAGTTCATATCAATAAAGAGCAGCACCATTCCTTACCAGGAGATATGTGCTACTTTTCCTCTTTCTTTTTATATACTCATAAGTTCGGTGATTTGATCGTCGACAGCTGGCGTCGTCCGTGTGGAAGAAGGCGCAATTCTCCTGAAGAAGTTCTTCTCTCATCAAATCCTCGCTCACCTTTCACGATCGCTCATGCGATTATGGCAGGGACTTGGGACGAGGAGAACTGGTTCGACTTGGATGACTACTCCAATCTCGACATGGAAGCCTGCATTCAGGCCATGCAAGAAGATTGGATGTCATCATCTTCCTCATCCGCCGGTTCGCAGGTTGCTAGCAACCACGAGGACGAGCGGATGGATGGGGATTGTGAGACCCCGGTTTGTTGGGCTTGTAATGTTTAACCATCCATTTGGTGCTAGCATCACAAATCGAATAAACCGATACTCGAGACATGTATACTTCCCAGAAGTGCAGTATACATACCCCTTTACAAAATTCATGCATCAATTCTATTCATTCACATAGAACCGAAGCAAGCAACAAACCAGAAGTTAACCTAACTAAAGGATAGTTATTACAAAAGAGAGGCCGACCGACCAAATGACATATACATACAGAAATTGAACAGCGGAAGTAAAAGCGTCATAAGATGGCTATCAACAAAAGAGCCAATCAGTGTGCCTTTACCCCACAAGGCAACCGACCGAACCGCCAAGCTAGTCGTCGAATCCACAGCACATTTCACAAAAGTGAAGCCCTTGGGGCTCACCTTCCTCCTCTGCAACAAATAGTTAAGCAAAGCAAATGAGTACAAAAATTGTACTCCATAAGACTTACGTGTAGAGTAATGAGACCTATACATATGCTACATGCAAGCTTATTTAAGTGGAGGTGTATGTTGCATTTTCAAAGACAAAGCAATCTTTATTTGCAATAATGTAGTACATTTAAAAGCAAGTTGACAAATCTGTTTTAATGTTCAAATAACGATAAATGATAACAATATAACAGTAGATAGATGACAACAACAATCCTGGAACTGACTAAACCATTAGTCACCACAACAATAGCATGAATTACCCATTCATACCAACCATGTCAAATTTTAATTTAAAAGGTTGAAGTTTAACTCTTGCAAAACCTAACCAAGCGTGTCCATAACTTAGAACGAGGCTATTCGAATAGTTTTATACCCTACATGGGTGTACCAATGTACCCACACGCCAGACCGCCTTTTTACCATATGATTAGCACACTTCCTTTGGTATGCCGGCACAGCTAAGTCCTACGAGACTTTCCAATATTGTGCATTAACTACGAGCCGCTCGTATGTATAGAAACACATACGTTGTGTCGGAGTCATTGTAAAGCCTCGGTCAACTACCCATCTCAGGTAAAGCCTTGGACAACTACAACGCTCCTCGAGGTGGAGAGCCTACCCAGAATCTCCACCACCGCACACCCAACACAAGAACACATATTCCTTTTTCACACAACACACACAACCCCCTCCTGCGACTCGGAGATAACACACGCCAAAGTACTTAGTCAAGAGAGGTCCCATATCCCTCTCGCGTGGTTAGCACGCAAAATTGCTTAGAGAGTGTGACACAAGATGTTCGGTCCTTGTTGACTTAGGCAAGACATCTACAAACCCAATAACCCACCATCCAACCACTTGCCCAAGTCTAAAACAATGTTTCATTTTCAGATTTGTACTTTACAAAATAACAAAGCACGAGTGCTGGACATAATGGAATAATAATTAGATGTGTGATCAAGATCATCGACTAAAACCGATGATCGCCCATTGCTACCGACTAAGCATTTCTAAGCAATTTCAATTCGCAATCTACTAAATGACAAGAGCTCATCCATCGAACTCAAATCACAGCAAATAACCTAGGCTCATGGTAGTAGAGGATAATCAATTCCTATAGATTATGCAACTATAGGATACTAACCATAATTTAACAACAAAATAGCAATGCATACATACAAGTTGAAATCAATATATTAGACTTGAAAAATCTGGGATTAACATGATCAAGCGCTTGCACATTTCTCGTGGGTCAAGATGTTCTTGAGGATCAATTATATTATCAACGTGCTCTTGGATCCTAACGAAAGCGAAAAACAGAGATAAGAACGAAGAAAACACAAAGACTCAATAGTAAACTTTCTTCGAATATTCTGAAAATTTTACAGTAGTAAGGCCATGATATATAAGGAATTTAGCAACAAGAACCAATTGATTTGTATTCTTAATGCAAAAGATATGAGTAAATAAATTTTGCTCAGCTTAATAAATCATAAATGCTACTATTCATAAGCAAACTTTTCTGGAGATATACTGAGGTTAGAACCATTTTTAGATTAAAGTTTAGTTAAAAAATATAACCAACAAAATTTGAATCAACCGAAAAGGATTTAAAATGAATTAGTTATGCATTTTACAAATTACTACATTTTTCAGTTGACAAATAATTCCTTTCGGGAAAAATCAGAAATTGAAATGACGTGGACGAACTTGGATCGTTGATCTTGGATCCAACGGTCCAAGTTCCTGGGATAACACGCGCCCGCGCGACCTCTAAACCCTAAACGTTAACCGTTGGATCTGGATCCAACGGTCCACGTGGATCCGGACGCTCGGACGGTCCGAACGTTCACACGCACATGAGTCGTTGATCTTGGATCCAACGACCCATGCGAACTCGAATCGGGAACGTTGATCTTGGATCCAACGGTCCACAGATCAAAGCGTGCGATAAATTCAAACTTCCGCGCGATCCTGGGCCGTAGATCTTAGGATCGACGGTCCACATCGATTCACGTTCAAACTTTTGTCACTGTGTTCATCCGACAAACATGACGGGGAAGAACGGCTCGCCGCCGGCGGCTCTGGCCGCGGCGGTGCCAGCAAGTGCCCAAAATGGGTTCTCAACACTCTTGCGCACCCAATGGTACCAACGGTTTCGGCTGCGGTGGCCTAGAACGCTGGCAAGCCGGAGATAACCGAGGTGACCGAAAGTGACCGAAAACGAAAAACGTATTTGAGCTCAGCTGCGGTTCAAGGGAGCGGGTGCCAAGCAACTAGGGACTAAGAAGGAGTTACCTGAGAGCAAAGAATGCACAGAGAAGGGTCGAATCTGCCCGGGCGAAGAAAAATGGAGATTTCGGCCGAAAAGGAGGAAATCCAAATTCAGCCAAGCCCTGAGCAAATTGAACAAAATTGAGTGAGGGTTAAGCTTCAGAGAGTAAAGGGGGAGTAGAGGGAGTGAATACTTGAAGAAGCAAACCCCTGCTGCACCGCCTTCACTGAAGCTTCAAACTCAACAATGGCGGCCGAGTGGATTTCAAACGATTGCAGCTCAAGCAAGCTTGTGAGTGCTAGCTGGAGTTGCGGAAGTGCTAAAGGAAGCCAAGGGTGAAGCAATGGAGTTTAAATAGCTGAGGATGGCAGTGGGCAACGGCGATATCCCTCTCGGGTCAACACTGCCATTAGAGCGCGAGAGAGCGACGGGAGCAGTTGAAGAAGGGACTCCTGAGGGAGGAGCACGACGGAAATTAAATGCGCACAGAAATAGCCGTTTAAAGTCGACCACGGAGGTGACTTCACGCCGTGTTTTTCTCCTCTGCTCACGCCATTGCCGACTCGGACGCCTACCGGCCGGAGGAAGGAAGGCGGCGTTTCCACCGTCGGATTGAAATCGAACGGTTCAACTGGAACGGGGTGATTATAACGATTCGATCATTTGCTTGATCCTAGGCCGTTGATTTGGATCCTACGGTTCATGTTGCGCGATGCGTTCGGATAGTCCGAACGTTCACGCGATTGTGGACCCTCGATTTAGAATCCAACGGTTCAAATGGATCAGCGCGCTCGGATGGTCCGAAAGTTCACTCGAGCGTGGGCCGTTCGATGCCGATCCAACGACTCACAACCCTAGCGCCCGAACGACCGAGTCGGTGCGTTTAGTTGATTGAACCAAATCAAGTGGCTCGAGCCCGAGTCTGATTCGAACCCGATGAACAGTGAAAACCAGTTAGGGTTTGAATTTAAACATCTGATTTTCGAGGAATTGTTTAAGGTAGCAAACAAGCTCCAAAAATTATGAAATTTTAACTGAAGGTTGCTGACAGCAGGAGGAACCTCTCATAAAATTTTCAGAGATTTTCATGCACTGAATTTTTCTCCAGAAATTCCAGAAGGGGAAAATTATGGTTTGACCAAACTTGACTTGCCTCCAAAAATTATCAAATAATTTCTAAAAATCATGAGATAATTCAGAGGTATTACCAAGCCTCCTTGGAACTTAGGAAAAATATTTCCAGGGTTTGACACAAGATCTTTGCCCATGAGGTTTTTGATTGGAGTCAAATAAGGATCTTGATGTTGATTTTCCATAATTCCTTTACCAGAATTACAGAAATGCTCCTGAACTTCGTGATGCAAGAAAAGTTTTAATTTCTTCTCATTTTCTTACATTTGAAACACAAATCCATATTTGGAATGTTACAGGGATGCACCACTGCGGCAAGTGGAGCTTCCCGAGGAACAGGGCTCTCCGATCCTTTCGGAACGTCCGAAAAACCCTCCAAACCCGGTCCTTCCGACCGGCAAAAAAGGTGATGAATCCGCAGCCCAGCAATTCGAGAAACCATACATTCTCGACACAATCATGGCTGACAGGTACTCAGCAACGGCTTCTGGAAATTCCAGGAGCCCACCGACATCTGGTAGTAGTGCCGATGAAACTCCGACCGGTTATAGGCCGAGTGGGAATGATAAGGCTCAGCATCAGATCAGCAACCCGCAGGATCAGGATGAGTTCACCACGAAGACATCACGAGGTGCTCATCTCCGACCGGTCTCCATCGTGGAAGTCTCTAGTAGAAGCACTGAGCAGCTCTCCACTAATTACAGTGGAAGTTCTCCGGAGGACCGCTGCTGGAAACACGAAGTCAATGCGATCGGAAATCCTGATCGCAATGCCGTACAAATCCTGCACACACCGCCCGCCACCATGTACTAATGGAAATGGCACGGCAATCGGACACCAATTACAGAGGCAGCAGGCGATGGACATCCATCAGTTAATACACCTGTCTCTGCCCCACCAGCGATGATGGATCGGAGGGGACCAGGAGCGAGGTCAAGAGAAGGTTTAGGTCAACGAACGCCAACAACCTCGATGAATCCTCCGAGACCTTCAGTAACGGTGCAAAACTTGTAGCATATTCAGGATATTCTAAATAATACTGACCCTGCTCTAGCAGGAGCTCCAGGCTTTGTGCATTTAATGGGACACGTATCTGAAATTCTTTAACAAACCATGCAACGTACGGAAGCGTACCGGGAACACAGGACAACCCAAAGTCAGACTATGACTTCGTCCCAACGTTCCTTCCTCGGTAGAGGGCAGCATAGGTATGTTGGGAATCAATCAGTACCGAGACCTCCTCGACGATTTTGACTAATGAGTCATGAAGGAAGGAGGTTGTTTCATACCACCACGCCTTCCCCTCGTCGAGAGGGTTATTCGCTTGTCCCCGGTGATCTGCGACATCGTCTAGGCCGAGCAGGTGATCAAGGGCGTCATCTCGACACCCATGATCAGATCGGAGCAATGGAGCCCTAGCTTTCTAATTTGAGAAACCGGTCTCCAACCGATCACAATCCAGCACCTTTTCAAAGAAGGCGCCATGAGTCGATCCCAGGCATCGAGCTTTCTGCGGGGCTCGGGCCGTGCATTGGCCTAATAGGTTTCGACCGGCCAACATGGATAGGTTCAATGGGTCCCAAAACCCATTGGAATTTCTCCAGATTTACACCACCGCCATCAGAGCTGCGGGTGGTGATGAAAATGTAATGGCCAACTACTTACCTACGGTACTGGAGGGGTCTGCCCGGTCGTGGTTACTCAACCAGCCGGTCGGATCAATTTACACTTGGGAACAACTCTATGATCTTTTGATCGTAAATTTTTCGGGTACGTACGACCGCCCTGGAAAGGAGGATGACCTCCATCGGATCTAACAAAACCCAAAGGAAACTCTTCGTCAGTACATCAAGAGGTTTAGTCAGGTTCGAAACTCAATTCCAGAAGTTGCAGAGTCTTCGGTAATTCAAGCTTTCAAGGCAGGGTTGAGGAATCGGCGATTTACGGAGGATATTGCCATGAATCCTCCACGAACAACCGCCGAGCTTTTTGACATGGCTAATAGGTACACAGCCGCCAGTGAAGCGGTTGAATGGAGTGAAGCCATTGATAAAAAAGATAAAACACCTCGACCTGGCCCGGAGAAGCCAGAAAAGAAGCTGAAGAAAGTTCTCAAGAAGAAGAAGCACCGCAAAACGGACGGTAATGAAGTCCTGGCGGTCCCAGATAAGTTTACCAAGGGTAAGAAAGACTATACCAGTCGAGACAAGGCGAAAAGTCCGGCCGATGGGTTCAAGAAGAGTAATAAGTGGTGCCCACTTCATCAACAGGCAGGGTATGATTTATGCACCTGTTGTGTCTGGCAAAAGAAGTTGGAAGATTACTATGCACGAAGGCCCTCCCTCAATACAGGAATTAGGGGAAGCAAGCTCCAAGAAAGACAAGGATAGCGACGAAGAGATGGAGTACCAAGAGCCTCAACATGCGGTCAATATGATCTTTGGGGGATCTTCATCGTACGACTCGTGGCGTCATCTGAAGGCCATGGAGCGGGAGGTCAATCTTGTAGAATCTTCGATCGCCATCAAACCTTCAAGGTGGCCAGACATGGTAATCTCCTTCGCCAAAGAAGACTGCCCCGTTCCATCGACTCGACCGGATAGGTTTCCTATTATAGTTGAACCTACTATCAATAATTGCAAGGTTAATCGAGTTTTGATAGACGGTGGTAGCTCTTTGAATATTTTATTTTCAGGAGCATTGGAAGAAATGCAGATTCTTAGGTCCAAGGTGAAACCGGTAAAATATGTCTTCCATGGCATAGTTCCCGGTTCTACCGCCAAACCGATAGGACAAGTGTCCTTACCAGTTACGTTCGGAAGCCCTGACAACTTCCGAATAGAAAAAGTTTCGTTTGACGTGGTTGATTTTGCAACTGCATATAACGGCATTCTTGGTCGACCGGCTCTAGCAAAGTTTCTGATAGCCACGCATTACAGTTATCAAAGCTTAAAGATGCCAGGACCAAGAGGTGTCATCGTTGTTCGAGGAGATCAGAAAATGGCTTATGCGTGCGATCGAAGGTCTTTAGAACTGGTCAATGAACTTCCGATTAGAAACACTGACCCAAATGCAATGCAGGTCAAACGCTCCAAACCCAGGGAGACACCCAAGCCGTCCGACCAGACAAGAGAAGTATTTCTCGACAAAGGCGTTCCTCCGGGAAGCGTCAGGACGGGAGATACCAATGAATCTATCTCAAAGTTACAGGTCGGAGAAGGACTCAACCCAAAATAAAAATAGTCTCTCATCTCCTTCCTCCGAGCAAACCATGACGTGTTCGCTTGGCAGGCATCCAACATGCTCGGAGTCCCTAAGGAGGTGATTGAGCACAGGCTAGTTCTCCAACCTGACAAGTGTGAGGACCCCGGTTTATTAAGCTTGCAATGCTTAGTCACCAATCGACCCTAGCATCACAAACAAAATAACCCGTGTCTTCGAGATATGTATACTTCCCATAAAATGCAGTATACACACCCCTTTACAAAATTCATGCATCAATTCCATTCAAGACATAGAACCAAAGCAACACTTAACAAATCAAAAGACATACAAAGTAGAGTTATTACAAAAGGGAGGCCGACCGGCCAGAAGACATACAATTAACTAATTAGACATCGGAAGCGAAATGCCATAAGATAGCGATAAACAAAAGATCCAATTAGTGTGCCTTTACCCACAAGGCAACCAACCGGACCGCCAAGCTAGTCGTCAAACCCGCAGCACATCTCACAAAAGTGAGGCCCTTGGGGCTCACCTTCCTCCTCTGCAACAAATAGTTAAGCAAAGCAAATGAGTACAAAAATTGTACTCCACAAGACTTACGTGTAGAGTAACAGACCTATACATAGCTACATGCAAGGTCATTTAAGTGGAGGCTGTATGTTTCATTTTCAGCACAAAGCAATCTTTATTTGCAATAATGTAGTACATTTAAAAGCAAGTTTACAATCTGTTTTTAATGTTCAAATAACAGTAAATAACAACATAATAACAATAAATAGATGACAACAACATCCTGGAAGTGACTAACCCAATAATCACCACAACAATAGCATGAATTACCCATTCATACCACCCATGTCAAGTTTTAAATCAAAAGTTGTAGTCTAATTCTTGCGGGAAATAATCAAGCTTGTCCATAACCTAGGACGAGGCTATTCGAATAGATTTAAGCCTGCAGGGGTGTACCAATGTACCCACATGCTGGACCGCCTTTTTGCCAAGCTATGACGCACACTTCCTTAGGTATGCCGGCACGGCTAAGTCCTATGAGATATTTCCAATATTATGTATTAACTACGAGTTTCCCATATGGGAGGATACGCCATACGTTGATGCGGAGTCATCAAAGATGCTCACCTCCTTATAAAGGACAATGCTCCTTGCAGTGGGTAACCCTCACTACTGCTCACCCAAACACACAAGTTTGCTTTTTCAACACAACGCACACAACCACCATGCGACCCGGAGCAAACACACGCCAAAGTACTAGGTCAAGAGAGGTCTCATATCCCTCTCGTGTGGTTAGCACGCAAAAGTGCTTGGATCAATGGCGCAAGTAATTCGGTCCTTGTTGACTCGGGCACCTTTCCATGTCACACCAAACAATCACACCAACATACCATTATGCCCAAGTCTAAAACAATTTTATTTTCAGTTTTAGATTTACAAATTAATAAAGCACAAGGTGCTGGACATAATGGAGTAATAATAAGATTTGTGTGATCAAGATCATCGACTAAGTCGATGATCGCCCAATACTACCGATAGCTAAGCATGTCTAAGCATATTAACTCGTAATCTACTAAGTGACAAGAGCCCATCCAACGAACTCTAATCATAGCAAATAACCTAGGCTCAGGTAGTAGAGAGTAATCATTTACCTACAGAGTATGCAACTATAGGATCAACTAATCAAACCATAATTTAACAACAAAATAGCAATGCATACATACAAGTTGAAATCAATATATTAGACTGAAAAATACTTGGATTAACATGATCAAACTGCTTGCCTTTATTTGCTAGAACTCTGGACATTCACACGACTTCTCAATTGCACTCTAAATCATCGTCATCTAACGGTAAGAACTGGCAAATCAAAAAGCATCGAATAAACACTAAGAATTTCAAGAGTCTCCAAAAATTATAAAATTAATACAGAAGATAGAGAATGATTTTAGATGCATTTAGGTGACAATCTTTAGTTCAATTGGAGTTCATTGCAATTAATTAGGAATTTATGAAATTGAATTAATCTTCTTGCTTACTAAAAATGTTGTTTTCCTTAACAGGACACCTAGTACTCATAAGCACTCTCTTCAGGCATTCTATGTATACATCCACGATGATCGCACAGTCAAAATCAATCCTCTTATATACTCTCTCTCTCTCTTTTATATTCTTACGCTAATTACTTAATCACTAGTTATCCTGATTAAAATGTACAGATACTAACTTCACAATATTGAATAGCTTATTACTAATCTTAGTAAAGGCATTAACCTCACACTAATTTTTATCATCTATAGATTACACCTTCTGATAAATCTTTGTAGGACCGGAAAGGCGACTAAAGGGGGGGTGAATAGGCGCTTTTCAAACTTTCTCACCTAAATCAAAACCAACACGAACTTTACTCCTTTAGCTATGGAAGCTAAGAAGTTCAGTGAGCACACAACGAAGCCTTGTGTTGAATTTGATAAATCCCTCAAGCACACACGACACAAAGGAGAAAAGAACTCAATGTTCTTCATGGACACGGCGGTCGGCCGGCTACCACAGGCGGATCGGACCGACGGTGATCCAATGATCCGACGACAACTAACCAAATGGTCGGACCGGTGGATACGGTTCGACCCGGCAAACCAGTGGTCTGAAAACACAGGCGGTCGAACCGCCGTTGAAGGCGTCGGACGGTAGAGTCGATCTTGAAAAACTCCACCCAAATCCAAAACGAAATTTGATCCAACTTTTGATTCAACCAATAAAACTTGACCAAATTTCTAGCACACCTTCCTAAAGATATTGGAGACCTATTTCTAGCGACGATCGGTCAGATCCACTTCGCAGAATCGATCTCTTGAGATTTTACGAAAGAGGTGCACAAACCCTAGAAATGAGGAAATCTTGATTCAAGACTTGCTTGTGGGGGTTTGATGATCTAGATGACTCTAGTAGTAATCCCACACATCAAAGCAAGGTAAAGTAGGCCAAGAGACCAAGCATGAACCTTTGAATCAAGGAAGCACCAAAAACATCCAAAAGAGAGAAGAACACAAAGGGAGCAATTGATCTTTCAATTAAGCATCACAAGATTGTTCATCCACAATAGATGCTTACAAAGCCTCTCCACCAAGGAGGGCAAGAGCTCAACAAGGAGCACACTCCAACCCTAGTTCTTCTCTCCTCTCCTCCAAACCCTAGAAAAAGGAAGAAGGGGGCTAAATGAATGCTTGCTTAGGTTTTCCACCTCACCCCTTCCTATTTATACTAGAGAGCTAGGGTTTCCCTTTTTGGGTCTCTTACACATGGGACCCACACACAAATAACTCTTGAAGCAATCGCTTGCTTCACCACGTGTAGGTTGATCAGCGGTTCTCATCGACGCCAAGCCTCTCTTGTCCGAATCCCATCGGAACCTCCCAGAGACTCGCATCGATATCCGCACCGCCTGATCCAACCGGTATGCGAACCACCCGTTCGATTCATCTTGTCCATTCGCACCATGCTTGAGTCACACGACCACCCGGTATCCCCGATCGTTCGGACCTCGGCTCTCCAAGCGTAGTCGATCCACTCACCGTTGGCGTCGTTGACACGCAAGCCACCGCAAACAATAGACAAACAAACCATTTAGGAACAAGTTCTTCACTCCTTGACCCCGTCGGTTCCGCAATGCAATATACATCAATAAAGCATTGAAGTTCATAGAATCACACACTCAGAACAAACTCAATGCAACACTTGGCTCACCTCCAAGTATCGCGTCCGATCAGCCCACGAGGCGGTCCGAGCCGATTCATGCTTGATCGGACCGCTCCCACAGCAAGGGTCGGACCGGTCCAAAGGACTTAGCCAAAATTCAAGCGAGAAATTCGAAACCTTACGAAATTTCAATCGAATAGAACTTTTGGTAGGAGCTCCAAAATGATGGGACCACATCCAGAGACTCCTCACTTGCCTACACAACCTATTTTTGGCTCACTCAAAACCCAACTTTCAAATCACGGTCGGACCGGCCACCATGGCGGTCGGACGCTTCCACGGGCGGTCGCGACTGCCAAGACAACCGGCCGACCGGTGGGGCTGACAAACCTTGGAGCAAACCCGAAAACGCGAGATCTTGCAAACCAATAACGCCATTGCCAATTGACTCATCATCCTGAGATCGTGCACATATCCTCACGATATCCACAATCTCCCCCTTGATGAACACATTGGCAATTTTCAAAAAATGTGGTTTTCAAAATGAAAAGTAAAAATTCGCCGTTTTCGCATAAAGGCACAACTTGGTCCATAAGCAACAAAAAGCCTAGGAACCGACCAAGCTGGCTTCAGAATAGTGTAAGCAAGTGAGATAAGGCATTGAAAGCACAAAAGAATTCAAATTCCAGAAAGTAGCCAAAAATCTCACTTAGGTCCAAATGAAAGACACATTGTTCTATTTGACCTTTGATCATTGTGAGTATTCTTCAAATGCGAATCAAATAAGATAAGACAATGAAACCCAGAAACTCAACTCACCATGATCACAAATTTTCAAAAGGTTCAAAATTTTTATTTTATGAAGTTCTTTTATATTAAACCTTGAGTATGAAACCAAAAGCTCCAACATCATTAACATCATTTTCTTCACAATCTTTCTCCCCCTTTGACAATGAATTCATCAACATGCATGAAAAAGAAAGAGCATGAAGGAATGACTTTATTTTTGAACTTTAGTAAAAAGAAGCCATGACCATTATACATGAAGACAGTACAAGTATTATACCAAGCCATATAAAGAGAAGACGCTATATTCAATCATGGCAAGCGTGTCTTTCAAAGCTAAAACCAAGATAGCAAACAATCGAGATTAATGAATTAAAATCATGAAAGGTTGCTCAAAATCATAGATTCACTCAAAGCAACCAAAAATGAGTCAAGCCATGTCTATTAGTAAAAAGAGACTCAAAACAAGAATTGAGGCATTTTGAGCATTAAGAACTTAGCCCTTTTTGGGCAAATTTTCTTTTCTTTCTCCTTTTTTTTTTGTGCTAGATCTCAAGCCTTGCGCGACCATCTCAAGCGATAAGCTTAAAAGAATGATCTAGGTCATCCAAAACTCCCCGAGTTCATGCCTAGTGCAATGGCAAGCCGTCTCATGAGAAAGGATTGGTGAGATCGCTTTTTATACAGAAAATCTCATTTTTCATTTGCTTGACTTAATAAGATAAAAGCTCATTTTCAACTCGAATAAGTTCAAGACTCAATTCAACTTGTAAGACATGGCGAGAATCATAAGTGGATCACTAGAGCAAAACTAGTCACAAGATCCAACAAGACATGATTTGATTCAAATTTCTCACGATATATAAAGCTAGCAAGTCAAAAGCTAAGCCACACACGAAGAGCCATAAAGAGGTCTAGCAGACTATCACTCGATATGACAAGGTATAGAATATGAGAACAAGTCATACAAAGATAATAATCAAAGCTCCTTGATTTTATTACACAATGCAAGACAAATGAAATGAAACATGCATTATGATACAATGAATGCAAAAGAGCAACTTCCCCTCAAAACAGCCCAATAGGACTAATAACACCTAACTCTCCCATAAAGCGACAAAACGAAGAGTCAAGAGCCTTAGTGAAAATATCGCAAGTCGTTGCTCGGACTCTACAAAATGAAGCACAACATCACCTTTCTCAACATGGTCTCTCGGAAAATGAAATCGAATGTCAATGTGTTTAGTCTGGAATGTTGCCTTTGGGTTTTGGCAATATTAATTGCGAAGTGTTGTCACGAAAAGAGGAACACTTCCCAAAGATAACCCATAGTCTCGCGTGGACAAAATCCAGAGAACACGAGAGCGACCAGCGGCGGCTACATACTCGGCCTCGGTGTGGATCGTGCATGTAAGACATTTTACGGAAGACCAAGAAACAAGTGATGTGCCCAAGAAATGACAAGTGCCAGAAGTACTCTTCCTATCAACTCTACACCCGGCGAAATCAGCATCAGAAAATGCTCGAATTGAAAGAGCCGAAGAAGAAGAATACCAGAGTCCAAAATCAAGCGTATCTTGAAGATACAAGATGCGCGATGACTTGACGATGAGAAGCACGAGGAAGCTGAAATCGGCGCACGGACATACGGCGGTGTATGTCCGGCCTCGTATCTGTAAGATAGAGGAGGGAGCCAATCATACTGCGGTACTCCTTCTGGTCCACGGACTCTCCATCCTCATCAGGATCCAGCACGGTGGTTGTTGCAATGGGAGTAGACATTGGCCTACTGCTTCCCATATTGAAGCGCCGAAGAAGATCCTTTGTATACTTACTCTGGTGGACGAAGGTGCCTTCTTTCAGTTGCTTGATTTGAAGACCAAGGAAGAATGTCAGCTCTCCCATCATGCTCATCTCGAATTCACTGCTCATAGAATCTGAAAATCTAGACACCAAAGCATGAGAGGAACCACCGAAAATAATATCATCCACATATATTTGAACCAACAAGAAATCACTGCCATGCCTGAGAGTGAACAAGGTTTTATCAACCATTCCCATTTTGAAATCATTTTCAAGCAAGAAACTCTTAAGCCTGTCATACCAAGCTATAGGAGCTTGTTTCAATCCATACAGGGCTTTAGAGAGTTTAAAAACATGGTTTGGGAATTTTTGATTTTCAAACCTAGGAGGTTGCTTGACAAAGACCTCTTCTTCTATGAAGCCATTCAAGAAAGCACTTTTAACATCCATTTGAAAAAGCTTGAAACCCTTGGATGTTGCAAATGCTAAAAGAATGCGAATGGCTTCCAATCTAGCTCTTTGGAGCAAAGGTCTCCTCAAAGTCTAAGCCCTCTACCAGGAATAACCTTGAGCAACAAGTCTAGCCTTATTGCGAACAACCAATCCATCCTCACTTTGCTTATTTTTAAAACCCATTTTGTTCCAATAACATGAGAATCGAGAAGGTCGCTCAACTAAAACCAGGACTTTGTTTCTTTCAAAATTTTCAAGCTCTTCATGCATGGCATTGACCCAAGAGGCATCGGATAAAGCATGGGTGATATCTCGGGGTTCAAAAGAAGCAACAAAAGCGAGAATGTGCATGGGAATCAGGAGAAATAAACCTGGAGCGAGTTACTCGCTCTTGAAGATCCCCAATCATCTGTTCAGGAGGATGTTGTCGCTGAATGCGAAGAGGTGCTCCTGGTGCAGAAGTAGCCTCTACCCCATGAGTTGTGGAGGTAGGAGCAGAGCCACTCAGATCGTCGGTGGGGATAGGAGGAGACTGCTCAGCTGAAACTGAAGTAGTAGTAGCAGGCTCTCCACCCCTCTCAGAGGTAGCTGGAAGATGGTTTGGGTCTTCATCCTCAGAATCATCATCGACGAAGATGCTTTCTTGAGTTTCTGGAACCTGTGTACCTGAAGCATCGGGTCTAGTACCAGGACTAGCCTCATCAAAAGTGACTTCGCAAGTCTCAATGATTTTGTTAGTATCAACATTAAAAACACGATAGCCACGAGAATGAGCAGGATATCCAAGAAATATGCCATCAAAACATCTAGACTCAAATTTATCAAGATTGCCATGTTTAAGAATGAAACACTTGCAACCAAAAATCTTGAAATGAGAGACCTTGGGAGAATGACCAAATCTAAGCTCATAAGAAGTCTTCCCAACCACAGATCTCAAGAAAACCCTATTGGAGATATAACAAGCAGTAGAGATCGCCTCGGCCCAAAATCTCCTAGGAGTAGAATGCTCATCTAGCATGGTCCGAGCCATCTCTACAAGGGTTCTATTCTTCCTTTCTACAACACCATTCTGCTGGGGAACTCTAGGAGAAGAAAACTGATGCTCAATTCCCCTATCAGCGCAGAAGGTAGAAAAAGAAGAATTCTTGAACTCTGTCCCATTATCACTTCTAATGGCTCTCAAAGCTCCAGGAATATCAACAGCAATTCTAAGGACCAAATCTTTAAAGAATCCAAATGCTTCGTCCTTAGAAGCAAGAAAATAAACCCATGAGTACCTGGAGTAATCATCCACAACCACCAGCACAAACCATTTCCCACCAGCTGACTGAACTCTAGAAGGACCAACTGTATCTAAGTGAAGAAGCTGTCCTGGTCCATCAGTCATTACCAACGTAAGAGGTGGGTGGGAAGCAGACACCATCTTACCATGTCTACAGGGTGAGCACACAAGATCTCTGACAGCCTTCAGCCTAGGCAAACCTCTAATCAAGTCCTTGCAACTGACTCTAGACAAATGATCAAAACCTATATGCCCAAGTCTACGATGCCACAAAACAAGGTCATGAGAATCAGAGGCTACCAGACACCTAGGACTGGAAACAGAAGAAATGCTGAAATTTGCACAGAAAATCTTCTCAAATCTGGAGATCTCAAAAACAAGCTCACCTGAGGAATCTAGAACTCTGCACTCACTTCTCTTAAACCTCACTTCTAGACCCTCATCAAGCGGTGAGAAAGCAGATAGAAGATTATACCTCACTTACTCACCAAAGCGGCGTCTTTTAGCATGAAATTGTCGTTGACGCAAGCAAGTGCCCTTTGCGATCCACGGTCCGGTAGAAGCATCCCCAAATGTAATCAATTCATTGCGGATGCACGTGTGAGGAGGAGAACCATCTAGAATCTCCGGTCATATGTCGAGAACACCCGAGTCTACAAGCCACTTGTCCTCCTTCCTCGCACGACGGACCTCGTCGGGATCCTTTGAAAGGATCCTCATCTTTGGAGGAATCATTTGTCGTGGCTGTTCTTGGCCATGAAACACATGCCGGTGAAGTCATGCGCCTTCTTCTTGCCACGAGAATCACTCTCGTCGTCCTCCGTTCCAAGTCCACATCGCTCATATTTACATTCTCAAGAGCGGCAGGACCCCGGTGACAAACTTTCGATAGTTTGTCTTCTTGGGTTTGCATCCCTCTCTCCGGGATGTCTTCTTGTCTCCTTCTCCTCCTTGCCCTTTAGCTTGGGGCACTTGGAGCGAATGTGGTTTGGCTCACCACATTGAAGCACGTGATAGGTCCACTCCTCCTCCTATTTCTCACCTTGTTATGCGCTCTTGTGAATTTGGTGGAAAGGAGGGCTAAGTCATCCTCGGGCAATTTCTCAAGTTGCTCATCACTCAAAGAATGTAAAGCGAGATAATGAAAAGCGGATGAGCTACAATCAAGAGAATCGGAAGAGCAACCCTTGGATTTGTCGACCACTAAAGCCATCGACTGTCTTTGGGAGACGCGAGATAAAGTCAATCTCATGCGTCTTCAACCTCGAGTAGAGCTTATCCATGGTAAGCTCACTCATGACAGTGTTGTCATTGATGGAAGTGATCTTCATACCCCAGACCTTCACATCAAGAGCACCAGAAGTGGCGTGCATTTTCAGACTCAGAAAATATCAAGTCAACAGCGCGGAGATCATGAAGAATTTTAGAGAATCTTCCCCACAGCTCATCCAAAGACTCACCAGGCCTTTGTTCGATCTTCGAGTAAACCTTTTTGAGCTGGTTCTGTCTCACTTCCTTGATCGCAGTGGACCCTTCGTGATAATCACAAAGTGTCGCCAGATCTCGTGAGCGACCGCAAGTGAGCAACACGCTCAAACTCGGATCGACTAAGGCCTTGGATCAAATAATTCGAGCCTTCTTTGTTGGCCTCCACATCTGGAGTGATCGTATCGTCATCGGCTGGCACGACATAAGGGTTTTTCACCTTTAGCCAAATAGCGTGCCCTTGAGCCTCGATATACGCTTGCATACGAGCCTTCCAGTATGCAAAGTCAACTCCCTCAAAAATGTGTGGCTTGGTTGAGTACTTGTCAGTCGCCATGGCTCCAAAGACCGGTTAAGATCTATAGAAAAGAGCTAACCGGCTCTGATACCACTTGTAGGACCGGAAAGGCGACTAAAGGGGGTGAATAGGCGCTTTCCAAACTTTCTCACCTAAATCAAAACCAACACGAACTTTACTCCTTTAGCTATGGAAGCTAAGAAGTTCAGTGAGCACACAACGGAAGCCTTGTGTTGAATTTGATAAATCCCTCAAGCACACGACACAAAAGGAGAAAAGAACTCAATGTTCTTCACTGGACACGGGCGGTCTGACCGGCTACCACGGCGGTCGGACCGACGGTGATCAATGATCCGGCCGACAACTAACGTGGTCGGACGGTGTGGACAGTTCGACCCGGCAAACCGATGTTCGAAAACACGGCGGTCGAACCGCCGTTGAAGGGCGGTCGGACCGGTAGAGTCGATCTTGAAAAACTCCACCCAAATCCAAAGCGAAATTTGATCCAACTTTTGATTCAACCAATAAAACTTGACCAAATTTCTAGCACACCTTCCTAAAGATATTGGAGACCTATTTCTAGCGACGATCGGTCGGATCCACTTCAGAATCGATCTCTTGAGATTTTACCAAAGAGGTGCACAAACCCTAGAAATGAGGAAATCTTGATTCAAGACTTGCTTGTGGGGGTTTGATGATCTAGATGACTCTAGTAGTAATCCCACACATCAAAGCAAGGTAAAGTAGGCCAAGAGACCAAGCATGAACCTTTGAATCAAGGAAGCACCAAAAACATCCAAAAGAGAGAAGAACACAAAGGGAGCAATTGATCTTTCAATTAAGCATCACAAGATTGTTCATCCACAATAGATGCTTACAAAGCCTCTCCACCAAGGAGGGCAAGAGCTCAACAAGGAGCACACTCCAACCCTAGTTCTCCTCTCCTCTCCTCCAAACCCTAGAAAAAGGAAGAAGGGGGCTAAATGAATGCTTGCTCAGGTTTTCCACCTCACCCCTTCCTATTTATACTAGAGAGCTAGGGTTTCCCTTTTTGGGTCTCTTACACATAGGACCCACACACAAATAACTCTTGAAGCAATCGCCTGCTTCACCACGTGTAGGTTGATCAGCGGTTCTCATCGACGCCAAGCCTCTCTTGTCCGAATCCCATCGGAACCTACCAGAGACTCGCATCGATATCCGCACCGCCTGATCCAACCAGCTGTACCGAACCACCCGTTCGATTCATCTCGTCCATTCTGCACCATGCTTGAGTCACACGACCTCACCCGGTATCCCTGATCGTTCTGGACCTCAGCTCTCCAAGCGTAGTCGATCCACTCACCGTTAGCGTCGTTGACACGCAAGCCACCGCATGCAAACAATAGACAAACAAACCGTTTCCGGGAACAAGTACTTCACTCCTTGACCCACGTCAGTTCCGCAATGCAATATACATCAATAAAGCATTGAAGTTCATAGAATCACACACTCAGAACAAACTCAATGCAACACTTGGCTCACCTCCAAGATCGCTGCCGGTCTGACAGCCACGTGGGCGGTCGGCCGATTCATGCGATCGGACCGCTCCCCAACAGCGGTCGGACCGGTCCAAAGGACTTAGCCAAAATTCAAGCGAGAAATTCCGAAACCTTCTGGAAATTTCAATCGAATAGAACTTTTGACTGGGAGCTCCAAAAATGATGGGACCACATCCAGGAGACTCCCCTCACTTGCCTACACAACCTATTTTTGGCTCAGCTCCAAAAACCCAACTTTCAAATCAGCGGTCGGACCGGCCACCATGGCGGTCGGATTTCCTCAAAGCGATCGACCGCCCGGCACAACCGGTCGACACGCCGCGATGCTTTGATGACCTTGAGCAAAAACCAGCGAGATCTTGCAAACCAATAACGCCATTGCCAATTGACTCATCATCCTGAGATCGTGCACATATCCTCACGATATCCACAATCTTCAATTACACCCAACCCTATTGACTTTTCAGATTAGGTTACTACTAAATAGCGCAAGTGTTCAAAAGGTTAATTGATTCCAAACCTTTCTAACAATTAGGGTCCTCAGCCTGTGGCAAATTTTGTTAGCTTCAGGTTGTCCTCTCTGACAAGAAGATCTACCAGAATTAAATGCTACAAGTTAATTGGACAAAACTGATTTTATTCAGACTACTAATATAGGAACCTACAATAGCAAGTTGCACTGGATTACATAACTAAACTCACTTACAAGTTAAAAGTTCAACTTTTTGCCATCTCACTAAAAGACTCAACTAACAAACAACTTCTAATAGCAAAAGTATTCATATGCTTCACAGAGAGCTAAATTGACATGTCAAGTTTTCTTCTTCTCTGATCAAACATCCCTTAATAGGAACTAGCAAAAGCTGAGAACTCAATTCATCACAAAATCACAATTCGATTTTGGTTGACTCACTAAGAGATTCTATAAACATGTATCAGTTCAATTTCTACAAGTTCAATTAGCAATTTGCATTAGGGCTTCTACAGCAGAGAAAAGGGAAACTCAATACAAAGAACATGAATGCGAGCAGGGAAAGGCGGGATGTCGGCGGCTCGGGTCTGGATCGTTCTTGCGCGGAAGAGTGGAGCGAGGTTGCGAGTCTTGGCCAAAATGGAATCGAGGAGTGGAGGCGACCATGAGGTGGTGGAGTGGGGTTCGTAAGACTTGTGGTGGCCTTGACCAAAGCGGCGGTCGGACCTGGAGGAGAATGTAATACCCTGAAAATAATATTAATATTAATATAAAAGCGTCTTAAGGGTCGTAGTGTAATTAAATTAATTTAGTTAAAGAATTAAGGGCTCGTGCGTAAATAAAGGATTTAGTATCCATGGAAAATAGTATTTTCGGAATTTTTTTATGAGCTATAAATAGTTTGTGGGTTTTTAGAAAACCCTAGCCCTTTTTTGTTTGTCCCACAGCCGCCATCCAACTCTGCGTTGCCGTCGCCAACCAATTCTTTTGCTCCTGCGCTGGATCCTGCGTTTTCTTGGTCTGCCTTACTGGAAAACCAGCGCGGATCTTCCTTTCTCGCGCAGCGTTTCTTTGCTATCTTTGCCATACAATGCGCTGAAGCGCTCGCTTCTTGGTTTTTCTGCGCTTTCTTGCAGAAGGCTGCGATTCTTGTTTTCTGGGTTGTTCTGCCGCCATTCTTGACAAGCTCTGCGAAATTGCTTGCTTTTAGCTCTGCTATTGGATTGCATTCTTTGCGTTGCCGGTGCACCCGTGAAGCCTAGTCATCGCGTGGAGATCATTTGCACAAGCTTCGCCGCAATTTGATTAGGTGCTTTTGAGTTCCAGACTTATTCTATGAGATGCATGCTGTCTTGGTTTTGATAGGAGATCAATTAGATAATACTAATTAGTGGTTAATTAGTTTGGCCGTAGGATATTTGTGCATGCATGGTGAAATAAGTAGAGATCCGATTTCTTGTCGGTAACAATCTGAAAGTTTGTATTCTCTGTTTTTTCTAGATTAATTAGAGAGGTTCTATAGTTTTTAGTCAAAGTATCGACTAATAGATTTGTTCATTATGCTGCTCGGTTATACGATTTATCCGGTACTTTAATGGCGAAATTTGAAAATCTCATCTACTAGTTAGTTGTAGATAATTTCGATAGCTTTCTTTAGCATATTTTATTATGTCGATCGGACTAGTAGATTTCGAGTTATGATTTTGAGAAGGCCGCTGTTTTTAGGGTTGTCGCCTTTCGGCGCTGTTTTGGTAGACTGTAGATTAAAAATAGTAAATGGCTTAATTAGAGTTTTTGATCTACATGAAAGTTGTAGATAATTGTCCAATGATTCTGTAGGATCTGAGAACGCGTATTTTGGTTGAGTAAAACAAAAGTTATGAATTTTGTAAGACTGCTGTTCCGAAACGGACAGACCGACTTTCTGGGCTAAATACGGAGGGTTAGATGATTTAATTAGAAGACCTTGTAATCTAAGAAAAGGTGGATAATCTTATGAAGAATCCAGAATGGGGTGGTTTGTGGTGATCGGACTTTCGAGTCAAAAGTTACGCTCTTTCTAGTAACGGACAGCAATGGGTAGTTTTTTTGATACCGGCGTAACGTGGTATATTTGGGGACGTGTAGGAGCGATGTCGATTGATTGTTATACTTATGATGCTGTGGCTTGTATTGAGATGTGTGTATTTAATGTAGGAGAAGCGTCGTACTTGTTGCCATCTCGCTAGCCAAATCGTGCGGCCGCAACTAGTAAAGGCAAGTGCATGGTAGGCGGCGATCAATGATCGATCACTGTTTTCTTTATCTTCTATTACCATTATTGTTGTGCTTTTATTTGATTTAATTGCAAACAATGAATTGGTATGATTATATCTTTGTTGATAAGCATGATGAAAAGTTGGATATGATGTTTATGATGGAGTTTGCATGTTTGCATTCATAAGCATCTTTGCATAAGAGAAGGTGATCATGATTGATCACAACTCCACGGAGTGGAGGAGGTCCCGATCCTTTTGGAGGAACGGGCTTGAGAGTGAATGTTGTCGCGAGCATTCACTCACGCTATACCGGTATACGCGAAAAGAAGTGCATGTGGACATATAGAATAGAGTTGCATTGATATTTGATGTTGATGAATGAGAATATTGATAGAAGTACCTGTGATGATAATGAAGTTATTGAATGCTGTTGATTTATTATTGTTCGTTGTTTATGGATGTGTTTGCTGAGTCGTGGACTCACCCTTGCTCTCTTGTTGTTTTTAGGTGATCTTGAGGATGCCGTAATTGAGAGCGAGTAGAGCACATGGGCATCACATGATCATTCGCCATGATAATCTTTTCAGTCAATATTGGTTTACACATGGACATGTTAGTTATTGAATAATGTTTAGGATATCATTTGGACTAGACTATCTGCTTTATTAATTTGGATTCATTGGTTGATGCTGCTTTGGATTATTTGCCTGGTTATAATTCCCATTGCTTATTTATTGTCGCTTGATCCATAATTATGTATGTCCTTTTTGTGGTCCATTGATATGATTATCATTGTTTCCTTGCTGTAATTTTATAGTGTGTCATTAATTATTAGTTTAAAGTGTAGTGTGGTGGCATTCTAGGCTCAGTGTTGGGCTGGGGTGTTACAGTTGGTATCAGAGCGGGCTTTAGGTCCGTGGTGAATAGATTAACAACTTAGGCAAATTAAAATTGTTAAAAATTTGTTTTAGTTTAGTAAATCAACTAAAATTTGCTAATGGTTAACTAACAAAAAATTTGACACACTAGTGCACAGTAGGTTAGAGAGAGGTACGAATATAGTTTTACGCTTCCGTTATGTTGTTTATTGATGGATGAGTTTATTTTGAGCTTTGAGCTCATTGTGTATTGTGATTGTGGTTGATAGCTATGCCGAGGGGTAGAGGACGTGGTCGTGGTGGCGTGATCGTGGAGGTCGTGGCCGGGGCGAGGTTCCGTGGAGCCACCTCTGTAGTAGTTGAGTCGATGGCGAGGGGTTCTTTGTTGACCCGCCTCGGTTGGGGCCCAAGATGAGACCCCCGCTTTGCTGAGAGAGTGGGTGGGAGAGATCCGTGCTCTTCGTCAACAGGCGGATATTTGGTGGGAGGTCGTGTTGTCTTCGAGGACCGCCACTCAAGGGCCAGTCACTTGGGAGGACTTTGTTGATCAATTCAAGGGGAAGTTCTACCCCTACTCTTTTGTTGAGAAGATGGAGGTTGCCTTGACGACCTTTGCTCGGGGAAGAGGTCTATTCTTGAGTATGAGGTGAGTTCAACAACTTAGTTCGCCGTCCCTTGATGTGAACGATGATCTTCGAAAGCCAAGAGGTTCCGTCGGGGTCTCAATTCGAGTCTGGAGACATGTGTTGGGAGCTACTCCACTCTGTGACTCTGCTCTGTTGTGGAGCAAGCCGAGGGCATGGAGTTGGAGATCGACTCACAAAGGCGACAAGCCTCGGTGGGTGGTAGTTTCGGTGGTGACCGGAAGAGGAGCTCTAGTGAGGGAAGTGGGTGCAGTCACGACACCTTTCAAGAAATTCAAGGGAGGACCATGATCTTTCAGTCTAGCGATCGAGGCCGTTCCTTCTTGGCGCCTCGTCCTTTGTAGGTACTCCAGCTCTTCGTCTGTCCCGAGGCGGGGCATGCTTTGCTTTAAGTGCGGTGATGGATACGCTGCTGAAGTGCACTTGGACGGGAGATTGCCGTCGGTGTGGCTGTGGTCACAAGGAGAGGTGTGTCGCGAGAACCCGCTAAGCGTGATCAAGTGGGAACTGTGCCATCTTCTTCTTGATGGGTCTGCTCGAGGATCTTTCGGATGATGACGCTCCCAACGATGCCATTTCCTTGACTTGGGCGCCTCAAGAGGGTACTCATGGCGGCCGCCACCCGGCACCGCTTGAGTTGCCACGACCGGCATTACACCGCACCGCCACAGATTGTCGGGGCTCTCGCCGCCCGCCGTCGTCTTCTTCGCCATGGCGCCACCGAGTGTACGCCATGCCCACAGTGAGTCCGCGAGTCGTCTGACGTGGTGACAGTACTTTGCTTGTGGATTCGTTTGATGCTTTAGTCCTTTTGATTCGGGGCTACCTTTTCGTTTGTCTCAACGGCGTTTGCTAGGAGAGCGAACTTGAGTATCTGATGGATTTCTCGATCGGTGTTGGTTAGTTCTCACGGGGTATTATTGCTAGTTCTCTTGTTTGTCTGGGTGTTCTATTGTCATTGATGGAGAGAAGTTCACGCGAATTTGATAGTTATTCAAATGGAGCCGTTCGACGTTATCTTGGGTATGGATTGGTTGCACTCTTATCGGGCCGTGATATCCATTTACGTAGAGCGGTCTGCATGCGAGACCCGTGCTGGGAGACTTTGACCTTCAGGAGTGCGCCCCGCGCTCTCTTTCGATGTTAGGTGGATTATTTCGGGTCGTCGTGCGATGAAAATCGGGCTTCTTTTAGCTCTTCTTTGAGAAACCGAATGTGGCTTCCAGATTGAGGAGATTCCGATGGTTAGTGATTACCGTAAGTGTTTCCGGTGAGCTTAGGGTTTGCCACCGTGCGAGACGTGGAGTTTCGTATTGATCTTGTTCCGGGTACTCGTCCCATCTCGATGTCTCCATATCGATTAGCACGTCCGTTTCGGGGCGAGTTGAAGAAGCGATTGGATGATTTGTTGGCTAAAGGGTTGATCAGCGTAGTGTATCGCCATGGGAGCTCTGCTACATTCACGAGAGAAGAAAGATGGGAGTTGGCGCATGTGTATTGATTACATGGCGCTTAATGCGATCACAATTAAGAACAAATATCCATTGCCTCGCATTGAGGACTTGTTTGATCGGTTGAATGGAGCTCAAGTATTCTCCAAGATTGATCTCGATCGGTATAATCAAATCCGTGTGCGTGAGCAGGATGTTGAGAAGACCGCTTTCTCCACGGTATGGGCATTATGAGTATAAAGTTATGTCCTTTGGATTGACTAATGCACCTGCTATTTTTATGGAGACCATGAACAACATGTTGCACGAGTATCTAGATGACTTCGTGGTGGTGTTCATTGATGACATTCTTATCTATTCAAGACCAATGAGGAACATGAGCGTCATTTGAGGTGGTTTTAGATACCTTGAGAGAGCACAAATTCTATGCTAAGTTGAAGAAGTGTGAGTTCGGATTTGAAGTGGGTTTTACGGGTCATGTGATTAACCCTCGGGGTATTCTTTGTTGATCCTAGTAAGGTCTCTCTGGTGGTGGATTGGAAGAGGCGACTAATGTGAAGGAGGTGAGGAGTTTCTTGGGTTTGGTGATTATTATCGGCGTTTTGTGCAGATTTCTCTATCATTGCCAAGCCGATGTCTCGGCTTACTCGAGATAGGTGTGAGATTCGGTGGGTGATGAGTGTGGCGCAGATTCGCATTTTGAAGGACGAGGTTGGTGACCTCTCCTATTCTCACTCTTCCCGAACCGAAAGCGGTTCACCGTCTTTTCAGACATCGCCACGAGTGGGTCTTGGCCGTGTTCTCATGCAAGGCGGTAAGGTAATTGCTTATGCGTCGAGGCGATTAAAGAAGCCGAGCGTAATTATCCCACTCATGATTTGGAGTTAGTCTGCGGTTGTTTTTGCTCTCAAGATTTGGAGGCATTATCTATCTGGCGAGCCTTGTGATATTTTCACAGATCACAAGAGTCTCAAGTATATCTTCACTCAGAAGGATCTGAATTTGAGGCAAAGGAGGTGGTTGGAGTTGATCAAGGATTATGATCTTACTATTCAGTATCATCCAGGCAAGGCCAATGTTGTTGCGGATGCTCTTAGTCGTAAGGCGACTCCTGCTACACTAGATTGCCTCATTGCTGATTTTGATCGCATGGGTGTACCCTATTGTTATGCGGGCACAACACATGTTGAGACACAGTTGATTCTTGAGTCAGCTATTCCAGACCGTGTGCGGGAAGCACAACAGAGTGACCGGTTACTACAGGAGGTTAGGAAGCGTCTGGATGAGGGTAAAGAGTGTGATTTTAGCATGGATGATTCTGGTACTTTGAGGTTTAAAGGACGACTTTGCGTGCCACAAAAGGCGGAGGTCAAAAGTGATATATTGAGGGAGGCACATCGCACTGCATTACTTATTCATCTGGTGAGACTAAGATGTATCGAGATTTGAAAGCAGAATTTTTGGTGGAAAAGAATGAAGGTGGACATTGCTAATTATGTGGCTTCTTGTGGTGTTTGTCGCAAGTGAAAGTGAGCACAAGCGTCCTGCGAGGTTGTTGCGACCTTTGGAGGTACCCGATGGCCTTGGGATGATATCTCTATGGACTTTGTAGTGGCGTTGCCTCGTTCGCGCGCGAGGAAGGATGCGATTTGGGTAGTGGTGGATCGATTGAAGAAGTCGCACACTTCATTCCTATTCGCACGACAAATTCGCGAGTGATCTAGCTCCTATATATGTGCGTGAAATAGTGAGGCGCATGGTGTGCCAAAGACCATCGTTTCGCGGAGATGCAAGTTTGTCTCAAGTTACGGGAGAGTCTGCAGAGTGCATTGGGCACACAGCTACGCTTTGATCTACGTTTCACCCATGCATGATGGGCGATCGGGCGTACTATTCGGACTTTGGAGGACATGTTGCGATCTTGTGTCTTGTCTTGGAAGGGTAGTTGGGAGGACGATTGCCACTTGCGAGTTTGCTTATAATAATAGTTACCATTCGATATTAGAGCGCGCCATTTGAGGTTCTCTATGGGCGGAAGTGCGGATCGCCACTTTGTTGGGATGCGATTGGAGAGAAGGCGCTTTGGGTCCGGTGGATTGAAGACCGTTGAGCGTGTGGCCATGGTGAGGCGTAATCATTAGCGGCTCGAGTAGACGAGAAAAGTTATCTTGATTTGAGGAGGCGTGACTTGGAGTTTGCGGTGGGTGACGAGTGCTCTTGAGTGTCTCTCCCACTAAAGGCATTGTCCGATTCGGTACCAAAGGAAAACTTAGCCGAGTACGTTGGACCATTCTCGATTATTGCAAGAATTGGGAAGTTAGCTTACCGCTTGGACCTTCTGAATCCATGCGTGGAGTTCATAATGTGTTTCACGTCTCGATCTTTGAGAAAGTTTTGAGAGATCGAGCATAAGATTTCGTTAGAGCCGTTGACTATTGAGCAAGATCTCACGGTTGAGTCGCGTCCGTGCGCATACGGAAGGTCGGAGCGCGAGTCTTTGAGGCACAAGGCGTTGGTATACGTCAAGGTCTTGTGGACGATCGATCGAGAGAGAGGCGACTTGGGAGTTGGAGTCTCGCATGCGCGAGCAATACCGAGTTGTTCGCGTCGGATGCGTGTTGTTTTGTTGTTTAATTTCAGCAGTGTAGTTTCTATTTGAGTAGAACGACGATTAGAATTCGGGGTCGAATTCCGTTAAGGGGGGTAGAATGTAATACCCTGAAAATAATATTAATATTAATATAAAAGCGTCTTAAGGGTCGTAGTGTAATTAAATTAATTTAGTTAAAGAATTAAGGGCTCGTGCGTAAATAAAGGATTTAGTATCCATGGAAAATAGTATTTTCGGAATTTTTTTATGAGCTATAAATAGTTTGTGGGTTTTTAGAAAACCCTAGCCCTTTTGTTTGTCCCACGTACCGCCATCCAACTCTGCGTTGCCGTCGCCAACCAATTCTTTTGTCTCTATTTGGATCCTGCGTTTTCTTGGTCAGACTTACTGGAAAACCAGCGCGGATCGCCGCTTTTCTTGTGAAGCGTTTCTTTCTTTGTCTTTGCCGCCTGCGCGCTGAAGCCGCTCGCTTCTTTGGTTTCTACTGCGCTTCTTTGCCGAAGGCGCATTTCTTTATTTTCTGCGTTATTCTTTGCCGGTGCGGCCGAAGCTCTGTGAATCTTCTTTGCCGCTCTGCTGTTGGATTGCATTCTTTGCGACCGCGGTGCACCCGTGAAGCCTAGTCATCGCGTGGAGATCAGGCTGCACAAGCTTCGGCCGGCATTTTGATTAGGTGCTTTTGAGTTCCAGACTTATTCTATGAGATGCATGCTGTCTTGGTTTTGATAGGAGATCAATTAGATAATACTAATTAGTGGTTAATTAGTTTGGCCGTAGGATATTTGTGCATGCATGGTGAAATAAGTAGAGATCCGATTTCTTGTCGGTAACAATCTGAAAGTTTGTATTCTCTGTTTTTCTAGATTAATTAGAGAGGTTCTATAGTTTTTAGTCAAAGTATCGACTAATAGATTTGTTCATTATGCTGCTCGGTTGTACGATTTATCCGGGTACTTTAATGGCGAAATTTGAAAATCTCATCTACTAGTTAGTTGTAGATAATTTCGATAGCTTTCTTTAGCATATTTTATTATGTCGATCGGACTAGTAGATTTCGAGTTATGATTTTGAGAAGGCCGCTGTTTTTAGGGTTGTCGCCTTTCAGCGCTGTTTTGGTAGACTGTAGATTAAAAATAGTAAATGGCTTAATTAGAGTTTTTGATCTACATGAAAGTTGTAGATAATTGTCCAATGATTCTGTAGGATCTGAGAACGCGTATTTTGGTTGAGTAAAACAAAAGTTATGAATTTTGTAAGACTGCTGTTCCGAAACGGACAGACCGACTTTCTGGGCTAAATACGGAGGGTTAGATGATTTAATTAGAAGACCTTGTAATCTAAGAAAAGGTGGATAATCTTATGAAGAATCCAGAATGGGGTGGTTTGTGGTGATCGGACTTTCGAGTCAAAAGTTACGCTCTTTCTAGTAACCGGACAGCAATGGGTAGTTTTTTTGATACCGGCGTAACGTGGTATATTTGGGGACGTGTAGGAGCGATGTCGATTGATTGTTATACTTATGATGCTGTGGCTTGTATTGAGATGTGTGTATTTAATGTAGGAGAAGCGTCGTACTTGTTGCCATCGCTAGCCAAATCGTAAGGCGTCGCAACTAGTAAAGGCAAGTGCATGGTAGACAATGATCAATGATCGATCCTTTGTTTTCTTTATCTTCTATTACCATTATTGTTGTGCTTTTATTTGATTTAATTGCAAACAATGAATTGGTATGATTATATCTTTGTTGATAAGCATGATGAAAAGTTGGATATGATGTTTATGATGGAGTTTGCATGTTTGCATTCATAAGCATCTTTGCATAAGAGAAGGTGATCATGATTGATCACAACTCCACGGGAGTGGAGGAGGTCCCCGGTCCTTTTGGAGGAACGGGCTTGAGAGTGAATGTTGTCGCGAGCATTCACTCACGCTATACCGGTATACGCGAAAAGAAGTGCATGTGGACATATAGAATAGAGTTGCATTGATATTTGATGTTGATGAATGAGAATATTGATAGAAGTACCTGTGATGATAATGAAGTTATTGAATGCTGTTGATTTATTATTGTTCGTTGTTTATGGATGTGTTTGCTGAGTCGTGGACTCACCCTTGCTCTACTGTTGTTTTTAGGTGATCTTCGAGGATGCCGTAATTGAGAGCGAGTAGAGCACATGGGCATCACATGATCATTCGCCATGATAATCTTTTCAGTCAATATTGGTTTACACATGGACATGTTAGTTATTGAATAATGTTTAGGATATCATTTGGACTAGACTATCTGCTTTATTAATTTGGATTCATTGGTTGATCTTTGCTTTGGATTATTTGCACGGTTATAATTCCCATTGCTTATTTATTGTCGCTGATCCATAATTATGTATGTCCTTTTGTGGTCTATTGATATGATTATCATTGTTTCCTTCTTTGTAATTTTATAGTGTGTCATTAATTATTAGTTTAAAGTGTAGTGTGGTGGCATTCTAGGCTCGGTGTTGAAATTTGGGGTATTCTGAGAGAGAAGAGGCGACGCACGGGTGAGGTTGGGGTCAAAATAGGGGAAGCGTGAGTACCAGCAGAGTACCTAGAGCACGCCAGAGATGTCGGGAAAGGCGGAGGGTGGCCGGAACGTGCTGGCAATGGCGAGCCGGTGGTGGCACGGGGTAGCTCTCGACAGCGGTGACCTGGGGAGGAGTAGGGCACAAGTGAGTTGTAGGGGAAGGTAAAGGAGGTCCGACGGTGCTCGTGGAGGAGGGATTGAGTGGGGCTCACGGAGAGACAGGCGGTGGTGTCGTGAAATGGCGGACCGGAGGAGAAAGAGGCACAATGCTCCTCGGTGGTGGTAGCATCTAATTGGGTGAGGGCTTTTGCTCCTTGTGATGTTGGGTGCCTCGTGATGCGGTTGGCGGTGGCCGGAGTCCATCGGAACGGCCGAAGAGCTTGGAGGCGGTGCGGCCAGCAACGGTGAAATTGGAACCGACCGAGCGAGGCACTCTAAGGGATGGAGGAGGTGCAGCTTGGGCGGGGCTTGGGTGAGCCGGTGGTGGTGCGGGCTGGGGCCAAGGGAGACAGGGCCGGTGCTGATGGGCGAGAGGCGAGCTCGGTGGCGGGGCGATGCGGGCGGAGCTGGCTGGAGTGGCTTGGCTTCTTGCCTCTCGGAGGAGAAGAGGGGGAGAAGAGTGACGGCAGGGAGTAGAAGAGGGGCTCGAGTGCTCGACTGATTAGAGGGAGGCGGAGGAATCAGGGGGCGAGGCGTGGCGTCCATGCGCGTTGACCGAGCTGCATGACGAACGCGTGGCTTATGCGGTCAGGGAAAGGAGCTGCGTGGCGTACATGCGCGTTCGGTCGATGTGCGCCGACGCTGCAGGCGTGGAGAAGAAGAGGTTGGGTCAAGGTGGGGCCCGTCGGCAGAGGCAGTGCAGCCAAGCGGTGTGGTGCAGTCGGCCACTTGGTTTGGGTTCGGTTGGAGCTCAGTCCGGCCGAACCGCTTCAACAGTAAATAACTAATTGAAATTAGTGACCTCTTCACTTCGATTGGTTGGCAAAAATAGCAATTAAAATTTGGATAAAATTTTGTAGAGATGGTCCTGGGATAACCTACTACATATAAAAAATTTCTAACAATACTTTTCATATTTTAATTACTTGTTTTTAAATCATTACTACATGACTTTAAAAATTAGGATTTGAATGTTCTCAAGCTTGATTTGAATTCTAAAAATCTTAGAAAATTCATATTTATTCTTGAAAAATATTGTGAGGTTTAACTAAATTATTTCCCAAAGAATTTCATAAGTATTTATTGTTATTTTTATTTGGACCTTTGATTGGAGTTATATGTTTAACTTTGATCTTCTTGGTTTGACTAGCTATTTTAGCCTAACAAATAATTTCTAAAAATTATAGAATTTTTAAGGTGAGTCTTTAACATGTTCCAGAACCTAGGAAAAATATTTTCAGACACTGTTCACTTGATTTGTTTGCATTTTAAATTCAGATCCAAATTGAGTATTCAAATAAAATGGAAACCAAATAACCTCTAATAAATTCCAGAAAATCCAAACAAGCATATCAAAGAATGGAGAATCCAACTAAAGTATTTCCCATACTTGAACTTATTTACTGCAACAAAAGGTTTTAAAAAGTCTAAATTTCACAAACGCACATTAGATGCTTCACTAATTCAACTTAGGAATTTTGGGCTGTTACAACAAGAAACCAGTCAAACAGAAGTTAAGGCGCTTATACCGATCGGAAAAAAGGCAATCCAGTCAGAGGTTGAAAAACTCCTTAAGGCATGATTTATTCGAGAAGTCCATCACCCTTAATGGCTCGCCAACCCTGTAATGGTTATGAAGAATAATGGAAAATGGTGAATGTGTATAGACTTCACAGATTTAAATAAAGCTTGTCCAAAGGATAATTTTTCTCTTCCCCACATTGATCAACTTGTAGATTCTACCTCCGGGTGTGAATTATTGAGTTTTTTGGATGCATATTCAGGGTACCACCAGATTAACATGAGTAAAGAAGATGAAGAGAAAACTTCTTTCATCACTCCATATGGCACTTACTGTTATGTTAAGATGTCCTTTGGTCTCAAAAATGCTGGTGCGACTTTTCAAAGATTGATGCAGAAAACCTTTAACCCACAAATAGGTCGGAATCTAGAAGCCTATGTTGATGATTTAGTGGTAAAAAGTATCAACGCAGGCGATCACATCCTTGACTTACAAGAAACTTTCAATAACTTGAGAAGGCATAACCTCAAGTTAAATCCAGAGAAATGTGTGTTCGGAGTTTCCGCTGGAAAACTCTCGGTTTCCTAGTTTCGGCTAGAGGTATCGAAGCAAATCCTACGAAGATATCGGCCATCAACTAGATGCGTCCTCCGACCACAAAGAAAGAAGTCCAAAAGCTAACTGGCTGTATGGCAGAGCTGAGCCGTTTCATAGCCAGATTAGGTGAAAAAGGGTTACCTTTCTTTAATCTTCTTCGGAAGAACAGAAGTTTCAAATGGACTAAGGAGGCCAATGATGCCTTTGAAAAGCTCAAAGAGTACCTTACGAGTGCCCCGGTCTTAGTCTCTCTGAGACCAGAAGAAATTACGTAAGCGAAGTTTTACATGGACCAAAGGAAAAATACCCACAGGTACAAAAGTTGCTCTATGGTCTCCTTATGGCTTCAAGGAAACTAAGGCATTACTTTCAAGCCCACAAAGTGGTCATACCTACAGGGTATCCCTTAGGTCAAGTCCTTGGAAATAGGGAATCATCAGGACAAATAGCAAAATGGGCAGTTGAACTAGGGACGTTCGACCTCCATTTTATCTCACGAACAGCTATAAAGTCTCAGGCAATAGCAGAATTCATTGCCGAATGGACAAACCCAGAACCTAAGCAAGAACTCGAGTATGAGCACCACGACGAGTGGACAATGTACTTTGACGGTTCATTAATGCTTAAAGGATCAGGGGCTAGAGTCGTCTTGATATCCCCTACTGGCGAACACATTAAGTACGCTATCCAGTTTAACTTTCCTGCTACTAACAATGTAGCGGAATACGAAGGTTTTTGGTAGGACTTGACGACTCATTCGCTCTAATTCGCAGACATTAGTAGTGGCGATTCTCAACTAGTAGCGAATCAAGTAGGAAAGAGTATCAATGCTCGAGTACCAAGATGTCGTCTTATCCGCGGAAGTACAAAAATTCGAAAAGCACTTCTTCGGTTTTCAGATCCAACATATTCCTAGGAAGAAAAACTTTCTAGCAGATCAGTTGGCACGGATGGCCTCCACAACGTCCACTGTCCTGCCAGGAGTTTTTCTTGAGCAACTCGATTCACCCTCAGTGATCGAGCTTTCCGAGAACATCAATGGTTCACATCAGGTCAATCCAATTGATTCTGATCACAAAGATACTCCACAGATCGGTGACGATCAAGGTAGAGATTGGATGACATCGATCTACAATTATCTTCAGCGTGTCCTAATTCCAGAAGATAATGTAGAGGCCGATCGTATAGCACGAAAAGCCAAATCATACACTCTAATTGAACGTACCTTGTACAAACGAGGATCTCATGGAGTGTTGATGAGATGCATATCTCACTCGAATGGCATTAAGTTGCTAACAAGAAATTCATGAAGGAGTGCATGGAGCACATCATTCCTCTGTAACATTAGTCGTAACGCCTTGAGCAAGGATACTATTGGCCAACCGCCTTCATGATCCAAAAGAGCTCGTGACGGCATTATAATGTCAGATTTCATAGCCGATGTGTACATCACCACAAGCTATGCAAATAATTCCTCTTTCCTAGCCTTTTGCAACCTAGGGACTAGACATTCTGGGACCATTCCCAAGAGCACCCAGGGGCTTCGAATTTCTTTTCGTCATGATTGACACGTTTACAAAATAGATTGAAGCCGAGCCAGTTGTTAAAGTTACAACTGAGGCTGCTAAGAGATTTTTGACAAAAAACGTGATTACGCGATTTGGTGTACCCAGTCGTATAATCACAGACAATGGTACTCAATTTTCGAGCGGCAGTTTTCAGGAATTATGCGATGAGCTTGGAATAAAAGTCCATTTCGCCTTCGTTGCTCATCCTCAAAGTAATGGAGCAGTTGAGCGTGCCAATGGTATCATAATGCAACGGGTCAAACGCCGAGTACTCGACCAGCTAATAAAGCGGTCATGAGCTTGGGCTCAAGAACTTCCTTCTGTCTTATGGGCTGTTCGAACCACGACCAGTCGTGCGACCGGCGAAACACCATTCTTTTTAGTTTATGGAGCTGAAGCCATGCTTCCTCCAGAATTAAAAATTGGCTCTACTCGTACTGATTGTTTTAATATAAACGATTAGGAGGAACGACGGCTCGACGACGTCAATTTCCTTGAAGAACGACGAAACCAAACCTTGATACGTTCGGCAATCTATCAACAAGCCATGCAAAGGTACCAAAGCGTAAGGTGCAACCTCGCAGCCTACCTGTAGGTGATCTGGTTCTCAGAAAAATTCAGAGTCAAGTAAATCGCAATAAACTTTCTCCCAAGTGGGAAGGTCCTTACACTGTGGTCGAAGTCACCCGACCAGGCTCAGTACGATTAGCTATGTCCGACGGCAGAGTTTTGTCCAATTCTTGGAATATTGATCAATTGCGTAAGTTTTTCGTTTAATTTCATTTCATTTTCCTTTAAAAATTTAATAAATGTTAGTTAAATTCAAATAAGTAAGTGATGTTATTTATATGATGGTATCCAAATCTGGTTGACGCGGTTCATATGCTCAAGATTATGAAGATCATATTTTTATTTTTTTCAAGATTCTATTCTACTCTTGTTTGCCTACTAGTCGGGACACGGAAAACCTCCTAGACGAAGTCTCTCCTTTTTCGCACGTGGTTCCGCCCACTAGAAGGAGTTTCCTAGCGACGGTCTTTTTCTAACGTTCCTCGCTGCCAGTCAGACTAGAGCATGAGCACGTATTGCGAAATATACAATATATCTTCATTTCTTAGCGGTTCATTACGACCAGCGTTGAGTACTACATAGAAATAAAACCGCTTATCTTTCGTTATATATGTTTTTTCATATAATTTTTTTCTCTTATCAAGGAAAGTCTCTTTTTTCTCTTCCAACCATATATTGTCTTAGTAAGTACTTTGATTACGAAAAATAGATTTACAACTAGTCGAAACCTAGCACTGGTTCCGACCAAAAAAGGTTTCCTAGTATTATCACGATCAGTTTTTCAACGATCGGTACAAACTTTCAAACAATGGTTGAGACTTAAGTTCATATTCTTGGCCTACTGCTTGTATAGTAAAGTTCTTCTACTATAAAATAGTCGAGGGATAGTTAATACATGAATATCCAAAAGTCTACTGGATGAACAAAAGATTTCATTAACAAGACAGAGGTAAGTTTTTGCACATTTTTGCATACTCTCTTTTTTGCAGGTTTTTTACTACTAGAGATTGCCCATCTAATCACTGCTTGATGGAGATCCGACCTCCATTTCTTCTGTAACCTTGTCTCCAAAAGGTTTAACTTCCTAGAGAAACTTGGTCGCCTCCTCAGGCAAGCAGTTGAAATCTTCTTCAATAGCTTGAAGATTGGTAGAGGGGTCGGACACCTTCAGTTTTGCCAAAGCAAGACTAACTCCACTGACAATAGATTCTTTAACGGATTAGGCATAATTCTCTCTTGTAGTCTTGAGAAAGCCCTTAAAGTTCTCCAAAAGGTGGTCAAGGTAATTTACCTTTTCCATTGGATCACTTATGTAACACCCCAGCCCAACCTGAGCTTCGAATGCTACCACCGTAACAAGTCTACAAATGGAACTAAGATATTTCTTTCTAAATTTCGGCAGAGTCTCCTTTGTAAATCAAACTATCCGGACATTCGCGCAAATAACAACAATAATAAGCAAATATCCAAATGCGCGTACTAAACATGTTCATGAAAGAAACAACCATAAAACGCTATCAATCTCCAATAGTGGTTGTCCACGACTTAGAACGTAAGGAAGTAAACCTCACATAAAGCTATTCAAAGTCCAAGTTATCACTTAAATATTTTATTCACTTTATTAGTGACAGTATGCAACCGTGATAATTTCTACTCCCGCCCATGCATGCCGACCACAACCGATGTACCTAAAAAAACAACACGGCAAGGGTGAGTCCAAGACTCAGCAAGTGCAATGATACAAAACAAAACAACATCATTCATTATCCAACAGTGTATCAACATCATGAATCAAATCAACATATGAATGAATGAATGAATGCACATGCGCTTCTCTTTTGCTCATACCGGTATAGCGAGTGAACACCCGTCGGTGTTCACTTATGCCCGCGTTCTACAACACGCGGGGATCCAAAGCACGTTTGAGAACAACACAACCGGAGATCCACAATGCCCACTTTGGAATGGTGGGTCTTACAATCACCACCCACTCCCGTGGGTGTCGCAAGTCCACAACTTGCATTCATGAGTGCACATGATGAACAATAAAGTGACAGTAATCGAATTTTAATAATCTAGCCATCATGAAAAATACATATCACCATAAATCAGTACATCGACACAAGCATATGTTACCATGATTTATCATATAGAATAATCACATAACAACCACATTATAGGTGCACTTGCCTGTTTCTTTCTTTCCCGCTACGGCACACGAGGAAGCAAAATTGGTGTCTCTACTCTGGAACTCCGCCTCCTACACAAGCATAGCGGTAACAATAAATACGATGAATGCTGGACTCCGTTTACACCCCTTAATCCAACTCCTCAAGATCTATGACTCAAAGAGAGGTTCTACCCAAATTTCCCGGCAGTCTAGCATAATGCTTCCCGGGACAGCAGTACGAGAAAAATCGTAATTAAATATCTGTAACTCCGAATGACTTGAAACTAGTGCTCAAATACTCTTAACGTAACAGGCTACGAAACTCTAGTTGGTGGGGTTCTTTGATTCGGCCAAACCAGTGGTCTAAACAACCGTTGAAAACCATTGACAGACATCTGTCCAGAATACAGCACAGCGGTAAATAACATGGAATAACTTTCACTCTACAGATCCAATTGAGATGATCTTTATCAATTTGGAAATATTATTAAACAGGCTACAATAACCTAGTTGGGTAAGACTCCTGATTAAGCCTTCTAATAATCCTAATGTTCTGATGAAGTTTGCTGTTCCCTCAGTCAGACAATCAGACAACAGTGATGGTAAAAATTCAATAACTTTTGATTCACACCTCTAAAAAATATATTCTTTATCAATCCTGAAAGCTTACTAGAATGGCTTCCACTTTCGTTTTGGGTGACTCTTCAGATTCGGGCTCAAAAAAATACAATCTGACTAGACATGCAGACTGCCAAATCTCGTCAGCTCTCCTGACCAGTCGCACAACAACGGATATATCTCCTAAACCGTAACTCCAAACCAGGTGATCTCGGTGCCAAAAGAAAGCTAAGATCAATGTCTACAACTTTCTAAAAGGTGGACAGATCAGAAAATGTACGGAACTTACCCAAATATGACAAACCAATCTGGCGCAGGGGGGTGGGGAGAGCCGGCGGCTACTAGGGGGTGGAAAGGGGAAAAGGGGGAAAGGGGTGGGGCACTAGGGTTTTGGGGGGGTGGGCACCCCCTCTTGGCCGGCCACAAGGAGGCCTCTCCTAGGCCGCGGCCCAGGCCCAGTGTAACACCCTGACTATAAGGAAGTCAAGATGTCACCTACAATCTCTACTCTTCAAATGAATAACATCAAGTAGCATAACAAAAAGAAGCGATTATTGTGAATATATGAAAACAAGCATTCATCCTCCAGTCTTAATCAACGAAATGGAAGTAAACAGTTCAGCAAGATAAGTAAACAAGGCCATGTGGGCTTATTACATTGCAACACAAATCATAATTAATGATAATAAAAGTCCTCAAATTGTTTGATAACTGATAGTGAGTGCATCGTGATGAACTACCCTCCATAAGATCATTCTTCCTCGTCATTTACCTAAATAAGACAGTAAAGCAAGAATGAGCCAATAGACTCAGCAAGTAACTGTATGTAACAATCAAACATACAATGAGCCATATATTACAAACACAATTTGAACATATACTGGAAACGAATGTATGAATGAATGAAGTGGAATGGTGCATTGAAGGAAATGGACATATTGTAGCATATCTAGAGGTATAGCGAGTGAAGCACCCGTCGGTGTTCACTTAAAGTATTAAATATGAAGAACGTTTCATACGATGTCCAACGTGGCCCACATTGGAATGGTGGACTCACGTAACGTGGCCCACATTGGAATGGTGGACTCACGCACCCATCTTGGAATTGATGGGATTTCAAGTGCCCATCTTTGGAATTGATGGGTCTTACCAAAATATTGTATGCATGTCATGATGATCACATGTCAATATGGAATAGTATTCATAAATGAAAAGAACACATGGCATTCATCTACATATACGAACAAATGTAAACAATCATTCACACATCATACGTGACATCAAACATGGAATACAAATTACTTGCTGCTTGTACTTAGCGGGTTGGGAGGTAATTGTGATACCCTCCACTCACCGCTTCACCGCCTACAATAAAATATAATCGAAATGAGGGCAACGAATATTACGATGCTACGTGTCCTCCTCAATCTTCTAGCCAAACTAACCAAATAAAAGTCAATTTGATCAATTTACCCAACCATTTCAATTAACCCTAATCTGGCAGTTTTACTAGAAAATTCACCAATAAAAAACCGTAAGTCCAAAAGACCTGAAACCAGTGCTCAAATTTTCTTAACTTAACTGGCTACAAAACTCTAGTTGAGAGTAAACTCTAATTCGGCCATTACAGGGGTCTAACCATCCATTGAAAAACTACAACTGCAGTCTGCCCAGAAATCTGATCAGCCCTAAAGAAATTGCTCTAACTTTTACACCACTGATCCAAATAAAGTGATTTTTATCAGCCTGGAAACATGGTGAAATTATCTTCAAAAACCTAGTTGGGTGGCCGACCTGATTCTGACTCTAACTAGATCAAAACCTAGGTGCAACTCACTATACCCATCAGTTCTGACAGACAGACCAGCGCGTAGTAAAACAGCCATAACTTTTAATCTACTGGGTCAAAATTCGTGATCCAGGTGCCAAAAGAAAGCTAATGAAATAAGGAACAAATCTCTAGAAGGCGAAGACATCCAATTCTGCCTCTAAGACACCCAAAACCGAGGTACAATCTACTGGACAGAATCAATCTATTAACAGAATCAAAACGAAACTACAAATCCAATCGGATCCTCAATTCTAATGGAATCAAACAACGAATCGGAGGTCTAATTACCCTTGTAGACCAGTAAAACGACGAAGATCCGCTGCACAAGGGTCTTCCTCCCTTCTCCTCTCTTTCTTCTCTTAGGGCCGCCACCGAGAGGCGACAGCGCCGTCGACGTCGGCGGGAACGGAGTTGATGGAGAAGAACTTGAGGAGGAGCGACGGGATCACGGAGATGGCACCACCTCAAGGGGCAGCAATGGTGGCGGTTTGGGAGAGGAGGAGGCGGCCAAGGGGAGGGAAAGGGGCAAGGGGTGGCGGCTAGGGTTTTTGGGGAGTGGTGCCTCCCCCTTTGGCGGCCACTACATGGGCGGCCGGCCCTCTTGGGCCACACTGGCGCTGACCTGCGGCCCAGGTTGATGTACAATAACAAATACCCCCGCTGTTTGGAAAATCGACGAAAGATATTTCTTTTACCCCCTCCGACTTCTTTCTTTTTACCGATTCGATTCCGGAAAGTTGAAAATCTCGATTTCGAATAAAATTTCCAGACAATTGAAACAAAACAACCTAGCTGGATAAAATGAGGTATTACACCCAGGTTGGCGAAAAATATCAGATGACCCCCTGTCGTTTCATGTTTTACTATTCCTCTTATTCCCTTTTCTCCTCTCGGCTAAATATGTGATTTACCGATTCGATTTCCAGGGTATTACATTCTACCCCCTTAAACAGAATTCGACCCCGAATTCTACCTAGGTTAACACGCCAGAGCAGAAGCTACTAAAACCATAGTATCACGTACCTATGGTAAATAATTCTGGAAATTGCTCACGCAGACGAGATTCCAACTCCCAAGTGGCTTCCCTCTCCGTTTGGTGTGTCCACAATACTTTGACAAATACCAACGTTTTGTGCCTCAGCACTCGCTCTGACCTTTCCAAAATACGCACTGGTCGAGACTCAACTGTGAGGTCTTACTCAATTGTCAGTGGTTCTAATGAAATCTTATGCTCTGGGTCTTTCAAAAACTTCCTCAAAGATCGAAGCGTGAAACACGTTGTGGACTCTCGCATGGACTCGGAAGGTCCAGGCGATAGGCTAACTTCCCAATCCTAGCCATAATCGGGAACGGTCCGACGTATCTTGAGCTAAGCTTCCCTGTGGTACCAAACCAGACACTCTACACATAACACATGGGACTTTGGCTCCAACACTCGATCAACCTTTTCATCTTAACAATGAGCACATCCTTTCACCAGGATCACACAACAGAACTTGCTTTAAACAACTCTTTTATAACCAGAACCCAATCGAAAATAGCGGATCCTCATCACAATCACAAAATGTCAACTTTATCCAAAAAGGATCGAACTCAAAAGCGAAGATTCATCATGAAATCTGTTCCACTTTTCCAGTAGGCAATTTACAAATAAACACCTCACAAGCCGAAAGAGAAACCACTCGAATACCCAAATCGATTACTTTCTTTATTCTTTCTGAACTGATAAGAACCACGCATGCCAGTCATAAGGTCAAACTCCATTTGCGGAAGACATCCGTCATAACCGCATGGTTCAAACAAGAATCAAGAGAGCGTTTCACTACTCGAGGAAAAAATATATTTTTTTTTGTTTTAGAAATAGAATTTCTCTCAAAGTATGGAACCTCATTTCATCCATATCACACTAACTCATTTCTCTTAAATTGGCAACCTCAGCACTATGCTCAACCCGAATTCACCATTCACACCTCTGTAGAGAGATTTTAATGACTTCCACAAAAAATATACTCTAGCCGACACCTCTACTAACGGAGAAATTTTGGGCAGATGACTTCCAAATGCATTCCCAAAATGGACATTCACACATAAACACGTCACTTCAATCCTTTAATAATGAATTACTTGGATATCACCTCACACATTCCCATGTGCTTCCTCAAATGAGTTATATCAATGATCATCCCACCATTCTGAATATGCTCTTTCTACTACTGTTACACATAATCATTGGCAACCCAGGTTCTAGCATAAAAATATAACCCAATTTCAACCTCTAGAACTCCTACAACAACTTCTTGTAAAGACATTGAGGAATCCTCCGATTCTTTCAATAAAATTCCCACATTCCAAACATACTCAATCCTTATCGTCCACATGTGAATATTTTCTCGACCAACTTATATTTTAGAAGAATTCTATCTCCCAAAGGGTTATTCACTAAAGCTAGGGCATACCTGCCGACATCTCAACGCTCCCTACTATCCGATTAATTGACATCACGATTAGATTACTTCGCTAATCCTACTCTCATTAAATTACACCTTCATACTTTGCCTACACAACACTGGTAAAGTACTCAATAAATCTCTAATAAACTAACCAAGGTTTCCATTCGTCCAACAATTCCAATGTTCCACTCAACTTGAACAAATAATCTTTAATCGCAAACCACTATAGGTTCTATTAGTTACAATATTACGATCGGTTTAGCCCCAAAGACAAAACTTCCTATTTAAGTCAAACCTCTCCGAGGATTACTCCAAGAAATCAACTTATCACTCAATGCTTCTCAATCAAATTGACACCTAGAGTCTCACAAAATCTTTCACTTGACTACCACCAATCAGTTGCTCTACCCTCTATGAGGTTTTGTAAAACAATTCATTATTCCTTTCTCAAAAATAAAAGCAAATAACAATAATGATTCCAAAGACTTAGAAAAATATTTTCCATTCACAAGCAAATTCAAGATCAATAGAAAGAGTCATATAGCGATGAACTTAGAAAACAAAAGATGAGACCACAGATAAGGACATAAGTCCCACCAGAAGGGAATATCAAATTTCCGCCAACAAAATAAGCATTGCCATTGAAACTCAAGAAGCTTTTAAACGGCAATGAAAGAAAAGTTAAACGCACTTAAATAAGTTGTAAGTTACCAAACTTAACTCCAATCTCAAATACTTCTACTACACTTGTTTCTTTTAATCAAGGACATAATTTCTTTGATTACAAATCACATTGCCACCTCAACCAAAAGAGCCTTTAAGATCAAACCTCATGAATTACGCAAGGACCAAATAGAACTTTCCGACATGTCGTTTTGCCCAACAAATTTCAGTTTACCACATAATTCAGGAACTACCAAAGGCCATGAGTACAAAACTCCAAACTTGCATTTAACTGATATTACAAAAGGCGATCAACTTGCATCCTTTCTAAAAGAATCGTCACCACACCCACAAGTCATAACCCCTTACAGATATTCTTACTAACATTAAGACTAACACACTCTCAACATGATTCCCTATCATCAACTCTTCCATTATAAAGCCCCCAAAAGTTCACCAAATTGTTACATACTACTTTACCATCCCATCTTCAAAATGAGAGTATACCAAAACCATACAACCTTACTATCACAACTACTTTGTTTTAGAAGGCATCCACTACACAAATTAAAAGGTTTTACCAACACCCTTTCATCAAGAACATGCTATTATCCGATGATTCCACAATTATGTAGGCATAAGCTACTTATTTAATCACATCCGTTCAACTCTTAGTGATGCCCCACACCAAATGTTAACACACAACAATTACATCCCAACTATCGTTGTTACCGACTGGCTTCATTATAAAGTTTAATTGCTACCACCCTTTCTTTGCGAATCACATGAATACTTACAACCACATATTCAACCCTTCCTCTTCATGTTTAGATTTCACCTGAATCACACTAGAATTTCAAGAATCAAAATATTGTATCGATCAAATGTCTCACCAACACTACAACCAAATCCATCGCGTCATCTATGTAGACGAACTATCTAAAACTCCTCCCATAACCCGAGTTTCACGATATTCAATCCCTTCCACCTCTTGTACACAATTCCAACAATTAATCATACTAAAGACTATGTAAGTCTAGCAACCATATATAATCATCAAATAGCCAATTTACAATATTCTCTGCATTAATGTCCTCTAATACAACGTTCAAACACCTCCTTACCGTAACCATCACCAATGGTTATATTAATCCATTGAAACCCAATACTCCAAATTATCTAAGAAATTTATCAAATCCCACAATCTTAATGATCAGACGAGCTCATCAATATCTCACACTTCTTAATAAATCTCGAGTTCCTAGTAGGTATAAACATACCTTCAGTCACAATTCATCAAGAACTACTAGACGCCAACATCAACTTAATCAATTTCACTTCCAAAGATACTAGTTAAGATTAATCATGTACCATGCCATTGACCCAACTTGGTACTCATACCAAATCAATTATCTTCCATGCTTACGACTTCTTACCTTAATACAACAAAACGCTACAAAAGGGTTTTGACACTTTCCTTCCTAAAGAAGAAGCATTAAACTCCATTTACCCCTAAAAGAGAGTCCATGGACCGAAACTTCACATATTAAAGGACTTGTAAAATATATTTTTTTCTACCCAAAATGCCAAGCGAATAACTGAGCCGTGCTTCACAACAAGAAGACAAAACTCCCATGAAGGGACCAACCTTGCAGAACAACAACGTTCACAAATAGCCAAAAGTATCTCAATAGTCGAAAGAACAATATTTATTTAAAAGAACCAATAGAGACCACTTGAATCCCGTCAACGGCATTGTAACCACCATCCAAGAAAAGTCCATCAATCGCAAAAGCTACAACCATAACACCAGGTACGGACTCAAGGAAGACAAAAACTTCTCCAAGAGATCATCTCCAACCTTGGTAACTAAGTTACTCGAGGGAAACCATTGCTAATCCCATACCACCAACAGTGGCACACTTTGACTATGCCCATGACCACAACCAAACTTTACCTCTCGACAACGATTATTCCCTTACAGGACCATCATATAATCGATAAATAAGCAATCATACTCAATTAGTATCAGCAATCATCAATATGATATAACAGAAACGTGAATGCAATGCTTTGCCCATTCCCATCCTACTGTGCACAGTGTGTCAATTTAATTTTTTTTTCTTTTCTAGCTACCACGGACCTGAAGCCCGCTCTGATACCAACTGTAACACCCCAGCCCAACCTAAGCCTGGAATGCTACCACCGTAACAAGTCCACAAATGGAACTAAGACATTTCTTTCTAAATTTCGGCAGAGTCTCCTTTGTAAATCAAACTATCCGGACATTCGCGCTAATAACAACAATAATAAGCAAATATCCAAATGCGTGTACTAAACATGTTCATGAAAGAAACAACCATAAAACGCTATCAATCTCCAATAGTGGTTGTCCACGACTTAGAACGTAAGGAAGTAAACCTCACATAAAGCTATTCAAAGTCCAAGTTATCACTTAAATGTTTTATTCACTTTATTAGTGCAAGTGTGCAACCGTGATAATTTCTACTCCCGCCCATGCATGCCGACCACAACCGATGTACCTAAAAAAAACAACACGGCAAGGGTGAGTCCAAGACTCAGCAAGTGCAATGATACAAAACATAACAACATCATTCATTATCCAACAGTGTATCAACATCATGAATCAAATCAACATATGAATGAATGAATGAATGCACATGCGCTTCTCTTTTGCTCATACCGGTATAGCGAGTGAACACCCGTCGGTGTTCACTTATGCCCGCGTTCTACAACACGCGGGGATCCAAAGCCCGTTTGAGAACAACTCAACCAGAGATCCACAATGCCCACTTTGGAATGGTGGGTCTTACAATCACCACCCACTCTCGTGGGTGTCGCAAGTCCACAACTTGCATTCATGAGTGCACATGATGAACAATGAAGTGACAGTAATCGAATTTTAATAATCTAGCCATCATGAACAAATACATATCACCATAAATTAGTACATCGACACAAGCATATGTTACCATGATTCATCATATAGAACAATCACATAACAACCACATTATAGGTGCACTTGCCTGTTTCTTTCTTTCCCGCTACGGCACACGAGGAAGCAAAATTGGTGTCTCTACTCTGGAACTCCGCCTCCTACACAAGCATAGCGGTAACAATAAATACGATGAATGCTGGAATCCGTTTACACCCCTTAATCCAACTCCTCAATATCTATGACTCAAAGAGAGGTTATACCCAAATTTCCCGGCAGTCTAGCATAATGCTTCCCGGGACAGCAGTACGAGAAAAATCGTAATTAAATATCTGTAACTTCGAATGACTTGAAAGCAGTGCTCAAATACTCTTAACGTAACAGGCTATAAAACTCTAGTTGGTGGGGTTCTTTGATTTGGCCAGACTAGTGGTCTAAACAACCGTTGAAAACCATTGACAGACATCTGTCGATAATCTGACACAGTAAATAACATGGCATAACTTTCACTCTACAGATCCAATTGAGATGATATTTATCAATTTGGAAATATTATTAAACAGGCTACAATAACCTAGTTGGTAAGACTCCTGATTCAGCGTTCTAATAATCCTAATGTTCTGATGAAGTTTGCTGTTCCCTCAGTCTGACAATCAGACAACAGTGACGGTAAAAATTCAATAACTTTTGATTCACACCTCTAAAAAATATATTCTTTATCAATCCTGAAAGCTTACTGGAATGGCTTGCACTTTAGTTTGGGGTGACTCTTGAGATTCGCGCTCAAAAAATACAATCTGACTAGACATGCAGACTGCCAAATATCGTCAGCTCTCCTGACCAGTCGTACAAAAATGGATATATATCCTAAACCGTAACTCCAAACCAGGTGATCTCGGTGCCAAAAGAAAGCTAAGATCAAGGGCTACAACTTTCTAAAAGGTGGACAGATCATAAAATGTACGTAACATACCCAAATCTGATGAACCAATCTGGCGTAGTGGGAGGGTGGGGAGAGCCGGCGGCTGCTAGGGGGAGGAAAGGTGGAAAAGGGGGAAAGGGGTGTGGCACTAGGGTTTTGGGGGGGTGGGCACCCCCCCTCTTGGCCGGCCACAAGGAGGCCTCTCTGGGCATGCCCGAGCCCAGTTGGCAAAAATATCAGATGACCCCCTGTCGTTTCAT